>VZRE01003873.1:514718-545000 GCA_013396775.1 Cephalopterus ornatus | reverse complement strand
GGGCGAGGGTGGGGTTGTTGGGGTGTCTGTGTAGGGCCAGGAGTTGGACTGGATGCTCCTTTCGGCTCAGCATATTCTGGGATTCTCTGATTCAGATCTATTCCTTGCACACAAACATCTGGAGCTTCAGTTGTTCCCTCTATTCCATGAAGACAGCCTGGGCTTTGCTTCCTGCATTTTCATATGGACAGTGATACTGCAGATTGGATGAAGCTTCTGCACCCACCAAAAGGCAAAGAGGGCAGCCCTGCTAAAAGGCCTAAATGCATCTCCTCCGTGCCAGAGGAGCCCTGAGGAATGTGAGGAGCTGGGCAGAGCCCTCGGGCGAGTGGGAACAGCCGGGCAGGCCAGCTGTGAGCTGCCTCTGCTCCCCCGTGTCACCGAGCCGGGCTCACAACAAACACCCTGTGTGATACACTGCACGTGGCAGAGCGCTTTGGGTCTGGACACCACATGGCCAGAGAGGCTTTGAGAAATCAGGGTATGAAAGGGAAGCAAGAAGCAGGACAGTGTGGGGCCGATCCACTGCTGTAGGACGGGAAGAGGAATATTGGGTGACACAGCAGTGCTGGGCCCAGCTCTTGTGGTACTTGGGTTTCATCTGGAAAGCCTGAATTACATTCTAATTACGTAAGAATTTATCCAATAAACGTGAATTTCTAAGGATTGCAGGGAAGAGCAAGAAATGAGATCCTAACAGAGATTAAAAATCCTGTTATAAATACAATTCCATGTTTAATTAAGACTATGTTCAATTAAAGCAGAGGGCTGTAAAACAAAGCCCTTCATTGCTTGCTGTGTGCATCCTACTAATGATCGTCATCATCTTTAACTAATTAAAAGGAAAAAACAACAACAGGATGGCTTTAGGGGTCTAATTTTAGGCTGTGATGATGAACTGTCAAGGAAGGGTCAGGTAGAATCTGAGACGCCAACAGAGTCAAGGATGCACACTGACTGTGCCAAGGACATCCAGGACAAGGTTTATACCTTGGAGCAGGGCTGGGCAAACCAGAAAGAGCCGAGGGGGTGGCTTGTGCCCCATGAGTGTGTTTGATGGAGAAAGGAACCCTCCTGCAGTGCCCTGTGCCAGCTTTAGCCCTACCTCAGCCCGGGGAGGGGTGGCAGTGATCTGACAGGTAGGGGCTGCAGAGGAAGCAGTGTGAGAGCCCATCATTCGAAAATGAAACCTGGCAAACCCCCAGGAAAAGCCCTTCTGGGAGATGAGCTGGGAGATGTTGGTTTGCCCCCCTCTCCCAGCCTGCTCCGTTTCTATTATTCCCTCTATCACACAGACGATAAAAGGAAGGGGGAGCTGAATCATGTTTGTTAATTCCGAACCACAATAGGACACCTGGACCAGCACCTGTCAGAATATGATGCAAATTAGCCCAGGGAAGCTGGTCTTGATCAGCTCAACCATAATGAAGCGCTAATAGAAGCACTAATGATTTGCAGGGCCGAGCTTTGCCGGGGCATTGGCTCGGTTGCAGTAATTAATGCGGCCTTCCAGGGCTGCTGCAGCGCTGCTCCCATTCACAGCCGCTTCCTGATGCTTTTCTCTCGCTGTTTGTTTTTTAAACAGACAAACCCGGGACTTATTATATTTGCAAACAATGGCATCGCGGAGATGCTCTGATTTGCTGCAGAGATAGAGAGGGATGATGTTTGAAAGCTTAAATTAAAGCAGGATTTCCTTCTGTTTTCTCAAAGGAAAGGTTACCATTTGTTAATAACTGTCACAGGCTGTAAATGGCCTCAGTGTCATATGATGGATTCTTCTGATTGCTTTTAATCAGGGTTTTCAGATACCATGGGGTGTAAACAGAGAAATGAGCTGAACGTTCATGAGCTGAACAAACCTCAGGAGATGTGACTAAGATAAGAAATAACTGTTCTGACGATGAAGTAACAGCAGATCCTTTGCTTCTTGAGTTACACTTTTTATCATTATTATTTTACTGTTCTCTGGCTGAGATAGACTGCTCTGCAGAGATGGAAATGTGCTTGAAGAGGTTGTGTGAGTGGGTGGAGGGCTCTTTACGCCACAGAGATACTCAGTTATTAGACTATGTCTGTCCTCTCCCATATCTGAGGGGTTTTTTTTGTCTTCAGGGAAGTTTAGACAATGAGAATGAATTAGAAAAAGTCTCTTTACATGTTCAAATCAAAGAGAGATGGCAGAGTTGAGGCTGGGAATATGGAGATGATCTGTCCACGAAAATCATTACTTTCTGCTGAATGCCTCCCTGGGAGAAAGGGGTAAATGGGAAGGTATTTCAACACCCCACCTGAAAATAAAGGACGTGGAAATGATTCCCAAAAAGAATCTCAGGGAAGGACAATCCTGTCTTGAAGAGCGAGCCCTGGGTTCTGAAAAAAGGCTTTTGGAGTCATCAATTTGTTTGTTGACACGACCCAAAATACGAGAAGAACGTTCGCCCAGCTGTAGCAGGGAGTGCATTTTGCAGAAATTCAGGACCTCTGGGGTGTTTGGATTTTTCCTCATGACATCTCAGCGGTGGATTTGCAAATCTGGTGAAACAAATAGTTTTGGGCCAAACGTGTGTGTGTGGGGGTGGTGGCTGGTGGGAAGTCCTGGCACGGCAAAGCCTTGACGAGGCAAAGGAAGGCAGAGGGGCTCGGGGAGAGCTGGGCAGGGAGCACACGGGGTGAAGTGCCTGCAAGGCTCCAGCTGACACAAGCTGTGTCCTCTCCCACGAAAAGCTTCATCATAATCTGTGCAGAACATCACTTCAGGATAAACACAATAATGCTATAAATACCCCCGGCCATTTCCTGTTGTTCTTACTGCAGCTTGCACAGGGTTTGTGTCTGGGTGAGGGTGTGACTCCCATCCACAGAGTAACACGTACATTAACCTCCTCCTCTGCTGCTCCCGCTGCTCTGGGCTTGACTTAAAAGGTCTTTTTCTGTCTAAAACTCACTTAACCTGTGGTTTGTCCCACTGAGCTTAACATTCATCGGTAACGAATCCAGCAGTGTTCTTTATGTAAAGAATTCAGAGCAGCAAAATGGCCAAGTCTTGTGCTAGTGAGTCTATGGGTTGACCTGAAAATTTACATAACACCTAATTACACTTCAATTAATTGCACTTAATTACTTAATTACACTTTAATATACTCTTTTCAGGTCCCTGGAAGTGTTCAAGGCCAGGTTGGAGCAACCTGCTCTAGCGGAAGGTGTGGAAGGGGGTGGAACTGGATGAGTTTTGAGGTCCCTTCCAACCCAAACCATTCCATGAATCTGTTAAACCACATTCATACACACTTCTCATCCCAGGCTATTTCAATTCTTAATTTTGACTCTCATACTGAAAAAAAATTAAACACCTTAAAGCATGAATTGAGAGAATTAAAAACACAAAGTCATCCCAGCATGTTTTATACTTGATGTTTACTGAATCGTGCATTTTGTGGAAGTGGAATTGTTATTTTAGTGAAAACAGAAGCAAAAGTCACACTTCCACCTGCTTGTTAATCACATAAATACCACAAGAAGAAAGGAAACAAATTGCAGATGGGAGCCCCTGGATCTTAATATATGAATTAAATCTTTAGAGAACTAGACTGAAAGTTCCTGTAACTACACAATTTTTAACTCAGCAATTTCATTCAAAGAGCTCATTTTTTAAAATAGTGTTGGCACCATGCTTTTTACTAAGCAGAAAGAACTAAAAACTTGGATTATAAATACTTGCTAAATGGCTTAGACTTTCCATCCAAATTAAGCCAAAAACTTAGGGTCATATATTAAAAATAACTTGGGCACGTCCAAAGAAGATATTGTGCTGCATAATCTTAAAAAGTTCCCTCCTAGAGTGAAAAACAAACTCAGACTTACATTATTCAGACTTACTAAGCTTGGATTTGTCTTCTTTTAAGTATGTGCTTGGCTCTAATCAGATAGCCAACCCCATCTTTATTAAACTAAAACAATTCTAAATTGTTTCTTTGGGTTATAGGAGAAAAGGGTTAAAGAGAATTTTGCCTTGAGATGGACAGACTGAAGAGAAACTGCCCAATTTGTGGAAGGAACCAGGACCCAACTAATCCCTTTGCTGCTGCCCCTGAGAAAAACAGCATATTTTTAAAAAAGATTATTGTAAAACAGTTTGAGAATGTGAGCAAATGAGGCAGAGTGGGTGTGTGCAATGGATAGGTTTCATGTGAGAGGCGAGGAAGGAAATGGGAATAGCAGGCAAGGCTGGGGAAAGAGGGCTGATGAATGAAACAGAGACAGAATGCTCTGCCCCTGCTCTGCTTATTGAGATTTTTACCTCCATGCAATTTTATATTCGCTGGGTTAAGGCAGAGAGTGGGATTTTCAAAGCTTTAATGAAGGATAAGATGTGTTTTGCTTGCCTGATTCATATTTCTGCCTTTGAAGATGTCCCTAAAGAAAACACCTTGTTTACACACCACACTCTGGCTCAGCACCATGAGAACCCAAATAAGTGGGCTCTCAGCCTGGTTTTGCTGCAGTTGTGCTGTTTGACCCTCAGTGAGTGACATCTCTGTGCCTCATGCCAAAGGAAAGTCTTTTACAGATGAGAAAACGGCGTGAAATCTCCCCCTGAGCGTGACCATTAGTTGTGAGATAAAGCCAGGCAATATTTGGACATGTTTAACAACACCCACTAACATTTTTCTTTGATGACACTGAAAACATTGCTTCCCTGGTTATCCCTGAGGTCCCTTGGCATTCCTAAATATGCTGTGTCGGCTGTGACATCGAGAAGCAGCAGGGGAGAGTAAAGCATCTATAATTACAGCAGTATAGGACATGTAAAATGTATCTGTCCATGATCTCCACTGTCTCTGCTCCACCACACCTATATTATCTGTATAATGAGAATATTAGCACATATAATCTTTTGCCCTACCAGCTCTTGCTGGAAGATGACTCCTTTTTCCAGGTAGCCCAACCTATCCCTCCCCACTGCCCCATCCCTGGAAGTGTCCAAGGCCAGGTTGGACAGGGTTTGGAGCAACCTGGGCTGGTGGAAGGTGTCCCTGCCCGTGGCAGAGGATGGGATGAGATGACCTTTAAGGGCTTTCCAACCCAAACCATTCTGGGATTCTGTGATATAGTAAGTCACGTTTGTATACCCTCCTCATACCAGGTTATTTCTGGGATTTCATGGCTCTCTGATTCCATGGCTCTCTGATTCCATGGCTCTCTGATTCTCACACCTGCAGGCAGCACTTTGGCAGCATTCGTGTTTATTTTTGGGGGTGCCCATGTCTTTGGTCAGTGAATTTGCCCGTCTTAACTTCTCATTCCCAAACAAAAGGGGAGAGTCTGGGGGAAGAGTTGAACATTTACAGCTCTGAGGCACGAGAGAGGCTCTGGTATCTTCCCAGATCTCTCACAGTGCTGCTGTAATGTCACCATCTCCCCTTTAGAGTTTTCTTCTGAGAACTGCACTTGCCGTGTGTGTGTGTAAAACTAAGTCGAGCTCCTTCTTCCTGTGTTCTCTGGATCATTCACACCCAGGGTGTGCTTTGCATCCACTGATTTCTGGTGGAAGGTGTCCCTGCCCATCGTAGGGGGGTGGAATGAGCTGATCTTTGAGGTCCCTTCTAACCCAAAGCATTCTGGGATTCTGGGATTCTAGTTTTGAGGTGCTTTACCCAAAGCGTTGTTCTCACTACTTCCACTCTTTTGGGGCATCTCCATGAGGTTTGTCAGCAAGTCTCCAAGCAGGTTCCAGATCCCCTCAAAGCTCTGTTTGTGTGGGGAATAGCTCCTCTTTCTCACTGTTCGTGCTCTGAACATTATTCAAAGCAATGTTTCAAATCTCTTTGTTGTCGAAGGCAAATTCCACAAACTCCCGGGAAGAGCCAGGGGCAGCAGCCGAGGGGGCACTGCTGAATTCCTGAGTGCTGCCTGGCAAAACCCTCCCTCTGGAGAGGATGCTGCTGAGGAAAGTGACTGTTGGACTGTTCGTTCCTGCCGTGAGGAACACGTGCTTCTTGCCTTGGGTGTTCACGTGGGACCTTCCCAAACCTGTGCTTTCACAGGAGCACCACTGAGCTCCTGAGTGCTGAGGACTGAGTGGAAGATCAGCCCCCCCTCAGGATGCTGGGGCTCAGGCCACTCTGTGTCAGGGATCTCAGAAGGGAAAAGCCCTTTTCTTTCGGTGCTGATGTCTCTCTGAGATCTCCACTCCCCTCCAGGAGAGGAATCTGGTGCCAAATGTTACCAATGACTGCCAGAGTCAAAAACTGAATAGATCTTCTTATTTCTAAGCATTTAATTACCCCTTTAGGTGTTTGTAGAAGTTATTAAAAATATAATTAAAACCCTACAGACTTGGATATCGCAATTTTGCCAGGACACATCCTCTGGGCATTTGGGTTGGAGTCATTCATGCGTTCACACTAAAGACACAAATACAGAGTTACGGGGGAGGTTGGATCATACATCACCCCAAAGGCAAAGGCCAAGCTTCCACTGGCTTTGCTGGCTCAGTGGAAAGCTTAAAAAGGCTTCATTTGGCCCTGTCTGTGACAGAATTCACTGTGTATCAGGGACCTGTACAAGGAGATCCGTGTTAGATAAGGTCTGGCCTTTTCCAATCAGTGTCTTTTCATCAGAAAAATGCAAATTTATCAAAGCCCTCCTATTCACTGGAAGGGCTGGGTTTTGACAGTCTGATCAAAGCACTACTCGGTGCTTTCTCAAGTTTCTCAAGTTTTCTTTTGAAACTACTCTTTAGTCGGAAACAAAAGCCAACTGCAATATTTTAAAAAAACTGAAAAGTTTAAAACTGCAATGACACATTGAGAATATCTGAAACCAAATGTTTCAGTTAACTAAAGGTGGACTTCTCTGGATAATTGCTTCGACCTTCTGTCCAACATCAGGATTGGAAAAGTTCTTTCAGCCTCCAGAATTTTCTTGGGACATGACAAGGATGTGTCACCACATTCTAGGTTTATCCATCTCTTACCCTGTGGCCTTGACAGCCACTTTTACCCCTCATTTTACAGTTCTGCTTGAGTTGAACAAATAATTTTGCTGCCTGGATGGTAAATGAGGCCACATTCCCCGAATATCAGTCTAGTATTTAAACCACAGGACCATCTTGTCTGGGCTTCCTGTACATTTCCTGCTTGCTTGAAAGCTGAGGAAATGAGGTACCTTGAGGTGTGAACATCAGCAGTGTGTTTGTTTGTACTCTGAAAGCACTAAGAGACAGAGGTACAGCCCATGGCCAAGTGTGCTAAGAACTGGGCTCAGGGAAGAGGAAAAAACTCCCCTAACAGCCCATTCCCCGTGGCTTTTCCAAGTAACATGTTAAACAATCCATCTGGACAAACTTCAGGTACTGCCTGAAACTCTTAGTCAGGGAAAAGCATACGGTTGGTGTTGGTTTGGGACTAAGCCAAGGTGTGCCTCGAAGTATTTTCTTTATTTTTAAGCTCTCGGTTTCACTAAAATCAGAAATGGGTCTTTGAAGGGTGCTTGGTTGGGTGGTGGGTTATTTTTTCTGCAGTGCTCCCATTTTTTTACCAGGAGCAGAGCCAGAGGCTCTGACCCAGCTGAAGGGCCAGTGGTGAAATGCCAACCCACTGACTAACACAGCTCAGGCCACAGAGGTGACACCCAAATTCCTTGGGCAGGGATAACTCCCTTTCAGTGGCTTAAAAAATCCCAGCCAAGCTGATACCTAATTTTTTTTTTAATCCTCCAAGAGCTTTAAACGGCAAGGAGGATCTCACTGAGCCCCAAAGCCATAGGTGCCTCTCTGCAGGGCGGCTGCTTGGGCAGCCCAGGCAGAATTTGGAGGTTTATTGGCCAGGGGAAAGCTGATTGATTTATTAGAGCAGAAACCTCTGGCTTGCTCCAACACAGGTTATTCTCCAAATGCAAACTCTCCTTCATTTCACACGCACAAAATAGCCCAAGTGCCTGTGTTATGAATGGGCCCCTTTGTTACTCTGTGGATCGCCAGGACAGACTGTTTAGTTCATGTCTGTACATTAGCACGGGAGGACGGGGTCTGGGAGACAGATGTGGCCTTTAATTGCATGGAAATGTTAGAAGATCGTTAAGCCATTTCTGACAGGGGTTTTCCTCTGGCTCGGGGAGCACAGCCTTGTTTCGGGAAGGCTCAAGGAGCAGCCCCACAAACAGGACCTTGTCCTACTCCCTCACCCCAACGCTAAACAAAGCCAGAGAGGTTCAGCCAGGAGTCCCACTTTCCTGCCAGAGCTGCAGAACTACAGCTCAGAGAGAACTCTCTCGAAATTCATCTGATAAAGGGCTTTTCACCACAGCTCAGGGGACTTGCCCCGTATGAGATAAGAGCAGCCCTATCAGCTCTGCTGAGAACATGGAGATGTGCTGAGAGGCCTCCTTATTTATGTGAGTTACCACGGGCTGAGTGTAAGAAACTCCTCAGCAAGAGGAAAACATGCTGCATCACCTCAGAAACCGTCCCCAAGTCTCAGATGGAAAGGCAAATCCTCTGCTCTACAGGAGAGAGAGCTGGGGAGGCCCTGGGGTTTAGTCTTAATTTAGCTACACTCTACAGAATGATTTTGAGCAAAGTATTTGGTTGTTTTGTATTGGTTCCCATGCCGTAAAATTAATGGGACAACCACATGTGTGTCTCCGTGGCACCCATGGGATAGTGGCTTCGTTTTGGAATCATTGCTACCGTGGTAAAAGTTTGACAGCTCTGTATTTCAGTTATCAAGCCAGAGCTAATGATTTTCATTTAAAAACCCAGCATAAAACAGAACAAACCCTGAAGTGGGGATCTGCCGAGGGTTGGGTGAATCACATAGAGGTCTGAGCAAAGGTCCTGGAGAAACGTGACAGAATCAGCCCCAAACTGGCCCTTGGATTCACCTTTTGAGCATCACCTCCAGCCCAGGAGAAGGTCTGGGATGCAGAGCTAAGTGACCTGCCCAAAGCCACAGCACTGAGCCGGGCTCAGGGCTTGGGTTTGCCTGCTGGCAGCCCTGGCTCCCAGCCCCGTCCCTCCCAAACACCCTGGGAGCCTGTGCCCCCCTCCTGCCATGGCCTCATCCATGGACCCTCCTTCACCAGGGCCAAGGGCAGAGCCAGCCAGGACATCTCACAGGTGTGGAAAACGATCCCTGGGCCCAGGCTCAGACCATTCTAGGATTCCATCACTTCTCAAGGTATCAGTAGCAAGAGAGTCATTTATCTAAGCCAGGCTCAAAGCCTTTCTCAGCACCAGGCTGATAAGGCCAACAGACTCTGTTAATGGGCACTGATAAGAGATTTTGGTAAGGGTTTTTTTGCTCAGCCTCAGAGGAGGAGAAGTTTTTGAGTTTTTTTTTGAGTTTTTGTCTGGTAGTTCTAGCTCTGGGATAACACTTGTCACTTCTATGACCTCCTTCTCCAAGGACAGTGCATGACTTTGCAAAACCTGAGCTCTCTGGGGAGCAGGCATCGTACAGACAGGGACACCGAGGAGTGGGGACATCAATACAACTGCAAAAGAGCCCTTTCTTCAATTTTTGCTCTCAGTTTTGATGTTGAGTGAGCCAGGAGGTAACATTCTCTGCCTGATTCTTGGAGATGCAACACGAGAGATGGCGTTGGAGGTGTTTATTTAGTGTGCATGTTTGTCAGCAGCAGCAGCTTCCCTCCAGCACAGGCAGCAGAGGCTCTTTTCCTGCTGCAGTTCCCTGAAACCTGAGTGTTGGTAGGGTGCTGTTTTCTCTGTGATGTTTGGTATCAGCAGAATAGCACCTTGTCAACTCCTTTTTGTGGTGCAATGTTAACTTTGGGTTCCAGCCCAGGTGCCAGGACAGCATTCAGACCTTGTGCCCAAGAGGTAGGAGGGATGGTTATTCCTGAATCCTTCCAGGACTTTCCTCTTGCACCAAAATGAAAACATCAGTGTTTCTTTGTAAAGAAATGAAAAGCCCCTGGGAACTGGTGTAAACTGGGTTTTCCTCTTCAAACATCTTGATGGAGATTGACAAAGAAAACATCTCAGTGCAATCCTGCTGGGCTGTTTTCCTTGGAATGCCACGAGCAGCTTGTTCACAAAATCTCTGCTTTTCCTATAGGCGTAGGCAGGAACAATCCCGGCCCTGGAGCCGCAGGGGCTGGGCTCGGAGCACAAGGAAAACAGGGATCTGTGCCATCCCAGCAGGGTGGCAGCCTCAGTTCCGCTGCCAAGAGCAGGAGAGCAGTTGGGAAGGGGACGAGGAGCCAGCAGAGGCTGGATGTGCTGCTGGAGGCATCACCATGGGCACCCAACCTGGCAGAGAAGGCACTTGTGTGAGCAGGGGCAAGGAAATGGGAAACATGCAAACATGCACCAGCAAACTGCTCCTCTCATGAGGTTTAAACCCCGTATTTGAGAGGGATTCAAGGGACTGTGGCTCCCAACTCCTGTTAAATGTGAGTGTGACTTGTGTGGCTTCAGGCACTTTTGAAAATCTCAAGCTCAGGACTTGTTCATCCCAGTAAAAGCCATTTTTCTGGCTCAAAGGCTGATATCAGGTTCCCAGGGCTATATCAGGACCCTGCATGTGCTTCTTGGGGAAGAAATAGGTTCCTGTGAGTCCTGAACCACCTTCCCCTTTCCCTTATCTCCGTGTGATGCACACTTGACACCAAGCCTAAGTCACCAGCTCTGGGCTCAAGTCCTGAGTTTGTGCTCTGAATATCGTGAGCACCAACACCCTGAACACAGATTTAACCAAAACTCAGGTCAGTGCCAAACCCAGGACACAAATAGATTTGAGCCCTAGGGCTGGAAATCCCAGGGAACCACATCTGATTTAGGATTCAGCTGCAGGACTGTGT
Organism: Cephalopterus ornatus; assembly: GCA_013396775.1. Taxonomy (NCBI): domain Eukaryota; kingdom Metazoa; phylum Chordata; class Aves; order Passeriformes; family Cotingidae; genus Cephalopterus; species Cephalopterus ornatus. The sequence goes on along the minus strand of VZRE01003873.1, from coordinate 534,173 downwards.
TGGACTCGCGTTTGCCCCTCTGATCCAGCATCCAGACCTTGCTCTGTGATGTCAGGGCTGGGTTGTGCCCTGGATTTCCTTTTGACTGAGCCTTCCTGTGGCTGAGCACTCCCCAGGTGAGGGTGCTGAGCACTGCCCTGGGCTCTCAAGGAGCAGCACACGCTGGGCTCGCTCCTGGAGACGCTGCTGTGATCCTTTCCCGCTGTTGTTTTTCCTTAGTCTGGGCTCAGCCGTCGTGGGCTGAAAGTGCATGTTTTGTTCTCTGCAGATGGAAACACAACAGCCCCCGATGAACGTTTCCTGATGGGCTTCCTGCGATTGTGCAGGGAATGGTGTCAGGGAACAAAACAGGATACGCTGGCGGGGTTTGTGAATGTAACAATGGTATCAAAGTGGAATAAAAAATAATGAATGGGCACTGCTGGAGCTGTGAGTCAAACCTGAAATATTCATGTCTCCCCAAACTGCCACCTCCCTGATCTTGAATTCCTGGGAGAACACTCTTCTCAGAGTTTCCAGTGCTCTGGCAGTAGGAACCCAAACTGAAGAGATAAGATTTTGTGGTTTGCACCTATTCCCTCATGTTTTTCACACTCCACTTGCTGTCCTTTTCCTGGGCAGCTAAAGAGGAGGCACAGAGATGGGCATAACCCTCTCTCACCACCCCCCAAATACTTTTTGGGTTCTCCATTTATTGTGTTCCTTTCTAGGGTGAATCATTCATATTCAAAAACTTCACTTTATCTTTGCATATGGAAAACAAAACCAGCACTATCCTCAGATAGTCTCGGTTTCTGATACGAGTAAAAATACCACCCAAAAGCTCTGCTTTGAGAGAAAAGGTGGCACTGTTGCAACAGGCAGATGCAGCTTAGAGGGAGCTCAAGCTTCCTGACACAAAGTTCTTGGTCAGTCGGCAAACCCCTGATGAAATATTTGCCCCTGGAAAGCAGCCCCTGGCACCACATCAAGGGCTGGGCAGTGGGTGCTGCAGCACAAAGCTGAGCTCAGCACAGGATTTCAGAGTAGCAGAAACTGCATTTATGCTCCGGGCTAGTTTGGGTTTGTCAGGAAGCCAGACTCTGAAACCATCTTGCAGTTTTCCCTTGCTGCGTCTTCAGCAGCAGAGCCCATAAAAACACTGCAATAATATTTACTGAAGTGGGAATGTTCACAGTTAGATCCATGTGTCTGTGTTTACAAACACATCTGCTCCGCACAAGTCAATTATTTTACAAGAGTGAGGGGAAAAAAAAATAGAATTAAGGGGATGGTGAGCTAAACCCAGGTGGATTTGACTGCAGTCACCCACACAGTGTCGAGGCTTAGTGAGAAGAAAAATATAACTTTGGAGGAGAAAAGCTGTGGGCAGAGATGAGTGGAGATAAAAGCGCAGCAAAGTGGCTGAGGGGAGTGTTAATACGTGGCAAAGGCTGATTGATTTTCTGGGAACACGACACGGCTTGGAAAAGATCTGGAGAGATCATATAGTTCTCAGCCTTCGCAGGGTCAGGCTGTTCATTGGTGGAGGTGAATCCTTTTGTAGTGAAATTAGCTGCCAAAGTAAGAAACCTGGCTCAAGCCGTGGCCATGGCAAAGCTTCCAGCACTGGGGACAGGCTTCCTGCTCTACCTCCAGGGCTCAGCCCTCCTCCTAAATCATCCCACGTGTCCTGGTTGGCAGAACTGGGCAGGAATCCTCCCAAACCTTCTCGGAGCAGAGGTGGTTTGTCCTGATGGGCAGACACCTCATCCCAGCTCCCTGTGTTGGTACCAGCAGGGTGGGAAGTGCTGGAGAAGTCAAGGAGCGCTCGGGGAAATCCCTGTCCCAGCCCAGGGAAGGGCTGAGTCAGCCGGAGACTGGCAGGGATGTTCCAAGCTCCAGAGCACAGCTGCTGTTGTCTAGAAAGGAAGAGCTGCTGCCCAACTCCAGGATTCAGGGATGTGTATGATGGAGATGGGATGCTCTATCAGTCTCTCCAGCCCCACATTTCCCCATGTTCCTTTCCAGAGGTCAAGAGGCCGCAGCAAAAACTTGGGCAGGTTCTTGTTTAATTCCACCTCCTCTCCTGGTCCTGGGCTGAGACTGATCAGAGGCTTCTCCAGGGGATTTCCCACGGCTCCAGGTGGCTCTGAGCCCCCTTATCATCAGCCTTAATGCTTGTTGGGAAGGAATACTGTCACCTGGTTATTCCCACTTGGTTGGAAACAAAGCAAAATAGGCTCTGAAACTGTTAATGTGAAGTCTAGACTGAGGAAAAAAAGTCCTCAGTTCAGATCCTATAAACGTGTGCCTAAAGTCAAGTGCTTTCCTGCAAAGTGAGGTACAGAAGAATGATTTAATTTTTTATTCTTGTTTGAGTCAGGTTTTGGGGATCTTGAGGTCAAAATAATTGAGCATTGATTTTAGCAGCCTTCTTTTACCTGCTTGATATGAAATTTCGTGGGAATAGCGAACATAAAAATAAAAATAACGAACAAATACATAGAAAGCCTTATGAGAAGTTTTGCAAAATCATTTTGCCCCAATTTTTAGCTGCCTGATTTCAGTGGGTTTTACTATTTTTCAGTATGATTTTTCCGTTTCTGCCATTCTTACTCCTGCTTTGTTTGCACCTAACACGAGCTACCAAGTTGTGGTTTCCCATTTATTCCAAGTGTGAAGGAGTGATGCTGCATTCCAAGATGCCAGGCTGCCCTTGGATGTAGTACCCTGGGTGGAAAGGGAAGGGAAGGCAAGGCAGCCTGAGCTGCAGGGAGAAGTTGGGTGGCAGTTTGTCCGTGTCACTGATGTGCTTTGGAGCTGGGAGTGAGTCTCCAGTGTAGACTGGAGCAAAATGCAGTGTGGGATGTCATAAAATAATTAAAGAAAGTCCTCCTTTATCCACACAGAAATCCTCAAATCTGCAGAAATTTGGACAAGGTTTGCTGCCTGCTTAATCCTTCGTGTTGCTGCAGCAGGGAAAGGGGCTCGGAGCAGCCTGGGTTAGTGGAAGGTGTCCCTGGGCAAGTAGATAAAGGAGGGAAGAGCCCTTTGGCAGGGGTGGCTCTGATCCCTCTGGATTCACAGACTGGTAGGATGGATCTCCAGCTGCATCCCGGAAAACCTCCAAGCAGAACCTAAATTCATTGTGAAGGGCACAAAATAGATTGGGGTTGTCGGCAATAAAATGCCCAGGACTGTAATTTTCCAAGGGGAGTTCTGTGGAGTTCCTGCCCCAATCACAGCCTATCCTGTAAGGAAAGGGAGGGGGAGCAGTGGGAGCAAACCTGGAGAGGAGTGGGCTGGGAAAGCTGCAGAGAGGTTTCTTTTTGTTTCGGTCAGGTGCTTTGGGGAGAGCGGATGTATCAGAGTATAACCCAAGGATCCCTGTCTGTGTCCCAATAACAGCTCTGGCCGAGGCTCTGAGGCCCACAGGGTGCACAGGTCAGGGCAACAGAGGGCTCAGGGGAGGAAAAAGGCCTGGAGAGGGGAATGATTCCCAAAGGTTACCCAGAGAGCCAGGGCAGGGATGAGATAACCCTCTGCCTTCCTGCCTCCCGGTTCAGCGCCCGATCCATCCGAACGCGCTGCCCAAGATCAACACAGACCCTGCTCCTTTCTGACTTTTTGTATTTGACTCATTTTCTTGCAAGCCCGATGTTATCTCCCTGCTCTGTGAGCTGTTGGCAGCAGAAGTGCTGACTTGTAGCACTGCAGTGCCAAAGCCAGTTCTGTTCATTGCTCCTCGGTGCAAACCTCAGGCCGTGTGTGGGGCTGCTCCTACTCCTGTTTTGGGGCTTTGCATCGTAGCTCTGGGCTCTTCAGGAGGCGGGTCTGTGTTGGTAACACTCTTTGCAAAAATATTTCGGGAGTGATTTTGTCTCAGGATTACGAGTGGTGAAATTATATTACTGGGGGAGGAAAAGAGGAAAGAAGAAAGTCACCCCTCTAGAGCTGGAAGTGATCTTTCTATGGCAGGATGGCTCAGGTACTCAGCGTTTTTGTCTCTTCTAAGTCAGACTTTGTGGAGGAGGATAAAGCTTTGATCTTTAGCAATGCCTTTTAAATGTGGTTATGGTCAGAAAAGTGAAGGTAATGAGCTCAAAGGTGATATTCAGTGAACACACACTGCAGGCACCTGGAAGGGGCTGTTGTTGAGGGCAGTGGGTGATACCTGGAGTGAAAGCACCGAACCAGGGCTGATGGTCACCTCCCCAGCCCTTGTTCTCCTGGCCTTTCTCCTTTCTCAAATGTCCTCCTCCTAAGAGGAGTCTTTTTTAAAGCATTCAGGCCACCTCCCTTTCCTGGTAAGGAAGCAGGATAACTTGCTGGGAGCACTGTGAACTGCTAGCCCTCCCCAGTGTGCGACCAGAAGATCAACCTGGCTGTTCCCTGCCCACAGGACCAAAACCAAGCTCTACCTCACCTTATGCAGCACTTAAACCCGGGACCTGGGTCTAGGTGGCTCATCTAAAGAGAGGAAAAACTGCAAATTCGCCCTTTTACAACTCTAAACTGCTGTATAAATAACAGCCATGGCCCAGATTCGTGTCTGAGGGATGCAGGAGTGTGTCAGCCCCTTGCAGAGCTGTTTCAGCCCCTCGTTTGCACAGTTCAGTGGTGGGGCTGCCCTGGAGAGGCTGGGGCTGGGCTTCCCAGGGAGCTGGACGTGCCTACGGCTGTGAGAGCTGCCAGAGACAGGACTTGCCACATCTATGCCAGGAATGTGATTAAAAACTGGAAAAACTGAAGCTGGCCTATTCCCAGAGGCCATATAACGTAACATATATGCCAGAGGAACACACACAAGCCCCCTGTCTCAGGCTCAGTCTGGGCAACCCAAGGCCACAGCGCGGGGGGCAGTGGTGTGGGGGGACCCTGGCGAGCCAGGGCTGTCTGGGCAGGTTGTGTTGGCACCCAAAGAGCTCAGTGTGTTTGCCCAGTTGCCCGTCACCAAACCCCGAGCAGCTCTCACTTCCAGGGGAGAGACATTTGCCCTCTGGTATTGGATTTAACCCTGCCTCAGCCAAACAGCCCCCTGAACAGACCGGCCCTTCAGGACTGCAGCTGGCCAAGCAGAGCCCCTCACAGGGAGCACGAGGAAGGTTCTACGTGTTCCTCAGCTGTAGCCTGACACTCTGGCAGGGCCAGCCAAGCCCTGTCCTCTTCCAAGGGATTGAACCGAGCCCCGGGTGGCTGTCACTGCTGGGACAGTACCGGCTGCTCCCCTGCCACCAGAGGCACCTCGCCACCCCCGTGGGTTTTGTTAAGCTGGGGCTGTAGGCACCACAGCGAAGCTGCTGGCAGCAGGGTTGGCTCTGTGCCACCCGACTTCCCTTGCATGTCACCAGCCCCAGGGTTTGCTGTTTGCAGGAGCTGAGCAGGTGCTGCCGCTGCCTCATCCGCTCGGGCACCTCAGCTCCCCGCAGCCCTCGGGCTTTTCGGAGCTTTTGTGGCTCTCACCGACTCGTGTGGCTCTCACCAAACCATTCCTGGCACGGGAGGTGTCCTGGTGGCATCCACAGCGTTTGAAGTTCCTTTCCTGTGGGCCACAGAGTTTTCAAGACAGCAAAAATGCGGTGAAAGGCAGAGGCTGGGCCCCAGTGCTGCTGGGTTCCAGTGCTGCTGGGTTCCAGTGCTGCTGGGTTCCAGTGCCTCCTGCCTGTGAGGTCACCGCTGTCCCAGTTAACACCAGTTGCATGTAGGCAGGTCTTAGCAGCCACTTTGTCTTTCAAGGAAGATCCTTATCTCAGGAAGTGGGTTCTCCACCAGATATTCTGTGTTTCACACAGAAGTTGCTCTTGCCTGTGTGTGTAAAGTCAGCTGGACTTGGATGTAACCTCGGCCACTGATCCTAGTCCAGGGCCATCCTTTGGAGTGTTGTTGGGTCTGGGGTTTTTTTTTGGGGACAGCCAGAAAGATCCCTGCTTTCCAAATTTTTTCCATCTTCTTCAGAAGAAAAATGGCTTTAGGCAGAAAAAGCAGACTAGAATTGAATGGTCCTGACTCGGCTTGAATTCAGAAGAACCCCCAGATACCTGCATAAGTCCTGCTGAAGCTACAGTGTTTGCTGTAAAAAAATCTTGTGAGCAACCTCTCGCACTGATTTGGTGGGATAACTATTATAGTTATTTTCCCAGATACTGTTTCCCTCAAAAAAAAAAATCCCAATTTTATGTGTGTTTTTAGACTGGAAATCTCCAAATGCAAAGCTTGGAGATTTTTCTTTGAACAAATTTGCTGTGGTGCTCGTGGTTTCCTTGTCTCTGCCCAGAGGAGGGTGGGTCTAGAGAGACCTAAGCCATTCCAGCAGCCCAGGAATGTGGGGTTCACCTGCCACCTCAGGCCAGAATGTGGGCAACCCCATGTTTTTTTGCACTGAGAGGAAATGGAGGCCCACAGAAAATGTGTCATTTAGGAAGCCTGTCTGACATCCTGAGTTCAGCGAATCAGACAAGCAGCAAGTCACTCCATCCGACCTCTGAAGGGCAGGCTTTGCTCTCTTCTAAGAGCTGAACCATCTCGTGTTCTTGTACCTTCCTACACAGATGAAGTTGGCAGGCTGGAGACAGTTCCAGCCCCCTAAGGGACACAATTCCCAGCAATTCTTCCCAGGGGCACCTTCCACTCCCTCCCTTACTTTAATTAAAGCTGGAAAAGAGAGGGGGTGTTTTGGAAAGGTTGTGAATCCAGCAAGGAAAAGTTTCTGGAAAGGTTGAACAGTGTGAGCTCCTTCCAGGAAGCAGCATTAGCAGTGTGGGGTAAAAACTCTCATTTTTGTTGTTTAATGCAGCCAGTGATCACAAGATTTTTACAGCAAACGCTGTAACTTCAGCAGGACTTGTGCAGATGTTTGAGGGTTCCTCCTTAATTGGGCTCACTTAAATTCTAGGCCACTTCAGCTTATTTGGGTTTGTTACGTGATCTGAGATCAGAGATAGAAAAGTGCTGATTTCTGTAAATGCAGAGCTCTGACCTGACTTCTAAGTGGGTTATTAACTTCAGGCTGAGGGCAATTCTCATGTTCATCCAGCAGACTCCTAATCATTGCCATTTTTTTGTGATGGTATACCATGAGCCTGGTGATTCCTGGTTTGCACTTGGATTCTTGTGCAGTTGGAGGGTTACATGAGCTGCACTTTTCTAAGCTCTCAGAATTTCTGTTTCCCTCCCTGGTTATGGAAGAATTCACAAAACAAATGCCCGAAACAACGACTGGGGGGAGGTGGGGACAGAGCACTAATTTCTTATTTTTAAAAGCTCACAATAGGGACTGTGTCCTGTGAATTTTGAGCACGAGGGGCTCAGCACACACAACTTTCACAGTTGTCTGTCTGTCTGTCTGTCTGTGTGCTGAGAGTGACCCACTGCTGCCCACACATCACTGGCACCTTTTGAATGCTCAGTGCATCACGCAGTCTGTTGGTGCCTTTGTTTTGGAGGGTGCTCCATTAATTCACATTAAAAGAGTGCATGCTTTTAGTTTGGGAGGTTCCTCCTTCGGTTTCTGCCCTGCCAGTCATAAAGGCAGCTGTGTTATGTGTGGTTAACTGAGCTCCAGCAAGAACATGCAGACCTTGGCAGATGCACTTTGAATCACCAGGGCTGTGCCAAAGCCATCAGAGCCCAGCTTGCTTTGTGTAGGAAACCTGAGCACATCAACCCAAGGAAGTGGATGATCAAAACTTTTTGTCAACAGTTGGAGTTTCTGCAGGGAAAAAAAAAAAAAAAAAAAGATGACAATTTCCTGTTTTTAAGCATTTCTAGAAACGCATAGTTTGGTTAAGCAGCAGTCCTACACTTCCCACAAAATAAACAAAAAGTGTAAAGTAATGCATTTTTCCCCCCACCACGAACACCCGTAACTCTGACCTGCACTGGCTGCTCCTCCTTCAGCAGTAACCTCAAAATACAAACACACACAAACCCTGTGAAGGGAGATGTCACTGCAGAAATGCTGCCCACTGCTCATCCCTTCGGCTGAGCTCGGAGCAGCAAGTGCCTGAACTGCAGCTGGGGGTGCTTCCACGAGCAGCGAGGTGACAGAGCAGCACCTTGGCTGTTTGCAGAAGTGAACCCGAACGCTGGTCCCACCCAGAGCGAGCACGGGCAGCAAAGCAAAGCCAAGCCAAGCCACCCCTGCTTTGCATAGGGGTTGGTGGCCCCCAGGGGCTCTGATTCAACCTGCGATCCTGGCAGATGGTGATTTCAGACAGCGCTGGGCAGCTGCGGGCCCTGCAGGTGCTCACCAGCTCAAAGGAGAACTGGAGAGGAGTTGCTGGTTTAGTCACGACTCTGAGGGCCTGTTTTGTCTCTCCCCAGGAGGCTCTGTCGGTGGTGAGCGACGACCAGTCCCTGTTTGACTCCTCGTACGGCGCTGCCCCCCAGCTCCCCAAGGCAGACATGACGGCCTCAGGGAACCCCGACTACGGCCAGCCCCACAAAATCAACCCCCTGCCCCCGCAGCAGGAGTGGATCAACCAGCCCGTCAGGGTCAGTGTCAAAAGGGAGTATGACCACATGAACGGATCCAGGTAAGAGCCTTCCCACACCTACCGTTGACTGTAGAATCACAGAATGTCCTGGGTTGGAAGGGACCCACGGGGACCATCAGTGCGACTTCTGAGTCCAAACTCCATCGAATCCAAATGAAAGCAACAGCAAGTACCGTCCATTCCTGCTCTTGTCCTGCGTATCAACAATTCCCCTCTCTGTGCCGGACCACTGCAGGACCATACCCTGCTCCCCCTGCAGTTCCTTCCTTTGTGACTCATTTTTTAATGGCCTGAGCATCTCACTCTTGCAGCTCTTCCACGCAGTCCCCACGAGCACTGCGCAGATCGGGGCAGGACACTGCCAGGGCAGAGTTCACACTGCAAATGCTGTTGGTAAACTACACATTCCCCCAGCTAGGTCAGCATCCCACAGATGTGCCGTGGCCCAAGGGGCTCACAAAGATGGTCAGACCATAATAGTTGGGGTTTGTACCAGAGCTCCGGAGTGAAGCAGGGAAAGCTGCACTATTGGGCTGTAAGGGCTTCGCTGGAGGGCCCTTTTTACTGCATCTGAACTATATTCCTGCTCCACCGCAGCAGAAGCAACCCTGGAGTTGAACCCTGAAACTGGAGAGCTGTTTGATGGAGAAGGGAAAAAGAGGAGACGAGGTCCTTTAGGGCAGTTTATGAGGTGTAACAACACAAATTCCTGTGCCCACATCTTCTGTGTGGATATCGGTGACCGCTGGTGACGCAGAGTTCAGGAGAGGCTGGAGCAGCGTTTGAACCACCACAGGGTCACTGCCCAAAAAAGTAACTAACAGGCCATTCCCCAGGCATTTGTAGTTAGAGCTGGAGGAGGTGAATAACTTCCTTGTTAAATGACAAATTGAATGACTTGAAAACATTTAATGACCACAGCTCAGGTTGTCTCTTTTAAAATAATTACTCCAAATCTCACCTTCTTGCACAAAATCTTTAGGTGTAAAAATTTCAACTTTTCCCCCCAGTTTTAAATATATACAATATAGATAAACTTTTATTTTTCAGCATGGGGGTTTAGAGTTCATACTAATTTTAAATTTTATTTTAATTTCAAAGTCACAAACACCTCTAGAGTAGAGTGTTAATAAACCCTCAAGGGTTTTTCTGCTCTAGGGCTACCTTAGCAGCATATTTTCCTGGTTTCTGAGAACAGAGTTGGAAACAGAAAGCAGCCTTGCACTTTCAGACTTCTGCAGTGAGATGATGGTGTTAAAGACATCAAACAGGCAGCCTGTTTTTGTTTCCTCGTAAGAGTATAGTAGATGCTGATTTTGCTCTCAGATAAAGGTCTCTGCAGCAGTTGCTGTCTCGAGGTGATTATTTGCAGGCTGAACTCGACCTTGCCCTGGTTGTACCTCAGTATCACTTCTCAGCTTCATAAAAACTACGTGGACTTTTGCACCGGTGCTCCCAATCTCAGAACTGAGGCTGAAAGGTGGGGGAACGAGTTATTTCCTCAAAGACGCCATCCCTGGACAACACAGAGGAAAGGATGGATCTTGAAAGTACCAGCTGGGGGTTTTTTGATGGTCACGGGGACACCTTTGGCTACCAAGGCTGGTGTTCTTAGGAAGAGGAAGCCCTTTATAGCACTTGCCAGGCTGCCCACAGCAAGGCCAGGCTGGATGGGGCTCTGAGCAGCCTGGGCTAGTGGAAGGTGTCCCTGCCCATGGCAGGGGTGGGATGAGATGGGCTTTGAGGTCCCTTCCAACCCAAACCAGTCTGGGATTCTCTGATTGCATCAGTTGCTGATGCGTCAGATGCACACTCACAGTGTTTCCTCCCATCACACTTTTCTGTCTCGCTCAGGGAAATTTTGGAAGGCCAAGGGAACAAGCAGTGCTGTCACATCCGCGGGCATCATATGTTTGTGCTCCTCAGCCCCTGTGAGCATGTTCTGTACAGGTTTTGAGTGTGGGTGCTTGTATCCCCAAACTGTCCGTGCATTGCATTCCGTACCTGGGAATGAAACGTCCTGGGCTGTCCTCCCCTTGTGATCCTTCTGTGCCAATGTCCTCGTCTGCTCAGGAAAAAGGGAAATAATCTGCCTGGACAAAGTGATTCATTAACAGCTGTAAGAGCCCTGGGAGCCCCAGAGTAAGGCCCTCCAGGAGCGTGGTGGCTCTGGGCAAAAAGGAAATCCTTCCTTATGGGCTTGCTCGAGACTACAAGGTTTTTGGGCAGAAAATAAGTGTCCTCAGTGTCTCTAAAGGAGGAGTGAGAACTTCCCAACCTGTCAGAAAAAAAACAAAAGGCTGTTTTGCATGTCAGGACCAAGCACTGCAGTAGCTTCCAGCCTTACCTTTGGATAACTCGTAAGCACAAGAGTTCCAACCCACCCACGACACAAGAACATTCACTTGACTTCTCCAGCCTAAAAATTTAAAATCCTTTCCTCCCACGTCCATCACAGCCCATGGGGCTGGACTGGGCCACTCCTCTGGCAAAACCAACACGTGTGTGAGTGACAGACACCAATCCCAACAGAAATTCACTCCAGCTGCAGGTGGATCCCAACCCCTGTCCCCCTCCCTCTGTCCCTGCCTCTCCTGCTCTCTCTTGTTTCTCAAGGACACTCTGCCACCGAGTTCCAGCTGCCTCTTGCAGGAGCAGCCTTTATTCTGCCTTTATTCTGCCTTTCACCTGTGCTGTGTGGAGAGGGTGGTTTGTGTACTCAGGGATAAAGCTCCAGGGAGCTGCCAGGGGAGGAGCTGCTGACTGCAGGGGACAGTGCCTAGCTTTTCTTCTCTTTCTCGGAGACCAGCAGCAGGCCTGAGTGTGTGATGAGCTGGGTTGGTCCTCAGCAGGCTGGGAGAAGGGGTCTTTGAGGAGCCTCTCCAAGCTCGTTTAGCAGAGCCCTCAAAGTCCTCCAAGAAACCCCAACCATGTCAGATTTTCCACTCCCAAACTGGAAAGAATCTCCCAGATAACTCCATTCTAACTGTGTGTAGGGGATGCCCACGCAGGGATCTGTGTTTTAGGGGAGAAGATGGGACTTCTGTGTGATTGCAAGATCTAGACAGAAATTTTGTGACCATTTCCAGGATAATCAGACCCAGATGCAGGTTATGGCTTCAAAATCTGCCCTTGCCTTCACAGACAGCAGCTTGCTTAGAGTAAAACCCAGGGCTACATTTAATTATGTTAAAAAAAAAAAAACAACAAAATGAACGAACAAAAAATCTTTCACATCTTAAATTCCAGTGAAGGAAGGAGAAGGATTATTTAGGAAAATGCTGGGTGAAGTTTAACCCAATTTACAGCCCATGCTTATAACAGATTTTTTTGCTTATATTTTACATAAATTCCCAATGCAAAGAGTGAACCAAGCATTAGAAACCCCAAATCCTGACTGTATTTTTTGAGTTTTTGAGTCAGATCTGCATTTGTAGCTAAATTCAGGGAGTGATTTTTAAAAAGATCTTACAAAATTTGTCTGATCTTCAAATGTGAAAAAATGTTCCAACGTGCTGATGTGGGCAGGGATGTGGGAAAACTTCACCGGGCAATTCCAGGATTTTGTCCAGCTAAAATAATGAAGTCAGTGCTTTGAAAAGGCTTCGGAGACATTCTTTAGAGACATCCCAGAGAAGCTGTGGCTGCGCCATCTCTGGAAGTGTCCAAGGCCAGGTTGGATGCTGGAGCAACCTGGGCTGGTGGGAGGTCTCCCCGCCCATGGCAGGGGGTGGAACTGGATGGGTTTGAAGGTCCCCTCCAATTCAAATCATTCTGGGATTCTCTGATTTTATATTTCTCTTGCTTCAGAACATTAAAATGTGTTCTGAAGATCCCCAAGTTCACCGACCTCAGGGGGTTTTTGTGCCACAATAATTGTCTCAAATAAACCCAAGGACCTTCTGTGGTCTCTGTAGGAATCAACTCCCCTTGGAGCAGCGTGTGAGCCCTCTAGTGGGATCCGGGGGTGGTTCTGTGCCCGGGACAGCAGCCGAGCACCCCCCTCGTGTTTGCACGGACCTGGCTGCGATAAACAACCCGAGTCCCAGTATGTCTGTGCTTTACTTCCTTCACTGCACATCAGAAAATAACCCAAAATCTAATTTCAAGGGTAACTATGAAAGCTGAGATGACCAAATGGGGCTTTACAGAAAAAGAAGTGCAAAAATTCAAAAAGAAGGTGGGAAGAATGGAGGAATGAAAGGATAGGAAGAGAGGGATAGAAAGGAGGAAACATCCCCCTGATCACAGCTGAGTCAGCGTCAGAAATTCCTGAAATCCCTTGTTTTGTTCTTTGGAATGGAAGCCAAAGGTGATTCCTAGACAGAGCCCTGGGACAGTAATTGCTTTGTTTCCAGGTGTCTGGAACCCAGGCTGAAGCTGCACAGAGGGTTTATTAGTCAGTGCCAGGAGAGCTGCTTGTCCAAAACTTTCCCAAACATCAAGCTCTTGGCATCCCCAGAGACTGCCACCGGAGCTGCTGGAAGGAGGAGCCTTTGGACAGACAGTGGGAATGGGTTCTGCTTCATACTCCTTGGACTCTGTCATGGCCACAGAGATGTTGTGAAAGCAGCCTGTATCCATTCACCTGTGTAGATCCACATTTTCTGCTCAGAGCCTGAGCAAATCCAGCCTGTAGAAACACCTGAAAGTCCGGAGTCTGTGAAAAATCAAGGATTCATCTGGAATCTGCAATCCCCTCCCACAAACATTTTCAAATAATGAGGAAATCTCTATCTAAATCTAAGCCTGCCTGTGGCAGTGCATCAGCTAAGGAAGGGGTGATATTCCATGGATACACCATTCATGGCTCAGCTCCTGCTCTCATTTGATACTGTTGTGGTTCCCTGCACTGGATTCTCTGTGTGGCCACAGCTACACCCACCTTCTGCTGGGATAAATCCCACCTGAGGCTGGGGCAGGACAGTAACAGCCATCCTGGAGCGCAGGGATGGTTCAGGCTGGTAGTGCTGATTTCCCAGGAAAAGGCTCTGTTTGGATCTGGTAGGAGATGTTGGGATACATAGGACACAAAATTAAGGATCTTCTCTGCTTGCTGTCCCCAAAGATTTCCTGGTGTTTTTTTCAGGACAGATCAGTCTCCTGCCCAGGGAAGTTTGGGTAATGCTGTTCCCAGTTATGTCTGTCCGATGGGTTGGGATCCAACCATCCTGAGAACTTCCTCAGAGGGAAGGGAGGCATCCCCAGGGACACAACCCTGTCAGGTACACGGAGCACATTCAGTGTCCTGCAGGATTAACGGAGCAGCTTCTCCTCCCACAGTGCTCGGTGGGGGCACCTCAGTCCCTTAAACTGCAGATCTTATTTTCTGATCTTTTCTGATATTTAGTTATCTGGGTTTGGCTGCTGAGACTCAGAGAGCAAGGAGGGGATAGGGAGGGTCCAAACTGCCAAACCAAGAGCGTGTGATGTGAAAAAAATCATCCCCAAACCACGGAGGAGATCTGACAGCACTGGGGTTACTGCTGCCACTGTGCTGTGTGGGTCATGTGAATGATGCTGGGCAGAGAGAGCAGAGACAGCCAGGGACTCTGTGGTCTGCTCCTGAGGGTCATGTCATGCCAGCAGAAAGCAGGGATAAGCTGTTTAGAAGATGTTATATCCAAGAGTCTGGATATCATAGAATCATAGAATCCCAGGAGGGTTTGGGAGAGAAGAGACCTTAAAGACCACCTTGTTCCACCCCCTGCCATGGGTAGGGACACCTCCCACTAGCCCAGGTTGCTCCAAGCCCTGTCCAACCTGGCCTTGGACACTTCCAGGGATCCAGGGGCAGCCACAGCTTCTCTGGGCAACCTGTGCCAGGGCCTCCCCACCCTCACAGCCAACAATTCCTTCCCAATATCCCATCTATCCCTGCCCTCTGGCAGTGGGAAGCCATTCCCCCTTGTCCTGTCCCTCCATCCCTTGTCCCCAGTCCCTCTGCAGCTCTTCTGGAGCCCCTTTAGGCCCTGGAAGGGGCTCTCAGGTCTCCCTGGAGCCTTCTCTTCTCCAGGTGAACCCCCCCAGCTCTCCTAGCCTGGCTGCAGAGCAGAGGGGCTCCAGCCCTTGGATTTACTCCAGAAGCTCCATGTCATACTAATGTTGGGGGAACCTGAGTTGGAATAGTACTGCAGGTGGGGTCTATGGTGGAACAGTATCCTGTCTGTATGAGCATTATACACGTTATTATTTCCTCATAAATAATGTGTGTCTCAGCTGCAGGGGTTATTTTTCCTGGATAACTTTAACTCCAGAGCCGGGGGGTGAGGGTGACCACTGGAGAAGGACCTGAGGCAGCAGGGAGCCCTCAGGACATGCTGAATGCAGGGAACTGTGGTGCCTGAAGGAGGGAGAATTCACCCCAAAGGCAGGTGGAAATCCGCTCGTGGGGCTGTGTGTCCAGCTCTGCCCCACCGCTGGGCTGCCCACACCACCCAAGCCCCAGTTTTGGTCCCCAGGGAGGGCAAGAGGAGGCTGGTCCCCTCCCAGGGCCAGTCTGACACCCTGGAACACGGATGCTCTCCGAGTCTTCCCAGGACAGGCCGTCCCTCAGCAGAGAATCAGATCCTTTGTGCTGCCTCGGGGCTTTTTCTCTGCCAGCACAGGCAGCATTTAACACCTGACACAGAGTATTTCAACAGAGTCCCAGCAATGAGCACATTCCCTGCGAAAACCCCGTGGCCCTGCAGTTGCTCAGCCTCTCCTCACTGCCACGGGGACATTAAACCTTCAGCAGTTCCCTCTCCCGAAGGCGGATTTTGGTTCCCTGCCTGGAAAAACAGTAGGCGAAATAGTAAAACCTTAAATTCGAACATGTGTAACTTATACATCTTATTTCCATTTTCAAGCAACATTCCCTTAGTAAGACATGAGGAAAAAATTACCATCCGCCTCAGAATATCTCGGTGGAGCATTTATCTCCCAGCCATGATAACTGAAGCTCAGTAATTTCTCCCTCCCCCCCAAATTCAGGTTGAGAGACAAATTTGTTTAGTGTCCTAACTTGGAAGCCTTGCCAGCTGAACTCAGAGGGTGGGATTTGCTGCACTGTCATAGTTCTTACCCTGCAGAAAAAAGGTTTCCTCCCAAACCACTTGGCTTCTGGCAGAGAAGGAGGATGGCTGTGGGATTAAACCCATGGCCTAAACTGCCCTGGATGTGGGCTCTGGGCTTGCTTTGTGTAGAGGTTGGGCACGAATTTACCGTAGGGAAGGTGAGGGCAATAATGTGCCCTTCCCTGGGAGGTTCCTCAGAGCTGGGATGTGCTCTGTGTGTGTGGGTTTGAAGTGACTAAAAGCATGAGTTACTATTAGAGCTGGATGAAAACACAGTCCGTGCTCTCCATCTGTGGTTGGAGGCTCACAATTCTCCTGGAGCAGGCCAGAGACTTGCCAAGGCTCTGCAGGTAGGCCAGGGCTTAGCACAGAGCCACCTGAGCTGCTGAGTGTTCCCTCCTCATCACTCCATCACCTTGAAGTTTAAACTGGGGCTGGAGCCTTTTTCACACACCGCTGCTGTGGTCTGGAGCTCTTGACTCGTGCCAAAGGCACTCAACGTTTCCAGATTTCCTCTCCAAGACTGGAACACTGTTAAGCACAGAATCATAGAATCCTGGAGTCATAGAATGACAGAATCACAGAATGACAGAATTCCAGAATCATAGAATGACAGAATGATAGAATTCCAGAATGAAAGAATGACAGAATCCCAGAATGACAGAACCATAGAATCCCAGAATCCCAGAATCATAGAATCCCAGAATGACAGAATCACAGAATCATAGAATCACAGAATCTCCTGATTTGGAAGGGATCCATCAGGATCATCTGGCCCTGCACAGAACACCCCAACAGTCCCCCCATGTGCTCGAGAGCCTTGTCCAAACACTCCTTGGGCTCAGACTAAGAACAGACAGGATCAGTTGTGTTCAGCCCTGTGTGAATAAGACTCTTCCTGCTAATACTGAGTATTCCCCTGTGACTCCCCTGTCACTTTGGTTGGTATCTTGAGTTCCATGTTAATGACATGAAGGAGGTGTTCTGTGTCCGTGAAGAGCTCTGCAGAAACGCCTTAGGACACGAGGTGGGCAGTGTCTGTCAGAGGGCGGGCTCCACTGAGCAGGAAGGTTGTTTTAACACACTGAAACAGCCCCAAAGGGCTCCCAGGAGCACCCAGCTGTACCTGCAGGGTTGCTAAAATGCACTGGAGGGGAGTGAGGCTATGACTCACAGGCCCATGTGACAGGCACGTGCTCTTTATTTGGTTTGGGAATTTTGGTATTCCAGAGGTATCGAGTACAACCTGCAAGCGACCACTGCCTTGTCTGGAAGTCGTTCCTCTTGGATTCTCCAGCTCTCTCCCCTCCAACTGGTTTCATTATCAGAGATCCCCCAGTGAGACTTGTGGTTCATAGATCACCCCATAGATCCACGTGACAGGTCAGGAATGGCCTTTCCCACACGGAAAGAAACTCCTGTTAACGTTCCGCCTCCGGGATCATTGCCATGTCTGTAACCCAAACCTCCTCCAGGGCTGGAAGGGCACAGTGATGCTAACTCGGCTGTCTCCTTTCCCATTTCAGGGAGTCCCCCGTGGACTGCAGTGTGAACAAATGCGGCAAACTCGTGGGAGCAGGGACAGAGTCCAACCCCATGAGCTACAGCACCTACATGGATGAGAAGAACGGGCCTCCCCCCAACATGACCACCAACGAGAGGAGAGTCATCGTCCCAGCAGGTACCACCAAACTCTGGGGTTCTGTCTGCTTGCTCTGAATCAGGATAACAAGCAGATAATTAGTGCTTCTTCTTTTTTATTTCTTTTTTTTCATTTTTTCCCCCTGGAATGAAGAGTTGTTTTGGTGTGTTGAACCAAATCCATCTCCCGTCATGTGCTAGAGGAGAATCTGCTTCCTGGGACACACAGGGGATGATCAAAGAGCACAGTTCATAGGCAAGAATAAGCATGAAGTGGGCCCAAATTATAACTCCCATGATGCTCCCAGGATCTAGATGCACTTTCGTGTCATATTGATTGATTCAAAACGAGCTATTTTGTTTTCATTTTTTTGTTAGAAGTAGAAACCCAGAAAAATTATATTTTGCAGGAACTACATTATCCTTCCAAAAACTGTTGCACAGAAACATTCCTGTCCAGCTCTGTTTGTATTTGACATCCACATCTGCTCTCTGGAATTGGCAGGATGCATTGGATGCATTTGGATAGTCAAGGGTGAGCTGCCGTGGAGGCAACCGGTGAAGGCTGAACCCGGAACGAGGAGCCTTTTCCCTGCAAAGTTTATAAACACCGTCCATATAAACAGTCAGGCCCAGGGACTTTCCAGCCAAGGAGCCAAGTGCTGGCCCAGTTTCTGCCCCAGAACTCGCTCTGATTTTGAGGGTTTCACCCAGGGCAAGGAGGGTTGCACTGAGGTTGGACCCGGCCCGGCAGACAGACTGCTGCCAGGAAGGAATGCACTCGTGGAATTCAGCTCTGCTTTCCGATCGTGGCTTGACCACGAACAGATGACAGCTCCCAAGCATTTGTTTGCCATTTAGGACGAGGAGGAAAAGCCAAATAAAAGATTGACAGCAAATCCCCAAGGGCCACTGAAGCTGCTGTTGGGACTGGCGGAGCGGTTTGGTGCCAGCCCCGGGTCCGTCTGCAGGGTCAGCGCTGCCCAGAAGGGTGGGAGCTGGTACCAACCAGTCACTGTGTTACTGAAGGTGTCCAACACCCATCCCGCTCCTCACCACCCTCTTTATGCGTGTTTAAAAACACCAAGGGTGAGCTAAGCTTTAGCATGGTTGAAATAGGGGAAGTTTTAACGCCCTCAGTGGGAGAAAAGGTTTTGAATCTTCTCTTAGAAGGAAAGTGAAGAAAAGGACTTTTTCTCCCCATCATGAGCACCCATAACTCAAAGCCTTGAGAAACTTGTGAAATAGCAGTGATTTACCAGAGTTTGGAAGACAGTAATGAACATCATCCCAGACCTCTGGCTGCAGGAGATGAGAAGACTCATCCAAGAAAGGCATTTGGAAATTTTAATATAATCCAGCATTGAGATTTATGGTGCGTTAGGGTGAAGATAAGCAAGAATAATGTCACATTAGGCTTACAATAGCAGCAATAACAAACTCCAAGCCATGTTTCAAGAAGGCAGTTTTTCAGAGACCATTCAATGTCTTTTACAGTGTTTAAAGGGAGGCCACAAATCCACTTTGCCCTCTGGATGTTGCGTGTTTTTGCAAAACTCAAGACAAATAAGTCTTTGAATTAAAAAAAAAAAAAATTAAAAAAAATCCTCCCTTGAATACTTGCATTGTAAAATTTGCAGCCTTTTGCCAGTGCTTAGAAAGCAGAATTTAAATTAACTATTGCCAAGGCATGAAGGAAATCCATGTGTCACTCCCAAAGCAGACTTGAGACGGTAGCGGATTGCAAATTCCATGTTTAGAATTCAGCTTTAAGCAACCCAGGCTTACTGGAGACTCAGTGGGGAAATGTCACAGTTGAAATTTCAGTATTCCATGGTCTCATTTCTCCGTTTCATAGAATCATAGAATCATACGAGTTGGAAGGGACCTCTGAGATCATCAAGTCCAACCCTTGATCCACTACTACCAGTTACTAGACCATGGCACTGATGCCACATCCAGTCTCTTCTTAAACACCTCCAGGGATGGAGAATCCACCACCTCCCTGGGCAGCCCATTCCAGTGCCTGATTACCCTCTCTGTAAAGAATTTCTTCCTAACATCCAATCTAAACCTCCCCTGGCAGAGCTTGAGACCCTCTTGTCTTACTGCGGGTTGCCTGGGAGAAGAGCCCAACCCTCGCCGGGCTCCAACCTCCTGTCAGGGAGTTGGAGAGAGTGATGAGGTCTGCCTGAGCCTCCTCTTCTCCAGGCCCAACACCCCCAGCTCCCTCAGCCTCTCCTCACAGCACTTGTGCTCCAGTCCCTTCCCCAGCCTCG
>VZRE01003873.1:504145-514289 GCA_013396775.1 Cephalopterus ornatus | reverse complement strand
TCAATAAAGATGTTAAACAGGACTGGGCCCAACACCGATCCCTGGGGGACACCACTGGTGACCAGATCCCAGCTGGATGCAGCTCCGTTCCCCACCACTCTCTGGGCCCGGCCCTCCAGCCAGTTCCTAACCCAGCACAGAGTGCCCCTGTCCAAGCCGTGGGCTACCAGCTTTTTCAGGAGTATGCTGTAGGAGACAGTGTCCAAGGCTTTGCTGAAGTCCAGATAGACCACATCCACAGCCTTCCCCTCATCCACCAGGCGGGTCACCTTGTCATAAAAGGAGATCAGGTTGGTCAGGCAGGACCTGCCCTTCCTAAACCCCTGCTGGCTGGGTCTGATCCCATGTCCATCCTGAAGGTGCTGTGTGATTGCACCCAGGGTGATCTGCTCCGTAGCCTTGCCAGGCACTAAGGTCAGGCTGACGGGCCTGGAGTTTCCAGGGTCCTCCTGCTAGCCCTTTTTGTGGATTGTTTCACGCTGTTATTCTGGAACTCGGGTGCCTAGGAACGCACCAGGTATAGGCACCACCTGATCTTTGGTGTCCAGGGATCCCCACACCCCGAGCACACACGGTTTACAGCCCTGGCCCAAGGAATTATTTGATAAATTTATTTTATATATCTGTGGCAGAGACATTTCTGGTCCCTGCCCAGAGCACACCCTCCAGCCCTGTGATCCTGTATCCTTCTGATCCATGTTCTCAACTCCTCGGGACCTGGGGTGTTTGAGGTTTGTCTTGGAGCAATGGACCAGCTGTTAACCACACACCAAACGTCTCCCAAGTTTAAACTTCACTTTGCAATCCTCTCCAGCTGCAACAGGACATGAATTTGCAGCTTAAATTTTGAAACGGGCTAGGTGGGGAGCAGCAGCACAGGAAACATCTGAGAAGGCAGATATGCTCTGAAATGACTCTGTAAAATGGTATTGTGGCAGCAAGCCTTGCTGGGCCTTTCTGAGCTAAGGCTCTTTTCAAAACTCAAAGGCTGATTTCTTTTTTTAACTCCCTCCCCATGGGCTCTGGGTCTCCAGCCGGGTTCAATCTCTCTCCTACGTCACCACCAGCAATAAAGATTCTCCAGCTGGGGCTCTGCTGACAATCCCTAATGATGCAGGAGACAGGATAAAATCCGCTTTGTCCTCCAAGAGCTGCAGGCCTTCACAGGAGGTGGAATTGTGTTCCTGTCAGCAGGGTGAGCGGCTGTGACTCACAGCCATGGCAGCCTGTTCTGCTTAAGCAATAAGAGGTTTTTTTCAGAGTCCCTTTGCTGACCGTAAATACCCCCATCCTCATTTCAAATGTCAGCTGGGGGGACCTCATGGTGCACTTGTGAGGGATGGTGGGACTTACAGAGCCCTGATGTCACTGCAGAGCCACTGCTGGGACAGGCATCCCCTCTCAAAGGGGTGAGTTGCCTTTGGGAAGCTTTTTTCCAGGAGAAAAGTCCCAGTCCAATGTCACCAGTAATTGTTCCCAAGCAGAGGAAGAAGATTTGGGCAGGTGGGAGACAGTGAAGTGACCCTGCCAGAGTATCCACCTCAGGTTATAGCACAGGGCTTGTTCATTTTCCAAAACGCACTGGAATCAGTAAATTAAATATATTTGGCTGTGGGAGCAGTGGTTAAAGCTTTGGCTGGGCTGCAGTGAATGCTGGGGGCTTGTGTGTAACCACCCCTTGTGCTTCCCTGGCAGATCCCACCCTCTGGACCCAGGACCACGTGCGCCAGTGGCTGGAATGGGCTATCAAGGAGTATGGATTGATGGAGATTGACACCACCATCTTCCAGAACATGGATGGCAAAGAGCTCTGCAAGATGAACAAGGACGACTTCCTCAGAACCACCTCCCTCTACAACACAGAAGTTCTGCTGTCTCACCTCAGTTACCTCAGGGAAAGTGAGTATTGCCCTGGCTCAGCCCTGACACGCGGAGAGGATGGGCTGAAGTGGGTGTTGGACTTCTAGGGATCTTCCTGCAGGATGAAGGGTAGGGAAGGTGAGGGAAAATGAAGAGAGAAAGAAACACAGGCAGGGACAACCAACATGGAAACAAGGAATAAAAAGCAGGTTGGAAAGCTAAAATTAACTCAGGTGGAGTTACTGGTGCTACCAGGGAGGTGAAGAACTGAGCAGGACAATGAGATTAGATAGTCCTACAGATTATAAAAAACATCTGTGGCTACGTGGTAAAAATACGTATATTTGCTGTAGAGATTAAACCAAACATTAACTGATGTGGCACAGGCAAATTATGTGTGCCCTTCCCCTCAGGCTTCTGGTAAAGCTTCTTCAAAACAGGGCCCACAACCGGCCAGAGCTGGAGATTTCCTGTGTTCCTGGAGGCCCAGGTTGGTTGGAAAGAGGAAAAAAGACAAGAGTCTTTTTCTCTTCCCCAAATGTAAAGGTGCCCAAGCAGACACCATGCAAATGACCCAAAACTCACAGAAAAGCTTGTGGAAGCTCTTTATTGCTCCTTTCTGTCCCACAGTAGAGCGTGGGATGGATCCAACAGTCCTTTTTGCTGCATTTAAGCCCCAAAACAGGGGCTGTGAGCTACTTCTGGAAAAGCATTATCCCAGCAGCCCAAACAGGAATGATCACCTTATGGGTGGCACAGGCTCTCGAGGGAGTCTTAGATTCAAACTCAGATTCCAAGATTTCTGTGCAACCATCAGCATGTCCACAGCTTCCAAATGTCTCCCTTTCATCTATTAACAGAGCTAAAAGCATCGCCTTCCCTCCCAAAGGTGTGCTGAGGATAATTGTGCTGTGATGAGGCCAGAGAACTGGAGCTTAGCCCCACATGCTCCGTGATTTTTTCAAGTGAAACAGCTTTTGTAGGACTGTGATTATTTAAGGACTCAAAAATCAGGAGTAGGTGCCATAAATCAAGGTGGGAGCACAGGGAGAGAAAGAGAAAAGTATATTTTCTCCACTAGAAAATCAAATTGTGATGGAAAGGCAGCTGAAGTTGTCTCCTCTGGCCAGTGCAGGTAAGCAGGGAGACAGCATTTATTTAGGGTGTTCCTTCAAAGCCGTGCAGTGCTATCTCTCCCTGCCTAAAATCAGTGGGAGATTTAGAGATTACAGTGGCACAAGAGTTAGATCACAGATGGGTGCTTCTGTAAGCCCCACCTTTATTTTACTTTTTTTTTTGAGAAGCTGAGCCAAGGAAATGATTCACAGCAAATGAAAGTTGTTGGATTTGAACAGTTTTTGTCCCTTGTGGCTTCACAATAAAATAACTTCCCGTCCAAAAGAATTGGTGGATTTCATCCTGTTTCATCAGCAAAGAGCTGCTGGTTCACAGGCCACTTTCTGAGTCAGGTTTGCACACAGGATTACACACTTTTCTGGGACAGGGAAGGCAGTTCTGTGAAGGCAGAGCTGCTTGGGCCAGAACTGCTGACTTTGGGCAAATCAGGTTCTTTGTAACCAGCAAAGTGTCTAAATTCTCACAAGATAAATACTCAAGTGAGACACTTGAATTGCCTTATTGATAAGGCTTGAGAATGGACAGGGAGAGAGAGTTGTGCGGGTTTTAATCAAAGCTGAATTTGGCTGAAGAGCTGGATTCCCGTGTTTCTTTAGCTCCACACACCATCTCCAGTGCCTGCTGTCCCGATATTTGGGGTGTTCAAGGTCAGTATCAGGGGAACTACATTGTTGTTCTCACAGTATAAGCCTGAAGACCCGGATTCAGTGGCCACCTTTCCCATCTGCTGCTGCCCGCTTGCTCAGGAACAAATTCCCAGTTGATCCCACCAGTCTTTAGATACCTGTAATGTGGTCACACTCTGGTCTCCACTTACAGAAGAGAAGCCTCAAGGCACGTTGACATTCAGCCAAACAGTCCCCTGGTTCACATCTTGCTTTAAATGCCTGAAATGAGGAGGAACAATCCTCTGCCTCAGTTCCTCTGTGCCTCAGCTTTACTGTCTGCAAAATGGGTCCAGTGCTCCTGCCTTCCACTGGTCTCACCCATTGGCATGGGAAGCCTGTGGAGCAGGGACTGTGCCTCCTGTCTCCCGAGGGAGCACGAGGGAGCCCTGCTGCATTGGCTGCAATAATGATCATAAAAATATAATGTCCTGCCAGGACCTACAGTGATTTCTGTGCTATTGAGCCAGTGCAAAACCCCAGCAACTTTGCAGGATTCGGGCAAATTCTTTATTCCTTTTTCACGTGGAAAGGAGGATTCAATCCCAGTCCATCCCCAGCTTTTAGGATTACAGGTCTCTCTGCGCTCAGCCCAGGACGTCATGTGAGTGCTGTCCTTATTAAAGCAGCTCCTGTGTGCCTGGGGGCCCGGCAGCCTCCAGGAGCATTCCTTTCCCTGCAGCTGTTCCCAGCCTAATGACAGTCTGGATTCGGGATTGCTGGTTAACTCCCTCCCGGAGTAACGCCTTCCAAAGGAGCTGATTGTTTTTCCAGCCTGGCTTCCAGCGGATGTTCAGTGCCGAGCTCCGAGCTCAGTGCCATGGGGAGATGGGCTGGTTTTTCATCAGTTTTCTCCCTCTGGAAGGTTGGTTGTTTCAGAGACACCCAGCTCAGGGTGGGGAATATGTGATGGCAACAAGCATGGGAGAATCTGGGGGGATTGCAGACCTACAGGCTCGATTACATCTGCCCAGTCCCTCTCTTGAAAAGTGTTCACCCTCTCAAGGTGCTAAACTGGGAATGTGAGGACAGTGGGTCCTCAAACTTTGGTGTTTGTTTTCCAAGAATCAAAGCCAATCTGAACTTTCTGAGCCTGTTTGCTCGCCAGGCAGGGAGAGTCCCCCAAAATGAGCTTCCTCAGAAGGTTTTCAACATTTTTACCCTCCTGATCAAGGTGAAAACATTCTGAAACCTGAAAACATTCTTAAACCTGCCTATGAAGTACCTTATTTTGGCACATCTGAGTCCAGACCGAAAAGATAAACCAGTGACATCTGCAAGACCACAACGAAAGCTCAGTCTTAGTTTTGGAGATAGAAGGCTCAGGTGAGCTACTTAATATAGCCAAGACTAAACCAATGTCATATCAAGCACCTTTAGTCTCCAGGCAGCAATTAGGCCTGGATCAGACTGGTGCAGTTGTTTCCTGTTTCCTTTGCTATTGAAGGAGTCAGGAATTCCGGTGGCTCTGATCTCTGGGAGATTTCAGATTGCTGTCCCAGTTCTGCAGCACTCTCCATCCCTTTGCGGTCTCTCCAAGCACCCCAGTAGCTTTTTCAGGGAACTTACTGTCCATCCCCTCCAAACAATCATCTTTCTTTAGGTGTTTCTCCCAGTTGTCTCTCCAGAATTTGTGGAGCCATGCCTTGGTTTTCCTCCTCTTGGTTTATCCCCACACACCTTGGGATTCCAGGCTCACTGATCTTTTCCAAACACGTTTTGCCTGGTGAATCTTCTCCGGGCAGCCAGTGGGAAGGGAGATTTAATGTTTCCATGCTCTCTTTGGGATGAAGATCAAAAGAAGCCCGAGCTGTCACCTCCCTGGTGATGAAGGTCGGTGTGTGGGGTGTACAAATAAAAAGAGCTTGAAGGGGAAAGAATGAGACCGTGGCGAGAAGCAGAAATCTGCCTGGTGGTTTCAAGCCACTTATTAAAGCCAAACAAAACTGTCTCGCTAAATGCAGCAGAACCTGGATTGTACCAGGGGCTGTAGAGGGAAGGCCACGGGGCTTTCAGAAAAGGAGGAGGAAAAAGACTTTTTGATTAAATAGACCCCAAGATTGTGGAACTGAGATGTTCCTGCACCTTAGAAGGATGAGCTGCCTCGTGAGAAGGAAGGTTTTACAGGGAAAAAACTCTCCTGCTCTGGTTTTCAGTCCTTCTCCACCTTCCTTTGTAATTAAGGCAAGGGAAATAAAAGAAAGGGAAAGGTGGGGGGAACCGTAAGATTAATATTAATTATAGGGGACTGTATTGATAATACCAGAAAAATCTGCTCTAATCTACGGTGTCACACACCCAGTGAGGGGGAATAAGAACAAACCCAAAATTCACCCCAGCCAAAGCTTTGCCCAAGGAGTGAGGGAGGGAGCAGCCTGGCCTCTGTCTGTCTGTCTGTCTGCCTCCCTCTGTCCTGAGCTGTCTCTGCCTTTCTCTCTTTTCCTCCTTCATTGAGACCCTTTAATAGGAAACACATTTCCTTTTCTGTGGTGTTCCCACCAGAAACCTCAGACTGTCGGGCAAAGGTGAGAACTTTTAGCAATTAAACTGGGGGAGGCGCCGGCCCTTTCCAAGTGGCTTGGGGTGCATTTTTTAGCTCGAAGTAGCTAAAAGTTGGTCGTACCGGCTATTCATCACCCCACCCCCACCTCCTCAGTGCAACCGAGCATTTGCAGCCTATTTAGTCATAGAAAAGCGTGTTCCTGAATTCCCCAGCACTTCCCCGTCTGGCTGCGCCGGGCGTTGCGCTCAGGATTCCTTTAAATACCCTGAAAAGCAGCGAGTGGTGGGCAGGAGTTTCCCCGCAGATATTCAGGAAAGAAACGCCAAAGCCAGAAACCATCTGATGAAAACATGAGTTCTGTGGATAAAGCTGTTTCAATTCCTCCAGCAGCAGCAAAAGAGCAGCAAACCTCTCTAAATATTGAAGCCAATCTCTGGCTTATCCCAGCTTTCCCAGCCAGGGCGCCCTTGGGATCCCTTTGAACTCTTTACCTCCCAGTTAACCGTGCTACCCATCCTGGCCTTTTGAGACATCCCGTCTTGCAGCACCCAGTGGAATCCACCCTCCAGGCTTTGTTTTCCAGCACCTTCTGCCTCTGTGTAAATGCTGCCTTTGGCTTTGTTTGCGATTGGGGAAGGAAAGGAATCCATAGGAACAGAGGGCAGAGGGCCAGTAGGATCCAGCACCTGCAGTGGCTCTTAATTCTGGCAGCTCTCACAGGAAAGCAGGACACACTGTGACTACCCAGGGGCAAGTGAGGTCAGGGCTGTTTGGGATCATGTGGGTGAGAGGAATGTGGAGACTGCAGGGCCCAGTCCCAAGATCCTCATCTGGGTCCTGTAGGACCTGCAGGAGAGGTGTTCCTGGCCCTGCCAAAGGATCCGGGGCGCTCAGGCCAGCCCAGCACAAGTGGGATTCTGTATTGCTTCTTTGGGTGCTGCTTAGGACTGAGCACCTTCAGTGGGACAGCATCTCACTGGACGGGGGCTGGGGGGATATGAAAAGCAGAGAGCGTCTGTAAAAGCACTTTTCACAGCAGGATTGGTGCCTGCTCCAGTTCCCACCAGGATTCCCTGCAAACAAGGACCTCGTTAGGGATGTCACTGCCTGATGCAGCAAAAAACTTTTCCAAGGAACTGGAGGAAAGATGAGCTTGAAAGATTATGTAAACACATATAACCAGAACGACCATGAAATGGGTATTACATGCTGAACTCACAGGGTCTCTTCCTCTATTTCCAGCAGGGTTTCCAGGAGAACCAAAGTAAAACGCTCAGATAACAAGATTTCCACCACAGACTGTGCAAAACAGAGACCCTTCCAACGGGTCCTTTTTTGTGCTGCCCTTGAATAGCTGTGTGTCAAGTGGGGCTGGATGGAAAGGCCACTCTGAACCAAGAAAACTTTCAACATCCCCAGGGCGTGGGAGATGCTGGAATACCAGCGAGGTTTGTGCAGCTGCTGGCCCCAAACCTAGCATGTGACACTCTAAAAATGGCCAGGTCCTGACAGTGCAATTCATGCCTTTTCTACTGTATGTTCCTCAAACAGGAAATTTCTCTGTCACAGCCAGAGAGAGAAAAGTTCTTTCCTTATCCTGCAATACAATCTGTGCCACAGTCATTTCAGGAGGCTCTGCTGGGATAGATAATGTACCTGGATAAATGGATAAATATCACTTTTCAACAGGGGACATCAAGGTGCTCAGTGAAGGAGACGAATGTCTTTTATTTTTTGCGAGCAGAGAAGGAGCAGCACATGTGGGACATGCAGCTCCCAAGCTTTTAGAAGAATTTCATAGAAAATATGTGCCTAATTGGCTGAAAAATTTGGTCTTCAGATCCCAATGACAGCACTTCCTCCCTGCCTTCGTGGTTGCCCATGGCAGAGCACATTCAAGCTGCAATAACTCCTTTTCTTTTCCTCACAGGTAGCTCACTGCTGGTCTACAACACTCCATCCCACACAGAACCCTCCTCGCGTCTTGCCACCAAAGAAGGTCAGTGTTTGGCATTTAAATGTCCTGCCTCCCTGTGCTCTCATGATGGCTTTGACTGGGTTAAAAACTAGACCTTTTATATAATAACCCCGGTGTGAAAATGTTCTGCTCTGCTCTGCCTGCACAGCAGTTAGACAGAATAATTAAACAAATAGAATAAGTGGCGGTTTTCGGCCCAGTCTATGGTGACAATCCCATCTCTGCTGGGCCAGAAATTTGTGTCTGTTATTGTCACACTCGTGTGTTGCTGAGCTGATGACCTCATGGCATATTTTCTGCTCTTGATGGGAAATAGTTCATAAATCTCAGATGCACAGCAAGGGCTGAGACACTGTTTCTCTGTGAGTGAGTTCATAGTTCATCTTCCCACAATAAAGTCCGTTACTGAGCAAAGGCCACTCAGGTATTCCAAAACCACCCAGGAATCTGGTTTCAAGCAGCAAGGAAGAACAAATGTATCTTTTTGACACTTCCATTTTGGAACATCTCGATTTTCTTTTTTCAAACAACCCCTTTTTTTTTTATCTATTAGAAATTCCGACGATGTAAACCTTGAAGTTTCAAAGTTAACATTCAGGAGGTTCCTTCAGGCTCCTGAGTTGGTTGTGTATCCTTCAGCCAGGTGCTCCAGGTTTTCTTCTGTAGCTTCAGTCCTGCTCCTTTGTCTTATTTTTAAGGAAAAACTGGATCCTCAGTCGTGCTAGAGTTATGAGAGTTGGTCTGATGGGTGTGATCAGAGAATCCCAGAATGGTTTGAGTTGGAGGGGACCTCAAGGATCATCTCATTCCAATCCACTGCCATGTGCAGGGACACACGTGGTGATGCACAACCCTTGCCTACATAAGGACAAGAAGTCCCAGTTGAATTGATAAAGACCAAATAGGATGAAAAAAGAGCAAAAATCTGTTCTTGTGCTCCGTAACTCACTTGTAGGAGTTCATAACTCACTGTGTAGGACTGGGAGCCTTGGGCTTGGTCTTCCTTTGCCTCTGTGCAGCTGCAGGAACATTGGGCTTGTTCCCTGCACTGGGCTCAGCTCCTCATTTGAAAAGTTTCTGGGACAAGTGTCGTGTCTGCAAGGTGAGATAACCCACCCAGAACCAGCCTCCTCCTGTGTCCAGACAATCTCCTCACCTCATAAAGAAACACCCTCATGGCTCTTTATAACCACATCTGTTTATAGACATATTTATTTTTACATATTTGTTAATGTATAAATATTATAGAAATATATCATATAAATATAATATATTTATCAATACTATAGAAATATTAATTAAGTATTATAATTGTTACAGAAATAAATATTTATTGGTATCATATCATATAGTATAAATATTATATAAATATTATACAAATATATATTTATATGTTTTATATAAATAGATATTTATATATTTTATATAAACACATATATGATTTTCAAGAAAACTGAGCTTCATGGGCGAGTCACAAGCTTGCATTTCGAAGAATAGTGGGGAAAGGCAGAAGTTCTTTTATTTAAGCAGCTGGAGAGACAAAAGCTCCTATTTCCCTGAAAGGCTGCAGCAAACAGCTCACACATTTAACAAGCTCCTGCCTGGAGTGTCTGGCTGCCTCCTCGACTCGCTGCTCCCTGAGCCAGCCCTTCTTTCCCCTCGCATTTCATCTCCAACATCTGTCTTGGCCCCTGCACACGACATCAGGGCTGGTTTTTCCAGCAGCTCCTTTTGTGCAGCCTGTAAATATCCACTTGAGCTGTGTGTTCCCTGTTCTCTCTGCTGAGACGGGCAGTGGCTGATAAAACCCGGGATATTACAGAGACAAAGCCCTTCAGGCTCTGCTGAGACTGCCTTGCCACTGGCAGTCTATTTAGAATTGATAAGAGCTGGGCCTGCTCCTGGCTGAATAAAGCACACACGTGCTCCTGCACAATTCCCCCTAAACACCCCCCCAACCCTCTGCTCTGTCTCAGGCCAGGTGGTTGCTAAAAATAAAGG
>VZRE01003873.1:428483-504106 GCA_013396775.1 Cephalopterus ornatus | reverse complement strand
GCTCTGAATAAAATCACACTTCTCTGAATTTCTTAAACCTTTTATCTCGGTGACTTGGGCCTCGAGTCACTCAGGCTGAAAGAAATTTGAGGGGAGAAGTGTTCCTCCCCCTCCACTTTTACTGGCCTCTGGCGTGTCCCTTTAGTGCCGCCGACAGAGGTTTGGGTTGATTTCTGTCAGCCTGGTGTTCTTAACTTCACATGGTACTTTCATCATGTGGCAATAAAGGACTTGAGCACACCCACGGGGCAGCCAAATAAAAATTAAGAGCTACACAGAAATGTTGAAATCCCATCTATTCCTCTCCGATTTCTTCCTTTCCTCGTTTTGTTCCTTCAGTCTTGAATCTGCTGTAGGATCAACTGACCCACTTTAACCCACTGATTCACGCTCCGAATGTTATCGGTGAGATAAGATGTCAGGATAAGAGGCAGGAGAACATGACAGGCTGACAGATAAGGAACTGGGGGAGCAGAATGAAGTGTCTCATCCAATATCACAGAAGAAACTCGTAATGAACATAAAACTGGGCTTGTAATTCCTCAGCCTTGGTCTAGTCCATCAGGCAACAAGATTTCCCTTTAAGGCTTTTCAGTGGGCCCACGGCAGGATGATGCCGTTATTTTTGGAAAAGAAATTTCAGGTTAAAAACTGTGATTTTTTTATAACTTAACCTCTCAAAAGATTAAACATTTTTCTTGATGTCCATGCATCTTGAATCTACTAATCCTGTAAATACTCCTTCTCTCTGTGCCTGTGAATAAAACCAGACAAATTTTTCTAACCACCTTCCCTTGAGGATTCAAAAGCAGGAGGATGTGATGAAACAGCACAACAAATGTTAGAGAGAGGGGAAAAAAACCCACCGTTTTCTTCACTGCTCCTGTAATTTTTCTGGGATCACACAAGTGGTGCCAACAACGTGCCTGTGCAGATTGCAGGGAGAGCCCCACGCTCTTCGCAGGCACTGACACTGCTTTGCACAAATATCCCAGCCACGGCTGGGATAAAACAGACTACACGGCAAAGCCCACGCTGCAGCTGCAGCACAGACAGATGCAGATGTTCCAGATGCAGCACACGGCTCCCAAATTGTTCCAGACACAGAGCAGGGCAGCGGGATGGTGCCCCCAGGAGCCCTTGGCCCGTGTCCCGCGGCTGGCCCAGGGCTGGGTTCCGTGCCCTGGCTCTGAGCACAGAGCTGCCTTGGCTGGTTGCAGCTGCAGACTTTACTCCCTTTTTCCCTTCTATTTTCTGCCCTCTCACTTCTCCTCTGCAGTGCCAGCCCTGCCAGGACCTGCAGCACTGCACTGGGGGAAGCTAAACTGCCTCCAGAAACTGTTTCCAGAAACTGCTTCCATAAACTTCCTCGGCTGGGGCACGAGGCAGCTGAGCTTTGCTCTCAGATCAGCCAGGTACAGACCTTGTGGCATTCAAAGGACTCTTGTTGCCTGAGCTTCCTCTCCTCTCAGCCTCATAAACACTCCGAAAGATGGTATTTAGCGTCATTGGGACAAATTGTCTACAGCTGCCTGGGAGAAATAAATTGCCCTAATGAAAATCACCAGGATTTTTTGGCTAGAGAGCAATTTTCTGGGAAATGTAACGTTGCTGAATGGAAAGATTTGTGTCCCCTTCCCAGCTCCCCAGTGGAGAGAGGGGTTGTTTCATTTTCCATGCCTGTTTGGGGCAATGACTGACCCGCTGTAGGTACTGGAGACACAGGACAAGAATCTGAGCCCACATTATCTGTGAGTCCAGGGAGACTTTAAATTGCTCCCCTTGCAGAACGGTGTCGTTTCAGGAGGTTTCCATAGGGAGATGGAAAGTATATTCACACACAACAACATTCAGAGGCCACTGGGCTGTGTCCCATGTGGCTCTGAGCACTCTGGCCTCCCTCCAGCACATTTTGGAGGTCTGTGCTTGCTTTTGAGTGCGTCGGGGTCTGCGTAATTCCCGTGTTTAATGTCTAAAAGGCTGTACAGGGGTTGAACCCAGGCAAAGCAGAGCACTTTCCAGTGAGACAGGATCATGGAGTGCTGATGTGTCCAGTTCCATGTGTCCTAAAAGGCCTGTGGGAATGCCTGGTGTGTGTGTGTGGGAGGGGGGTTGTGTGCTTTTTACCATGTCCTGGTGCCCAGTGAAGCGGGGGCAGTGCAGCGAGGTGGCACAGGGGGGTGAAGGAAGGCTCAGTGTCACCCGTGAGGATTTACCACAGTGATTTCCGTGGCTGTCGCCCCCAGGTTGCAGGCATGATCCTGACTAAAATGCTGGATTCAGCAGGTCTGTCCCCCAGCACTGCCCTCTGCACACACCGGGCTCAGACCAAGGCACGAGAATCACAGAATCCCAGAACCACTGAGGCTGGAAAAGCCCTCCCAAGACCATGGATCCTCCCAGCCCGTGGATCCCCCCTGTGCCCAATGCCCACCT
Source organism: Cephalopterus ornatus (assembly GCA_013396775.1). NCBI lineage: Eukaryota > Metazoa > Chordata > Aves > Passeriformes > Cotingidae > Cephalopterus > Cephalopterus ornatus. The sequence continues at coordinate 501,670 of VZRE01003873.1, read as the reverse complement.
TGTCCCCCAGCCCAGAGCACTGAGTGCCACGGCCAGGCCTTCCTTGGGCACCTCCAGGGCTGAGGACTCCAAACCTCCCTGGGCAGCCCCTGCCAATGTTCAACAACCCTTTCAGTGTTGGAATTCCCCCTGATGTCCAGCCTGACCCTCCCCTGGCACAGCTCGAGGCCATTCCCTCTAGTCCTGTCCCTTGTTCCCCAGGAGCAGAGTCTGACCCCCTTTGGCCCCATCCTCCTGTCAGGGAGTGTAGAGAGTGAGAAGGTCCCCCTCGAGCCTCCTGGAGCTGGCTGAGATCAGCGGTAAACCAGCACTAACCCAAAGTCTCATAAATCCAACCCAAATTCAAGCAGAGCACGGGAAAAATGGATGTGCCACCTGCATTTTCAAAGAGGGAAGAAATCTGTCTGTGAATCCATGAATATGGATGGAGGAGATGAATTTTGAAGATTTAAGTCTGTGGCCATCCCATGTTTATGTTTGGATTTTAGAGGTGGTTGTGTGAACAATGAGGATGTTGGGTTATAGAGTGTGTTTGCTTGTATGATTTGTTGGGTTGTTGGCAAATTTAAGAAAATAAATAAACCAGCGAGCCCTGAAACTCACCCAGTGTGGGTTCCCGTAGGTTTGTATCCATGTTCATTGTGAGCCCCTTGGGAAGAGTTTCCTGATGTTGGAGCATCAATAAAATCTCTCTCACATCAATTCTCTGGTACCTCACAAAAAACGAGCCCGTGCAGCTGCTTTTTGTAGCATCAGGGCTGCAAACTCACTCCTCTTTCCCCACAGCTTCCTTCACATTGGTAGGAACTCTTCAAAACTTGTGAAATTCAGTGAGAATTTGGGGTGACAAGTTCAAAAGTCGGGGGGACTGGAGAGAGGGGGGCAGAGAGCCGCAGGCAGGGTGGTTGTATGAGCACAGTTCCCACAGGAAAACACTCTCAAATTCCTGCATAAAATTCTTCTCCTGAAAAGGCCATTTTTCAGGTCTAAAAGGATGTCATGTGAAAAAATATTGACCAGTTTCAGTAAGCTCTCCTTTGAGTGTGTCAGTGCAGCCCCTTTTCACAGCAAAGGTTATAAACCCTCCAGCTTCAGTGGTGTCAGAGAAAAAGCAGTTGCAGTCTGTGCCCTCCTAAATGTCTGTGCTTGCTAAAACATTTCCCGATGATGTTTGTGTGCCTGGTGATGAAATATCCCATTTTTAGCTCCGCAGCAGAAAAAGGGGAGGCTTTTTTAGCGCTTCTTTTATTTCCACTGTGTGGCCAGAGCAGGGATTTATGATTCCAGGAGAGACAGTAGCAGGCGCGCTCGGGTTTTTCTTTTTATACTTTCTTTTTTTTTTAATTGTTTTCCTTTGAAATTCCAGAGTTAGTGTTTTGTCTGCTTTCTCCCTGACCCTCTTCGGAGGCAGGCGTGTGTTTTTTCACCAGAAAAACTGGAAACAAAGAATCGTTGTCTTTAAGCTGTAGCAGGCAGGAAACCCAACTCACAAGGGATCACCCCGAGCCAGCGCTGTCCCAGAGTAGACTCCAGTTCTCTGAATTCAACCTGACAGCTTGTCTGGAGCACTTTCTAAGTAACCATTATCCTTCCTTTTCTCCCAGCAAAAGAGCTATTATTTTTTTTGCCTGGGGTGCACTGCAAGCAGTGGTTTTTTGCACATGTTGTGGGGGGGGGTCACACATTCACTGGGGTTCAGCCTCTGCGTCAAAAGCTCTTGGAAGCACCTTGGCTGCTTCCTAAGACAGGGGTAAATTCGTTTCCTGATAAAATTTGCTTCCTGCTAATGAGTTAAATGGGCAAATGCTGTAAAAATGCAATGTCTGTGCATGTGTCTCTTCCCTTTTCTCTCATGTGTGCTGCCTCTGGCTTTTTTGCTCCATGAAGATGAGGGTTTTTTTTTTTTACTTCTGCATTTGTGCGTTTTTCAACAAGGGCAAACTCCGAGCACATTAATGGCTCGGTTTTACCCCGAGTGCTGGGGGGGAAAACACCCCTAGTGCTGTTGGCACATTTCTGCATGCTCATGGATGATCTGGATAATTCTATAGGTGTCCAGGGGATGCTCAGGAACACATCCCTCAGGACCTGCGTGTCTGTGCTGTTGCTCAGCCTGGCACACGTGGCTGTGGCTGCAGCCCTGAGTAGCTCAGAAACATGGATCTTGGCTGGGAAGCGTCTGCTTTTCCAAGCTGGCTCTGGGAGGGATTCTTGGGACACATCCTTCAGTCTTTGTGCACTGTGCACTGGGATTTCTGCTGCTGATATTAAAAAAAGCAACAACAAGAGGAAAAAAAAAAAACACCTCATTGCTTCCTCCTTTTCTTCATAATGTGTCTTTGTGAGTGTTGCAGGGGCAGCTCAGCCTGGATCAGGAAGTTCCAGCTCTGCAGAGCTCGGGGATGTTTTTCCAGCCACAGGCACAACTGGGGGCTGTCGCCTCCGGCTCAAAGCAAACAGGGAGTGACTCCAGGGTTTGGAGTGGGGGAGCAGAGCTCCAGGCTGTGAACTGTGCTGTGTAAGAGCTCCTTCGTGTGCCTGCCGCCCCCGCCCCAGTCTGATGGCAGAGGGGTCGCCCGGTTCAGAAGGGCCTGCCCTGAGCGTGCCCTGCCTGTGCCAGCTGAGAGGGTCCCTTTGGGAATCACAGATCACAGAATCACACAATGGGTTGGGTTGGAAGGGACCTTAAAGCTCACCTCGTTCCACACCCTGCCATGGGCAGGGACACCTTGCCCTAGCCCAGGTTGCTCCTAGCTCAGTCCAACCTGGCCTTTGACAATTCCAGGGACAGGAATCCTGAATCCCAGTTCTTTTCATACGCTTTGTTAAGCTCCAGATCCTCTCTGATGCTGGAAATAAGTGGGCTTCAGCCACAGGAATTAATCCACCACTGGATTTCAAATAGGAGTTAAATCAGAAATGTTTGATTGCTCTGCTCTGTATTTCCATAAGGGCAGCAATTCATAACTGGGCTCTCAGCTGCTTTCAGACATTCCCAAGTTAAATCTGTTCTTCATATCCATGCTCTGCAGCAGATGTCTCATGCAAACCCAGCTTGCACTTGGTTTGAGTTGACTTCAGGTCAAACCCCAGTGTTGTTCCAAGCCTGGACTTTGGATCTGTAAAACAGGTTCTTAACAACAGAGAGACCAGAGAATCACAGAATCATTCAGGTTAGAAAAGACCTCTGAGATCATTGAGTCCAACTGTTAATCCACACAGATGTAAAGGATGGAAAAGGTGTCTTCATAATATTTTTTTAACTGTGAGATAATCAAATAGCCTGATAACACAGAAGAGGAATTATTTTGAAATTAGTCTGTGCTCGGTGAGTTGTTTCCTCTCAGTGGAGAGACTTAGAATTACTTAATTACAATCCCTGTCCTGGTGATTCTTCAGCTCAAGGAGCAGGATAATGTGTCTTGAAGGAGAAATGAATGAGTTTGGTGCTTGAAGGCACTGGAAAGTCTCATGAGAACAGTCACAGCAACACTGAATGACAAACTGCATGACGTGGCACACATGCTAATGGTCTTAATTAGCAGAGAGAGTAAACTGAAAAGCAGAAAAGCAGAACAAGTGATGCTGTGAGGTTTTGAGGCCTCACAGTTTGACACACATATCACTTGTACCTGGGGTAAAGGTGATGGGAAGTGGGGAGACTTGCATGAACCACCTTGTGTGGCCACTGGAAAAGGCTGGAGGACTCCTCACACCCTGCTCTGCTCCAAGCCTTGTCCCACCATCCCTGCCCCGACCTGCAGGCAGCTGACAGCCCAGAGTCTTCACAGAAAGGCTGCATCTCCACAAGTCTCTGGCTGCTGGCACTATGGGTTCTCACCTTGTGTGTGGAGCAGTTCCAACGCGTCCATGGAGCCAGAGTGAGCCACGGAGGGACCTTACGGGTTCCTCAGCTTTTATGTCTGCTGCCATCATCTAAAATGAGCCATCTAATGTTTCTAGGAGGAGCTGGAGGTGTTTTTGGCTTCCTTGCCCCTCCACAAAGCCACAGCCTGGGTTTCTCCTCTCCAGCTGGCTCTAAACACAACCCCACGTCTCCAGTGGGGTCCGCAGGAGGTGAAGTGAGGAGGTGAAGTGAGGGCTGCACACGCAGCCCTGGGCACACCTTGCTGACACGTTGGGTTTGCAGCAGGACAGGGGTTTGTCCCCAGGTGCCTACCCTGGGCCCTTTCCAAGGTGCCAGAGCAGTGCCACCACTCACAGGCTCCCCTGGGGAGGAGCAGCACCGGGGTCCTGTGCCCGCCCCTCCCTCTGGCCCTATAAAGTAGTTGCCAAAATAGACCCCAAGTGACCACGTAGATCAATCCCAAATCTGGATCCCCCAGGATACCTGGCTCTGCTTTCCTCATTTAGGGCAGCCAATTTAAATTCCAGCCACCAAGCCAGGATCCTTTCTGAAGCAGAAGGACTCCTTGCAAAAACCAGCCTGTGTCCTGTGTGGAGAATGCCGGGGCTCAGAAATACAGGAGGAACTGTTCCAGAATAACCTGCCTTATTTGGGTTGGGAGCACAGGCACTGTATTTCCAGACAGGACTTGGCCTTACAGGTTTCAGTGAAGCGAGGAGAAGGGGAAGAAGGCTGCAAATTTGAAGCAGGCTAGGAGATCCACAGGATTCTCCACGCTCCTCATTCAGGGAGAAGAATTGTGAGGTCCTGTGCCCTCCTTTCCTTCTCTCCCTACAAAGTAGTTGCCCAGGTGACCACTTCAATTAATCCTAAGTCTGGATCCCCTGGGGTACCTGGTTCTTCCCTCTGTCTCCATGACTTAGGACAAACCACTTCCCACCCTTCAGTGGGTGGGAAGATATCTTCCCAGATATCTTCAGAACTAGCAGCTCCAGCAGGCAGAGGTTTGTGGGCTCTATTGCTGAGCACCTGCTGCGCTGGGGAATCCAGATCCTCCCAAGTTTCCTGCACGTGTGTTTCTCCAAACATCTCCAAAACTTGACTTCAGGAAAACCCTGGTGTTCAGACACTCTGGACACTGACAGTGAACCCCAGCAGTTCCCAAAGCAGCCAGTGCCTCCCTGAAAAAGGGCTGCCACTGCTGCCAGCGATGCCAAGAACATGAAAAACATGCCATGGTATTGCTTCCCAGCCTTGCCTGCAGTTAAGGACACCGTGCCAGGATGGACAACATTCTAAATAAGATTCCCCTATAGTGCCCCTAAAGCACTTAGTCCATAAATGACCCAGCCCCACTGTCTCCATCCTAGAACAAAAAGGCCTGAAAAATGAGGATATTCCCAGTCCAGGGAATGTTGTTCTCCTGGAAAGCCTTATCAGGTCTGGTAGCACAAAATAGTGCCTGAACGTGGTTTGACTGAAACAGCTCCTCTGGAGAGAGCAGGATGAAGGGGCTGTCAGCACTTCCCAGCAGCTCAGGAAGCACAGGGACTGTGAGCCTATTGTTCAGCTGAAATCCCCCCTCTGTCCCAGGCTCCCAGATTTATAAAACACGGGGGTTGTTTTTAATTTTTCAGAACGTTTTAAAGCTTATCAAGAGAGGGTTTGCTCCCTAATACATCATATCTGAAACACAGCCTCCCTCATGCCTCGCTCACGGGACTGCACTCAGGCTGAAAGGACTGCTGGGGATTTGGGATTGTGGGGTGGAATCCTCTGGGGGATTTTAAGCCTGGTTTCCTAAGGAAGGGAGTCTCTGTGTCTGTCCATCTGCCCCTAGCAGTATCTGAGTCCATCAGTCTGTTTAGATTAAACCTGCCCCAGAGCTCTGGGGGTACAGCTCCAGCTGGGACATGGGGTGGCTGGAAAGTTGGCCTGGGATTTGGAGATCCCTTCTCTTCCCATCTCAGTGCCACCCCTCCTGCACACTCCACATGGCACAGTGGGCAGCCCTTCTCCCTCTCCACATCTCAGTCTCGGCCCCAGGATTCCTGGGACACACTCAACTCCTTCTCCAGATCAAGCCCTTCCTTTGTTGCACCAAGCAATCTGACAAGAGGGAACTGCAGAGCTTTGGGTGATGGAACTCATCTCTTGAGCTTTTACAGGACCCAGGCTTGGTCTGGCTGATTTTGCCCTGTTTTAAGCCTTTTCTCAGCCTTCTGCAGAGCCTGGCAGGCTGTCCCACCACTGTTACTTCTCATTTACACCTAATTCCAGAGGAATCAATAGACATTGAAAGGGGAGTTGCTCCGCAGAAGATGAAAACTTCCAAATGGCAGGGAGGGTGGAGAGGCAGAAGCTGAGGGAGATTCGGAGTGCTAAAGTAGAGACTAAGGCTAGAAAGGGTCCAGAGATCAGTACTACAGTCTGTTCCACACAGCCTGATTTCTGGGAAAGTCAGTTCATCTGGAAAAGGCAGCTAAAGCCTGAGGAAAGTGTCTTTATGCATGCAAATAAATAAAATGATATTTAACCTCCCTCCCAGGCGCTCTGTGAGTGCGAATGTTTGCAAAGCTGTGAGATCCTCAGTTGAAAGGTGCTGTGAAAGTGCAAAGCATTATTAATATCCTTTACCTTCCTCATAATAGAGTCTGCATTCATGCTGGGGAATTGCTGGACATAAACCAGACAGCTGCACAATGACATTTCTTGAAAGCATCTATGATTTATTTTCTGCTCTTTAATTCCATTTTGTATTGAACACACATTTGTCATTGGACTGTTGTTCCACGGGGCCTTTTAAGTCTAAACCAGACATGGGGACCTGATCCTTTGCTGGTATAAATTTGCCCCCGACTCCACTGTTGCTATTTGCTGATTTACACCAGGACAGAACCTCAGTCCAAGTCTTTTAATTGAATTTCCATCGCATGGCAAGTTTGGGTGCAAAATCCAAGTGGTTTTAATGACAGATAAGACTCCCTGTCACTGTCTGGCTGGAGTTCTGTAGGATCTCTTCGAGCCACTGGGCGTCAGGTCCTGGGAATGATCTGTTTTTGCAGGAACCCGAGCCTCTGGATACGTTCCCTGGCTCTGCCTTTTCCATTTTGCTTTGAACACGTTCAGCTTTAGAGTCTGGGCCTGGAAGCTGGGAGGGCTGGGGTGGTTCTTTCACGTCGCGCAGATTCTTGTGAAATAAAAATAGTTTAGTGGATTTGGGCTATTATTTTTGAGAGGGAGAGAAAGGAGCTGGAACTTTGCAGCAGCTGAGTGCACACGTTGCTTCAACAGCAGAGTCTGTATTGCTGATTATTATGTTTAACCCTCCTCACCATGGCAAAGTCATGTTCGGAGCTCAGCCTCATCCTACAACCCAATGTATTCCCACACTTTACTCCATAATCTATATTATATAGGGAGAACTAAGGCAAAGGGAACTCATCTCAGTCCACCTGGGCTGAGTCACATTCACACTTCCAAGCTGACATTCTACATCCTAAAACTCCAGGCTACAAGGAAACCCAATCAGAGAGGTTTGGAATGACAGTTTTGACCAGGCTTAGCTAAACTTGAATCTTGATCAACCTTGATCCTGCCCAGCCGTAGGGATCCAGGCCTGGTCAGCACATCTGTAATAGTGTCACTTATGGGCTAAAACCCCTCTTTCTGGGACACTGTGAGCTCCAGGCTCCTCCTCTGGGACAAGGTTTCTCCATCTGGAGGAGGAGGAAGATCATCTCTCCAGATGATGCCTATTTATTTACTCAAAACACAGCAATGACTGAGTCAACCAACCCCTTTGTAGGAGTTGATTCAATTAAGTAAATGACCTGACCCCAAAAAAATCAGAGAAAGCTGAACATCTTCAATGAGTTCTGCTACTTTTCGCAAAGAAACTTTCCCCCCAATTTGAAAAGGATTTCTCTGCTGGAAGATGAATTTCTAACTTGCTTTTTCCCAGGATCACCACGTGACATTTCCATTAACATTACGTTAGGGCCAAACTCTTTATTGGCTGAATTAACCAAAATGTACAGTAGCATCTAAACCAGTGGAAATTTCTGAAGGTTTTGCCTTTCTCGATGCAGAACTCATGTTTTTTCCAAATATTCCCCAAAGCATCTCTCTAATAGTTCTAGTTGTAATCCTTCAGAAGGATATCCCAGGGGAGAAATGAAAGTCAGAGCCTGGCTGCAGGGAGGACATGGGAAAAGGCTTCAGCCCTCGTCCCTGCTCTCCTGATTTCGTTCCCTGATAGAGCTCTGGCTCACTGGCATGGAGTCAGGATGGTTTTCCAGCCAGAAAAATGCCACCAGGGCAAGCAGCTCCTTGTTTACAGCAAGGACAAGCTGAGGACTGAGCTTGGGATAAAGTTCCTGGAAGCACCCGGCTGCAAAACAGTGTCCGACCCTGCTGAGCCTTGTCCGGCCACGGGAGAGGGGACAGGGATCACTTCTGGGGGCAGGGATCCCTCTTGGGACAGGGATCCCTTGTGGGACAGAGCTCTGCTCTGGGACAGGAAACCCTTCTGGGATAGGGAACCTTTCTAGGGACAGGGATCCCTTGTGGGACAGGGAATCCTTCTGAGGACAGGGATCCCTCATGGGACAGGGAAGCCTTCTGAGGACAGGGATCCCCCATGGGACAGGGATCCCTTCTGAGGACAGGGATCCCTCATGGGACAGAGATCCCTTCTGAGGACAGGGATCCCTCATGGGACAGGGATCCCTCTTGTGATCAGGGATCCACTGTGGGACAGGGAACCCTTCTGAGGACAGGGAATCCTTCTGGGATCAGGGCGCCCTTCTGGGACAGTGTGGCTGGGGCTGTCCCCTCCCTCTTCCCGAGCTGTCCCATCCCACTCTTTGTCCCCGGCTGAAACCATAGCGGTTTGTTTTTCAGTCTGATCTATTTGCAGTGGGGTTTGTGGTTTCTGCAAAAAAAAAAAGGGAAAAAACCAACTAATTAAAACAAAAATAAAACCAGGCAGATTACACGAGCTCTGTTTTCCCCTACTCCCTTCTCTTTCCCTCCTCCTCTCTCTCCCCCATCCCTGCCCTCCCCTTCCCTCTGTGTTTTCCTTTCCATGCCAATAACCAGAGGGCTGTAATTTCAAAGCTGCAGCGGCTTTCCCAGCGCCGGCAGGAATGTGCGAGTGCCTGGGATGTATCCACAGGGAGCTGTGCAGCCGACGGGCACGGGCAGAGGGGCACTTGGAATGTCACCTGGGAGGATGCTTTTCCCCCTTTTCCCTCTCCTTAAAAAAACATCCTTATTGTGCCTCGAGTCTTCAGCCTCCCTGGATTGAAAATCCCCATTTGTGGTTTGTTCTTTTTTTTAATGAAATAACGGAAAAGTTCATTTCATCCTCCTTTTCTGCCCCTGGTCTCCTGAATCTTGGGATAAAAGAAAGAGGATCTGCTTTGGGATGGGCTGAGTCACACTCTAAATTCCGTTGGGTGCCATGACTGGACTTCAAGATCAGGCTCAAGAACTTCCCAAACAATCCCAACCGTATTTACACCCCGTTGTCTTTGTGAAGGGCCCAGGGGAGCACAGGAGATATGGGAGAGAGCAAAGTACAGACCTACATGATTCCAAGCCAGTTGGGACCATGACACCAAGCCAGATTCTTGCAAGGTTTTTCCAGGAAAAGTTGATTTCAAGCCCTCTGTGCCTGTTGTCTTTCATCAGTAGATCCCTCCTCCGCAGTCAGGAGAGCAGGATGAGGCAGTAATATGAGTTCTGGCCTCTCCAAAAGTAAGTTGTCCCAACGGGGATCACAAGTTGTGCAATGGAAGATCAAAATGAGACATGTGGGAGAAGACGGACAGGGGTGGCTTGTGTTGGGAGCATCAGAAAGGTGGAAAATTCAGCGACAGGCAGTAAGATAAGAGCTGGAATTATGTTATGGAGAGAAATAGAAACAGACACCAATATTTTATTACTGAATCACGTATTAAAGATGAGAGCAGGAACCTCTAATATTTGCAGGATTTGGTGAAGGGACCAGGAGCAAATCCTGTGTACAGATACTTCGGGGTGTAAATCAATGTGGCAGAACCCAGCTGATAGATCACACTTCCTCTGCTTTGCAGCTTTCTGAGCTATGCAAACCCCTAATAAGCTTCAATTTGGTTTATTTTTTTTTATAAACCCCGATTTTTTTTTGGCCTAAAAGTCCTGCTTCAAAAGAAAAAAAGAACTTGCATTTACAAAACATGTGCAAAAATGTTCCAATGTGGAAGGAGGTCAGAATTTACGCATTTCCAAAAAATCCAATTTTCTGCTCACAATATGGATGAAAACTAGAGGATGGAAGTTAAGAGAAGGGAAGTTAAGTTGCAATGACAGACAGAAAGTTAATCAAGTATTTTCCTTGTCTCGTTTCATCTTTAGGATATTAATAAACGTCAATAATAATATTTTATGAATATACATAAATACCTATAAAAATAATATTTTTTCTTGCCTCATCTGCATATTTTCATTTTATAGTGAAGTTTTTAATTTCTAGTGAAATCCCTAAACTTTATAGCACAATTTCAAAAACATCAGCCCTTTCAGGCTTAGGAAACTCTTCCCTCCCAGTCAGTATTATTCCTGTTTGATGTATCTTGTACTTGCCTGTCCTCTGTCCATTCCTCCCCTTCTGTTCTGGTACAAACAAGCTCTTTCTCTGTCTCCCCAGGCCCTCCTGTCGCAGGGACACAAAATGTGAACAAGGCAACGGAGCAGCAGCGGCCCCAGCCAGGTGAGTGTTGGCTTTGTCCCTGCTGGAACACCTGGGCTGGTGACACAATGGGTGGATAAATGTGTCAGAGCAGCACCAGCCGTGGTTTTGGACACTAAAATATGAGGAAGATCTAAAGCTCTAAGAGAGGGTCCAAAGGAGGCAATGAAGGTGGGGGAGGGCCTTGGTTTGAAGCCGTGTGAGGACACTGAGGGCACTTGGGGTGTTCAGCTGGAGAAGAGGAGACTGAGGGCAGACCTCACTGCAGTTCCAGCTTCCCAGGGAGGGGCAGAGGAGGGGCAGGACTGAGCTCTGCTCTGGGGGGACCAGGGACAGCCCCCAGGGAATGGCCTGGAGCTGTGTCAGGGCAGGGTCAGGTTGGATCTCAGGACAAGGTTCTTCCCCCAGAGGGTGGTTGGGCACTGCCCAGGCTCCCCAGGGCAGTGGGCACAGCCCCAAGGCTGCCAGAGCTCCAGGAGGGTTTGGATGATCCTCTGGGGCACAGGGTGGGACTCCTGAGGATGGGCCTGTGAAGGGCCTCACAGGGAGGTCTCAAGGCAGTGACTCAGTGGGGACAGCGACTGTTCCAAAGGATTTCTGGTTTGCTGCTCTGTCCTTCCCCACACCAAACCAACATCCTTGTGCCATCCCAGTCATGTGTGGCTCCTCGCCTTGGCTCATCCCCTTTGGAGCATCCCACGGCTGTGGAGCAGGTGTGGGGCTGTGCCAGCCCGTTCCCTCCTCACCTCAGGGACAGCTCTGTCCATCAAGTGTCTCCAGACAGAACCACCAGGGCTTTTCCCATCCCAAACCAACCCAAACCAAAGCACATCAGCAGACCCTGTTGGGCAGCGAGCACCAGGAGTTTCCTGCTGCTCCCCCCAGGGGCCTTTGAAAGGCTGAACACCACCTTCCCTGCTCTGCACAGCTGCTTTCCATCCCCCTTTTTTATTTCAGGGGGTTGGTTCTTTTGGCATCAATTCAATCCACCAGCAAATGCTACAGATCCAAATCACCAAAACCAGAGAGAGGCAGAGGAGAAGTGTAGAGATTAGGGCTGAGGAGGCCCCACAAAAAGGGAAGGAATTCACTCCTAATAAATACTTTGTGGGGTTTTCAAGAAACACTCAGCCTCGTTGGAGCCAGTGACAAACTCCTGGTACTCTCATTTGTCTAATGCACTGTTCGCTTCAGAAAGGGAGAGTTGGGGGAATATTGCAAGGACCTCAGAGGGCAGTGAGCTCAGCTGCTAACAAGTGAATCTGAGAATCTCATCTGCTGTCCAGCTCTTTTTATTTGGAGAAATATATTTAATCCTGCTTTGTCATTTTCTACTATCCCACAGTGGTTTTTCCCATATGTCATGTTTTCTAGTTGACACATCAGTGCAGGGTATTGTCCAAAGGGATTACAGACTGGGAAAGCAGGCGAGGCTGAGACAAGTGCCACGAACGCTGTGCCATTTTGGATTCCAGAAATAGTTGGTGGTTGTTTGCTAAGAAAGAAAGAAAGAAAGAAAGAAAGAAAGAAAGAAGGAGCACATCGGGTCTGTTCCAGGCCCTGGGAGAAGGGGCAGAAAGAGTCAAGAAAGAAAATGACAATTTGGTTTCTGGAATAAACAGAATGAAGCGTTGTTTCTTTTCGATGAAACATTTTTTAAAGTAAGTTTGCTGGGTGTTTTTTTAGATCCCTATCAAGTCCTGGGGCCCACCAGTAGCCGTCTTGCCAATCCAGGTGAGTTCATTTTACCTTTCAGACCCTCATCATCAAAGAGGGAAAATTTCCTGCTGACCTGCTGCTCCAGGATGGATGAGCAGCTGCTGTCCCTCTAGCTGGGGTGAGCTGTGAGAGCCACTGAGCTCAGTAGCTGTGCCCTCACAGGGGTTTTTGCAAAAATCCTTACAGAAAAGTGAGGAAAGCAGTGCAACATCATCTCTGTCGGGACAAAATCACCCTCCTGAATGTTCTTACCCAAACCCAGCATTCCTTAAATAGAGTTTTATAGGGGACTTAAATGCTGGTCTCTCAGATTCGCAGTACAGGTTGATTTTTCACTGCCTGCTGTGGATGAAATGAATGAAGGCACAAAATATCTCTGAAATTCTCTGTATAATAACTGTCCCTAGCATGTTATGTGCAGGAAATAATCCTTGAGTTTGGGGAATGAGACCTGGAGTAAATCTTGCTTGAACTGGCCAAACTGAAACACATGGAATGTTTGCAAGAAAACATCCTCAAAACGCTCTTAACTTGTATAACCACAGCGAGTAAAACCAGGGGACGTCTACTCCAGGGAAGAAATAATCTTATGTAACTCAGGTCACCAACTGGAAAGAAAACTGGAGGTATCCAAAACAATATCCATGGCAAACAGTGAGCGGTGCAGAGCTGAAATATCCCTGTTAACCAGTCAGTGAAAAGCTCTGCAGCACAGTGTGCTCAGGAAAAACCCTGTTTATGAATAGCCGTAAGATTTTTAAGGCCAAAGGCGCCCATTATGAAATCTAATCTGACCCCAAGCCCAGGAGCAGAACAAAGGGTTGACTAACTTGTTTGCTGGGAACAGTTTATCCATTCCTACGCAAGCCCTTCCAAGGCCTGGAGGAGCCGTTCCCAGCAAAGATCGAGATAGTCCTTCTGTTTCCTGCCTTTGTCCGCGCCTGGGGGCAGGAAGCACCGTGTCATTTCCTTTCCTCCCTGGCTGTGTGTCACAGGGAGCGGGCAGATCCAGCTGTGGCAGTTCCTCCTGGAGCTGCTGTCGGACAGTTCCAACGCCAGCTGCATCACGTGGGAGGGCACCAACGGGGAGTTCAAGATGACGGACCCGGACGAGGTGGCGCGGCGCTGGGGCGAGCGCAAGAGCAAACCCAACATGAACTACGACAAGCTCAGCCGGGCCCTGCGATACTACTACGACAAGAACATTATGACCAAGGTGCATGGCAAGAGGTATGCCTACAAATTTGACTTTCATGGCATTGCCCAGGCCCTCCAGCCTCACCCCACCGAGTCCTCCATGTACAAGTACCCGTCGGATCTCTCCTACATGCCGTCGTACCACGCCCACCAGCAGAAGGTGAACTTTGTGCCCCCACACCCTTCTTCCATGCCTGTCACGTCATCCAGTTTCTTTGGAGCAGCCTCACCCTATTGGACCTCCCCTGCAGGAAGCATTTATCCAAACCCCAACGTCCCCCGCCACCCCAACGCCCACGTAACACCTCACTTGGGCAGCTATTACTAAGTGCTTTTAGCTCCACGGGGCCTTCAGGAGTCTGGTTGGACTTTCTTCTTTTCTTCTGGGATTTTTAATGGTTTTTTTTTTGGGGGGGGGGGACCCTTAATGGATAATTGTGGCCTTTCTGGGGAAGAATTAAAACTGGATCTTGGTTATTCCTGGACCAAACCTTTTACTTTTGTAACGCTGCCTCTTGTGTCTTGAACTGAGAGAGATGGAGAGATGCTTCTGTGGGCCAGTACTCTGCATTTCCCTGGGGTTTGATGCTTGTGTCCTCTGAAGGAAGTGCCGAAGATTGTTCACCGTTAACCTGGAATGATTCTTAGAGAAATTTTCAAGGATTCAAAGGCTTTTCACAAGACATAGATCCACCAGTGGGTCGTAGGAAAGGATGACTACCTGGGGTTTTCTCTCACTGTGCAACATGTAGGCAATTTGACCATTAAGTGGAGGACACTGGGCTGCAGGGGACCACAACTGGAATCTTAGCTTTAAGGCGGATGAGGATTTTTTTTCACCCAACTGGAAAATTAAATATATATATATATATTCATATATATATATGTACATGTATATTTTAAGTAAAGGGCATTGAAGGAACTTTTCTAGAGTGTACAACTCCATTAGAGTGCGTCTTAACTCCAGAAACGTCAGGAACCAGAACAAAACATGACGTAGTGTCAAGCACAGACATTCCTTGAAAGCAAAATGAAGTGAAATAAATGACAGCAGGTCCCTGGGCTGTGCCAGAGCCCGAGGGGCCTCTCGATGTAGCGATTCGCGAACGCTGTGCGTTTGTCAGACCGTCATCCAAAGGGTCAACAAATCCAGGCGAATTACTGTATAAATTATGCAGAGTTATTTTTCCCTATATCTCACAGTTTTAAAAGAAAGAGTAAATAAAACGAGTTGACCTCGGTCACAAATGCAGGTTTGTTTGTTTGTTTGTTTGTTTTTTTACTACCAGCTCGGTTTGTTTTCGTTTCGGGTTTTTTTTTTTTTTTTAATGTAATTTGTACATCTTTTCAATCTGTACATTTGGGCTGTAACTTTGTACTTTTTGCTAAAAAAAAAAAGAAATAAAAAATAAGACGTGAGTAATGTATCTGTTGGAGATAGCCTTGGTCCTGCAATTGGATCCATAATTGACCCCAAAGTTGCCAGAAACCTTCCAGATCGCCCTGGGTTTGTCTGGAGTAGAGTATTTTCTTGTATTAATCTGTTGTAGTTGTCTGCAAATTAACTCCACTTCTCTCACATGTTTGCATTGAAGCTGATTGAAAACATGCACAACATTTTAAAGCGACTATTTAAATATTTTGTGATTGTTTTTCACCACAATCTTTAACTTTGGGAAGATCCTAACTGCTTCGTCGATAAAATTACCAACCACCTCTCTTTTTGATGCCTCCTGTCGCGGGTTTTCCCGGAAATCTGAAACATTCCCAAGTTGTCAGCCATCTCCAGTTTTGCACATGGTAATTCGATGGTTTGGTGCCATAAACAGAGGGTGAACCACAAATATTTGGGCTTTAGAACAGATGTCTGGGGGGTGAGATTTACATGTAGAACCCATTAAGTGACTTGTATTAACTGGCAACCAATTAGCAGGATCACAACTATCTAATCTAGTCTAGACACAACCTCTGGGGCTCTGTGTGGGGGCAAGGGCTGGTCCATGTGCATCCGATTGCAGGAGAGTCTGAACCCAGAGCTCTGGAGTCTGCTCAGAACTTTAAACACAAGCACTGATGCCGTTATTTAACAAAGTGGAAAAAGAAGATCAAGCTAATCCCTTTAGGTCTTAGTGCTCTCGGGGCGTTTATAAGTAACATTACTGCAATAATCGCAAAAATTGAAGTATTTGAAGAAATTACCCGTGGAAATGGGGCTTTTGCTACTATATATATGCAATGTACTTTTTTGGATATTAAAATATATATAATTTTGCAAGCTATCTTGGTGGGTTTTTTTAAAAAATATGTATTAATGTTACAATGAAACGGTTGTATGAAGAAGATGTTGTAAAAAAAAAAATGTGACAAAATAAATGGTGGTTTTCTTCTCTAAGGCATCACATTGTCCCACTCTCTCCCTCCCCTCTGATACCTGCAGATGAAGCATGAACTTCATACTGAATAGGAAAACAAAGCAGCTGCACAGTAGCAGCAATCAAACCTTATAACTAAAAAGTGTATTTATAGTATTAGTTGTACATTATTATAGTATTATTTACAGTATTTATAGTATAAGTGCTGACCACTTATTCCAGAAGACCTGTGCCTGTGGACCCAGGGTTGATTAGACCTAATTTAGTTACTGAGGTGTCTTAAATCTCCTTAAAGCTCCAGATTTTGTCCATGGAGAGAGAAAGTGGGAGAGCAGCCCAGGCTCAGGGAAGTGTTCGGCACGAGGGTGTGGCAGAGCCGGGAGCAGCCCCGGCTCCCGCGTCCCAGGGGTGTGATCCCAGTGCCAGGACATGCTCCCGCCGCTGCCTGCTGGCTCCTGGGTGCTCCAGGCTCCGCCAAGGACATCTCTGTGCGTGACCATCCTGCTCCCTGCTCGTGTTTCCCACCTATCCCCAAAGCCCCAGGGAAAGCCACAGCATTCCTGAGGTGGAGGCTGCAAAAACAAGCACGGCCAAGGAATCTTCTGGTTTGTGGACAGAGGTCAGGCCCAGGCACTTCCTGCAGCCCTGCAGACACACGGTGGTCCTGAGAGATATCAGGATCCCGCTGCAGATTTGATAAACCCTCAGGAACCCGGGGCTGAACGAGCACGGCGTTTCCTTCCTCCAACAGCCCTTTGTTGGTGAGCCCCTGTGCAGTGACGTGACTAGCTCTGAAAAAGAGCGACTTCAACCAGCGCAGAGCTGCTCCCTCTGTGCACTCGAGCCTCGTTGCTCAATTTAGTCATTAGAGCGAGCAGTTTGCTGCTTATCTCCATTGTTTTTCACTTCAGCACTATCGAGATTAATTCTGGCTGCGCATCACCGGTGTTTTATTTTAATGCTTGGGCCCGCCCTCCTGCCAGTAATAGGAAAATCAGGAGATGAGATTGCACAAAAACGTCTAGAGGCAGAGTCGGGAGGTTATCAGAGTGCAAAGATGGCCTTGATAGCAAAATTTGGCCAGTGGGAACCTCGATGAAAAAGATGCTTAAAAATAACAAACAAATTTAAGAAGTGTCTGTTTCTGGCTGCCCAACATCTTAAAGGAGCCCAGACTGAGACGGAAGGGGATCAGCAGCATTACAGCTCATGTCCTCTCTGTCTCCTTCACCTTCTCTTTGGGGTACTGTCTGATATTAATCTTTGCTAGTATTTGCTAATATTTAGCTTTAGATATTGATATTTGTTAGTATTTGCCAATATTTAGCTTCAGACAGATTCTGCCTGCCACTGCTGGCTGTGTTCCCCCAGAGATCTCGCACCACAGTGCCAGACAACCTCAGACCACCGGGGTACTTCCCAGGCACCTTTCACAGCATTTCCATAAGATCTTGATAGTTTACATCCCTCAAGAACAAGCAACAACTCAGAGCTTGGAATTGGCCATTTGTAACCCCCCCAGATCAGCCTGACTTTGCCAGGTTGGAGGTTCCGGGGGTGATAACTGGGGGATGTCCCCTCCCACCCCAAGTTTCTGGGGCACACTGAGAGAAAACAAACAAGGAACCAGACGGCACTAAAGCTACTTTTTGCTTTTCCCAGAGGGACGAGGCAGATGGAATCCAAGTATTTCAAGCTTAAATCAGAAAGTTTACCAAACAGATGGTTGGGATCACATGGTTGGGAGCTGTGAGTCAACAGGGACAGCAGAAAATCTTCTCTGCGTCGAAGTTCGGGATTCAGACCTCACCAGGAAACCCAGCTCCCACTGCAATCCGGGGTGATTTGGCTGTTAATTCCCAGTGATCTGGTATTCCCTAGGATCTCTGTCCTATCCCCAAGCTCAAGCACTGAATGGGATCTGGCTTAAGCATGCCAAACTAGAATTACGTTGACGTTCCCCCTTCTACAAATAGATATTGCAGCTTGTATATCAAGCAGAATCAGTGGTGGCTTTACAGGCCCAGCGCTCCAGCTGCCTTAGCTGGGACCTGTGTGCTGGTTCCCTCTCTCTGAGATGTACCTGCCCCAGTGTGTGCATCAGAAAAGGGACAACAAGGGGGCTCTTCTATACTGCTTAATTACAGCCGGCAGGTTTAGAACCTGCTCTGAACTGTATTTTGAAGAAGGTTTTATCCCCACTGCTGAGAGTCTGGAGGATGGAGCTCCCAGCTTAAGCACTTGGTAGATGCTCTAAACTAGGAGATGATAAATCCTTCTAAAGTCAGGCACCTGAGATCATTCCCATCCATTCTACTCTATTCTATTTTATTCTATTCTATTCTGTTCTGTCCTGTCCTATTCTATTCTGTTCTATTCTATTCTATTCTCAAGAACCCACCCCCTTTACACACCAGTGGCCTCCTGCTTTATATACCTAAAAATTGTATTTCAACCCCAAGCATGAATTTCCAAACAACAGCAGGTTCCCAATACTATCCCAAGGGAGAGGGATTTCCCTGTGCTGAGACTTTCCCTTAGCAAAGAGAAAGGCATTTCTCATCCTAATGCCCAACAAGTGCAATCCAGCCCTAATGAGACATTAATTATGGGGGAAATGTGCCATAACTTGTGTTGCTGTAAATATTTAATGGGAAGCTGGACTTGCCCAGCAGTATTTCATACACATCCATGGCAGTAAATGACTGTGCCTGAAGCTCTGCACTAAAAGCAGGGATGAACCAGCTGCTGTTTCCCACCTCTCTGTCACAAGGAAAGAGCTATCAATCTGTAAACTCTGGGTGAAGGGACCCAGCTTCACTTTATTATCCTATTACAATAATAGGGTTTTTACAGGCTGCTTTGCTGTGCTGCTCCAGTATTTTTAATAACTTCAGTGAAATTAGTTTGTGATTTCAGCCTGACAAAGTAGGTTCTCCCACATCAAACCGAGCACTGCTGCATTTGGTGTTAATTAGACCTGCAGTCTAGAGGCACATCAGGGGCTGGGGTTTATAAATTCACTTCGAAGACCCTACTTGTATATTTTTGTGCAATACCCAGCATAACATACACATGACAATTTTCATCTGTGAAAGCAGAACTCATTGCAAATAAAGCTCAGACTGTTCTGTTATATCGGAAAAGAATTGAGACCTCTGGTTAAGGCCATGTGAGGAGTGACAACATGTAATTGAGCTTGTGTGTTACAAGTTTTTCATCTCCAGAGTTAGAAATCCCTGTACATAAAGCTCAGATTCTGCTGTTAGAGATCCTAGGAAAAATTCAGCTCTTTTTATTCTAAGTTGCAGTTGCTGCAGGAGGATGAACACTAGGGACTCTGCAATTTGGTGCACAGCGATTCCACCACAAGAGCTGCTTCTTCCTTTCCAGGAACTGCTGCAAACTTGTTATTTGCTTTGGCTTTTCCTTAACTTTCTATCTCCTGGAGCTGTGAAGTCTGGTGTTGGATGCACTTCACCTTCCCTGCTGCTGCAAACCCCATGCATGGGCATGGACCTCTGCAGCCCTTGGGAGCACCAGGTTGGTTTTCCAAGCGTCTCCATGGGGTGGCTGGAAGGGGTTTTGCTATGAGTGTTGGCAGAGGGTTCCTGTAATTACCTGAACACCATCCTTGGGCTTTCTGTCACCCTCAGGATGGTGCATAATGTATATATATAATATATATATACTTGCCCCATCCCTGGAAGTGTCCAAGGCCAGGTTGGACGGGGCTTGGAGTAACCTGGGATAGCGGAAGGTGTCCCTGCCCATGGCAGGGAGTGCAAAGAGATGGGCTTTAAGGTTCCTCCCAACCCAAACCACTCTATGATTCTATATATTATATATACATATAAATTAAAATAGTATATTGTAGTGTTAAGTTAAATAAGAGGAGGTTCAGTTTGGGGGAGGTGTTGTCATGGAGGGTTTAAAATGTCCCTTAAGCAGCTCCCTAAAATCCCCAGCCAGACTCTCCAAGCTCTGTGGACACAGGAGTACTGGTATCCTGACCTTGCTGTGGGAATTCGGGGAGCAGCATCCTTCTCTGTGTGGGGCGGGGGGAGGGAGGAGTGGGGGTGGACTAGTGGAAGCTGTCCCTGCCCACGGCATGGAATGAGCTGAGCTTTAAGGTCCCTCCTAGCCCAAACCATTCCAGGATCCATAGCGGTGTTGTTGGATCCCCTGGCACTGCAGCACTGAGGGAGGTGATCTGGGCTTCCAGAACCATCCCAAGCGATGTGACGGCTCTACAGACACTGCCGCAGTGGTGGGGACTCTTTGCTGTGTGCCAGCTCTGCCCTGTGCCAGGGGCACTCCCAAAGCACGGGCACTTTGGGCACTGCTGCAAGACTACCCCAGAGCAATGACCTGGGGCCTTCCTGGGGTGGCCTGTGGTAGAACTGCAGAATAACCAAGGCTGGAAAAGACCTCTGAGACAATTAAATCCAACCATTAACCCAGAACCACCGTGGGAAACTGAGGCACAGAGCAGGGAGCAGGGACTGGTCTGAAGTCACAGAGCAGAATTCCAGGTGGAATATGGGTCTCCCCAGATGCAGCCTTGTCTCTCCTAATCCACCCCCCACCGCAGACTCTGTTTTAGGTGCTGCTGCAGCCCAAATTTTACAGCCCCAGCCCTCCACTTACACACCACCTCCGAGTTCACTGCACCAAATTAAGTCTCCCAACACTTCTGTGAAGGGCCTAAATATATCCAGCTTGCACAGCCCGTGCCAAAAACGAGTCACTAAAGGCATTGAACTCCGTGTCATAAAATAAGGAACAGTCCCAATAAATTCCTGCTTTGCTTTTCAAGGTTGCCGTGGAATTCGGGCTGTGCCGAGCTCGGAGCGGCTGATTCGCAGGTGAGCGGTGCCATCCTGTGGCAGCAGCACAGAAAACAACCTCCAGGATCGCTCCTTCCCTCTGGCAGCATCCCTGATGATGGTCCCCAGCATCCCTGATGGTCCCCAGCATCCCTGATGGTCCCCAGCATCCCAACCTGCCCCCGTGCTGGGCTGTCCCAGCGGAGCAACGCGTGGACCTTGTCCCAACACCGTTGCCTTGGGATGTGCTCGCCCAGCACTCACAGAATCCCAGAACGGGCTGAACTGGAAGGGACCCACAAGGACCATCCAGTCCAACTCCTGACCCTGCACAGGCCCCAGAGGATCATCCAAACCCTCCTGGAGCTCTGGCAGCCTTGGGGCTGTGCCCACTGCCCTGGGGAGCCTGGTCAGTGCCCAGCCACCCTCTGGAGGAAGAACTTTTTCCTGAGATCCAACCTGACCCTGCCCTGACACAGCTCCAGGCCATTCCCTGGGTGCTGTCCGTGGTCCCCCAAGTACAGAGCTCAGTCCCTGCCCCTCTTCTGCCCCTCAGTGCTTTCTGTGCTTAAATTCGACAGCAGTGTAAGAAAAGGAGCCACAAAGTCTCATCTCCAGCCTCCCCTTGCTTGGCCACCTCCTCTGAGCAGGGGGAATTTATGCCTGTCTTTTGCAGCATGAGTTTGTTCAAGTGTAAGTCTCCCCAGGCAGATCCTTCCACCACAGGAATGTCAGCTTGGCCTCAGGAAGTATTTTTTTGTGTGTATTCAAGCAGCCCTGGAGAGAACTTCAGCCTTCCTCACTGTTGCAGTGACACCATCACAGGATTAAATGCAATTTAGGGCCAGTGATGGTGTTGTCAGAGGTTCCCCGGGCTGCAGCAAGGAGCACAGATTCAGGAACTTGCTCAGCTTCCCTCTCTGCTCCCATTCCTGGCGTTGTGCTGTGGTTTCTCCTGCGTGGGGAACAGGAACTGGGCCACCCCTGGGATGGTGGTTCAGGGCAGGGGAGAGTCGAGGGGGCAAAATGAAGGGCAAATAAAGTCTATTCCCATTGGAATTCCCATGACTGTGAGCACAGGAGAGGGAAGGCGATGTGGCATCTTGTCTGCTCTCACTGATCGCTTGTTTCTGAGTGAGCAGCACAGTTTTCCAAGGAATTGGGTACAGGCAGGAGCTATCCAGGCAGCCTCTGGGAGTGCATTAGCAGTGATCTGCCACATTCCAGCAGTGCAAATCAGGATGAGCATCTAAACAGTGTGCCAGGGTTTATTGTTATTGTCATTGTCATTGTCATTGTCATTGTTGTTGTTATTATTATTATTATTATTATTATTATTATTATTATTTAGGGGTCTCTTTTCACCAGTTACTACCACAGTGTGTGTGGAGACAGTACCCAGCCTACGTCAGTTTACTAAAAGCAGTTATTTTAATTCATGGCCCTTTCTCCAGCAGTCAGCAGGATGCCTTATTCATTTGCCAGCAGGAGGGTAAATCTATTTCAAAATGATTGAAATATTATGCACAGCTTGAATGAACGTTTAAACTAAATACAGCAGAAGAAACATGTTGTTTATGAAATGAGAAGATAAATTAAGTTTAGTGCAGACACGTTATTCCCAAGCCTGGCTGCTTGGCTTTCACAGCAAAATCCTTCAGGCCTTAATCCAGCAGCAAGTACAAGGTGTGATTTCCTCTCCTGGAGGAGCAGGACTTTCTCTCCAGACCTTTGGAGGGTTTGGACCAGGCTGTTGCCTCCACAGCATCTTGGGAATGGGCCTGTGCAGGGCCAGGGGTTGGACTCGATGATCCTTGTGGGTCCCTTCCAACTGGGAATATCCCGGGATTCTGTGTTCCCCTTTGTGGAAGGACTACTGGCAGGATGGACAGACAGACAGAGGTAGAGGGAGAGGAGAACCCTGAGCCCTGAGCAGAGCTGGAGAAGTGAAGCCCTGTCACGGGGGAAGGAACCAGCCTTTGTTTTCCAGTATCGGGTCTGTGGTTCCCTCCAGCCACTTCTGCTCAGCAAGATTAAATTTATTTTCATCCTCTTAACTGAACTTGCTTTTAATGGCAGTGGGGGTGACAGCCCCCAAAATAGACTTCCCAAGGAGCCTGTCCTGCCTGGCCCCGTGTGCCGCGTGTCTCCGATAACCCTTTTCCCGGCCTGGGCTTTATCTCTGCGGTGACAAACAGCTCTCCCTGGACAGAAAGAGGAAATTCCACTCATTGTTGTGCTGTGCTGGCCCTGCTGCAGCTCTATCTCCTGCCTGCTCGGGGCTGGCAGGGCTTCCTGAGGTGACAATCAGCGGGAGGCTCAGGGAGGAGGGGTTCAGGCCAAGATTCCCAGTAAGTCCCAGTATGAGCCCGCTCTAAGTAAACCTGGCAGCTCAGCCATGGCCCCCTCAGCTTTGGATACATCCCCTTTGTATCTCCTGATCCTGCAGTAGCCAGTCCCTCCTGTAACACCAAAACATGGAAAAGAACACCATTACCCCTCCCTTGCTGCGCCTGAGGCAGGTGGGACCATCAGGAGAGGGGACAGCAGGTATCCGTCCCTGCAGGGTCATCCAGTAACTTCTGTTTGAGCTGTGGTGGCACTTCAGACTTCCAAAAATGGAACAGCACCTCCTCGTGCTTGTGCCGTAGACACAAGACAAAAGGTTCAATATTTGGGTCGTGAAGAGCATTGAGGTTTAGGATTTTGAAATGGCTTTCCAAGGGCACTGCCTGAAAGGGCATTTTTTAGGGACTCTCTAAACTTTGGAGGGTGTACAACACCTCCTGGACACCCACTGGATATGATTTGATTTTTTTTCCCACTGGCACTAACATCCCAAGACAGCTTTCCTTAAATCTGGAATCTTCCCTGACTTCCCATTTCACAGCTGGGTTTGACCCTTCAAACGGATTTCCCTTCAACTTGCTATTTTTGTACAGTGAAGGTACTTCTTTTAAGGGCACCTTGGTGCATCCTGGGTTAAGAGGTGCAGCTTGTAAGCCTTGAGTTCTGCCTGTGCTGCTTTCTGGGGAAATCACACCCAGGGAACTGCACAGGAAGCCAAGAAAGGAAATGAAGCAGCAGCTCTGGAAGGACTGAGCAGCCTCTTGGTTCAGACGAGCCCGGGACTCCTGAGACATCATTTCACTTCCCTGCTCCCTCCTGGATTTCCGTGCACGGCCACTGTTCACTTCAGGGGATAAAAACTGTCCTTCCAGGGGGGATAATCTGCAGGGCACTAAGGTTGGAGGGGCTCAGATACTCTGGTGATTGGGACTGTAAAAATACATTTACAGTTGGCACTGTTAGTTTGCAAGGCTGCAAAAACATTACAGTTAAAATACTGGGCGATAACGTGTGAATTACCGAAAAGGCCTCAGCTCATGGTTCAATATTGCACAGTTCTGGCCCTACTGCAGCACTTCCACTGCTGTGTGGTGAGGACAGAACTTGGTGTGCTGACCTTTCCAGCCAGAGGTGAAGAAGGGTGTGACACCGGTGCCTTAAGGAGAGGAAAGACCGAGACAGTTGAGAATTGGCTTTTAAAGTGCTTTAGTGACATAATTGTTCGTATCATCGTTCTTTGTACAATGTGTTTATGTCCCATGTTACAGTTGGTAAATCTGAGATACATGAAGTGATTTGTTCTGAACCAACAAAGGGGTTGATGCTACACTGGGACTGAGACCTGGACGCTCCTGGTTCCCAGAGTTTGATTTCCATACTCACACTGTCCATTTGCAGTACAACTTTCTCTTGCCATCATTTGACCTGCTTAATTCTCCTCTTCTTTTAAAACCACTCAGTCTGGCAGCTTTTAAACAATATTTCCATTTTACCACAGCATTGAAAATAGATGAGCTGACTTACATCAAGGGAAAGAGTTCCCAAAAAACCTCCCTCTGCTCTGCCACTTGAACTCTCAGCAACAGAACCAGCTGAGGCAAATAAAAAAGGCTGTGAGGGAGTAGAAATTCACCAAGAAGTTATTGAAGCTTCTTGTTGCATTTGAAACTTAAATGTCAACAGTTTTACCCAGAAAACGTTCACCACTGCTCAGCTCCCACCGAGCCGAAGGTGTTTCCTGGAGGGTTGCACGTTTTGCTGTGGTGAGATGGATGGTTTGGGACTAAATCTGAAGCCAACTGCTGGTAGGAGGCTCCTACGCTGTGTTTTTGTTTGAATAAGACCTTGGTGCTTCAAAGGGAAAGATAATCTGTGTTTGCTTCGGGGATTATTTGGAAGGATACATCCAGAGCTGGGAATTTCCTCTCTCCTCCCAGTGGAGTGCTCTCTGCCAGGTGTGGAGCACTCAGTGTGTTCTCCATCTCCCCACCTTGCTGGACAGTTGTTTTCAGATGTTTCCTTGTTCCACACCCATCCAGCTCCTGGGGGGAAGTGAAGGGTATCTGAGGCATGAGACGGTTGGGAATAAGCTGCAAAATTCCTCTCTTCCCATTGTGGGTCTCTGCTTCTTCTCTTTTCAGTTTTCATTCCCACTTGGCTTTTTTTTTCCCTGAAAGGAATCAAAGGCTTTCACGGGGGAGAACTCCTATTTTGGAGTTCTAGATGGCAGCAGCACAGCCCCAGCTTTGTCTTTCCTGGTTTCCTAAGCACGTTCCATCCCTTAATGCTCCGTTTCTGCTGCTGTACCAGACTCAAAAAGAAGAAGGAAGGAATTGTTTCAGAACGTTCAAAAGTGCTCAAGTGTTCCCATGCCCAAGAGTCTGTTTTCACAGAGGACTTTGGCAACCAGAAATCTACGTTTTTTTGAGGTTTTGGCTCCTAAGTCCCCCAGGTTTCTTTAACTTTGCTTTCTGTCTCCCCTTTTCATGTTCTCATCCCTGTGTATCTTTAACATGTCCTAAAGCTTCTTTCCATATCTTCAGGATTTTTAACACCCTTTCACGCCTCTGGGAACTCGAGTTGGACATTCCAACGTAGCAGCTTCATAAAATGTCCCACAGGTACAAAAATATAAGTTCTATGAAATACATATAGTGTAGTTAAATAGCATTCTGGGGATCACCAGTGTCCTGCTCCTCTTTGATTTGAGGCTTTTGAGAAAAGAAATGCTGTTTTAGGGCAAAAACAAACCTGTGCTTCTCTTTTGTTTCACTAAGTTATCAATCCTCTGGAGACTGAATTCTCTCTGACAGCAGGGACAGTCCCACGAACTACATTTTTGTGTCACTGGTTTCGCTGACTTCAAGGACAAACCCAGGATTGTCATAACCTTTCTTCTCTTTGGCTTTAGCTTCTTTCTCGTTGTAGAGGCAGAAGGCGCAGTGGGGGGTCTCCACAGCCACTGTCTTGCTGAAGTTCTGGAAGTCGACTCTGTATTTCCCTTCCTTGGTCTTGGACACGATGGGAGCGAAGCGGTAGCCCCAGAGCACCTCCTCCGGGATGTAGGACGTCCTCACCTGACAGGTGGCACTGGTGGCTTCCACAGTGCCATCCAAAAACACCACCAGCTCAAAATCCTGCTGCAGGATGGTCTCTGCTGCCATGTGGAAGAATGGGCTGTTCTTGTCTATGATGTGATAGATGGTTAGTGGGGAGATGAAGAAGAGATTCTCGTTGCCGGCATCAACCACAAACTCTATGTTGACCTGGTCCAAGATGATTGTCTCTCCTTCTGGGGTGATGGTGGTCTTGAGGAGCTTCCCATAGATGTGGCTCCCAATCAGGAGGCTCTTCCTGAGGTTTGCCACCCGAATGAGGAGGCAGAGCTTCCCCCCACGCTTGCTGATGACGGCATTCTTGCTGAAGGTGATGGTCTTGGCCCTGTTCTTGGACCTGGAGATCTTGGCCAAGATGGCCCCACACATGAAGGAGTTGATGATCACCCCCAGGATGGACTGGAAGATGAGCAGGAAGATGGCCGTGGCACACTGTTCAGTGACACACCTGAAGCCGTAACCGATGGTCACCTGGGTCTCCAGGGAGAACAGGAAAGCTGAGGTGAGGCCGTTGATGTTCTCCACACAGGGGGTGTGATTTATGGAGGGGTTGAACTCGGGCAGGTCTTTGTGAATGTAGGCCACCACGTACCAGAGGAGCCCGAAGAGAAACCAGCTGCCCAAGAAGGCTGAAATGAAGATAGTCATTTTGTATCTCCACCTGAGGTCCAGGATGGTGGTCCATATATCAATCAAAAAGACAAACCTGGACTGTTCCACATTGCCAAACTCTATGTTACACCTCCCGTCTTTGGAGACCAGCCTGGCCCTGCGCCGGCTGCGCTCCCGGATGCGGCTGGTGAAGCGTTGCCGGAGGTAGTTGAACATTCCCTCTGCTGCTGCTGTTCTGGAGAGCAAGAAATAACAAACAGGCAGGTTTAATTTGTACCTGCAGGCGAGAGGGGAAATTCTGATAGAGTCTCAAGACACTCGTTTAGGAAAAAGTTGTGTCATTTGCATGTTTTCCCACAGTTGGTGGGGAAAGTTTCAGTAAGTACATGGGGAAAAGAACAGTTCCTTGCCTAAAGAGCATTCCAGCAAAAAATAATCATTTTGGCTTGCTCAGTAAACTCAGAGTCAGTCAACTGTTAATACCGTGCTCTGCGTAGCTGAGTAAGCGGAAGCAGAGAGAAAAGGTAACTTCATCATGGGCATTTGTGGGGAAAACTGGTGGGGTGAGGTGTTCCTGCCTTTTAGGAGATGAATCATGGCCGGTTTATGCAGGTGTGTGTGGTACCTTGGCATGAGGAGACCTGGGTGTGAGCCAGGGAGCAAAGTCGTGAGGAATCGAGGGTAGATGCAAAAGGCATCATTAAGCCAGACACGCAGTTATTTTTAGTGTAGTTATAGATGGTTTTTGAAGGTGTGAAATTCAAACTCTGGATTCACAAAAGCATCTCAAATAGGATTTTTAGGTGAGAATAAAAGAGGGAAACTAAATTTCAGCATCAGGAGAATTTGGGGGTTTACCCACCGCAAAGGTCATGCTGAGACTAAAGGATCAGATTCAGAAATCCTTTCTTAAAGGGTAACTCTGCATCCCGGTTGATTTTATCCTTTATGATTGGCCACGTTAACAAGGAAGCCAGGGAATAAGAGTCAGTGATGGAGAAAACACTACTCAGACTGGAGCACGGATCAGTCTGCATTTGGAAAATTCCCAGTGTCGGAGTTGCTCAGACACACAGACACAGGGACAGGTTGATCTGCTGCAGAGTCAGGGGCTGCCTGCTGTGTTCATGGACAGATCTGGGGCCTGACTTTGACCCAAAATTTAGGACTGTTCTTAGAAATGATTGATTTCTGAGTTTATCAGCCTCCAAGCACATGTTTGGTTGCCAGAGAGGATGGTGGATCAGTGCACAGTGCTGACCCACCCCACGTTATTTAGCCTTGGTCGACCAAAACTCTTCTCGTGCAGCTGAATCAAACCCTGTGCTGTGATGAGGTGGCTTGGGGCAAAATGCTTCAGCTACAAACAATTGAAATAAGTGAAGAACTTGAGGGGAAAATATTCTCCCTGCTGCCTCAAACAAAGGATGTTCTGAGCCTGCTGTGCCTCTAAGGATGAGTATCCCCAGCCACAGAGAGTTGAACATTTTGGGGTCCTGCAGCTGCTGTGGGGGATGTTTTCTTTAGAAGGACCTGGGTTTGATGAGATGGGAGATGCTGAGAGCTTTGTAATTGTTTGCTATTGTTACTTGACAGCTGCACTAGCCTTCCCAATAGAAAAGGACAGCAAAACAACCCTTAGGAATGATTTTTTTAGAGCAAGCTCAAGATGCTTCACCACTTATCTCAACCCTTCCTCATATCCCACCCCACCCAGGCTTCCTTTCTGGTTAGAGCAAAATGCTCGGGCTCAAATTGTTCTCAAATGGGCTGCCCAAATTTTGCTGGATTTCATATACTGAAATATTTGTGGCAAGAATTGCTCCACTCCCCTAAGCTCTAATTTCATATATCCAAGATGGGGGATAATCCAGTGTCCAATAGACACTGATGTGAGTTTGGTGAGACATTTGTCTCATCTAACTTCAGCCGTTCAAACATTTGAGAACTGCCTGTGCCAGTTGGATGTTTGACTCCTAATTGACAGGAAAGGACCATGGGTCCTCTCTGAGGGTCCACTTGCCCCAGTATTTTCAGGAAGCTAATAACTGCTGTTTGGAAATGTCCCTTTACTCTGTAGGCAACTTTTAGTTGGCTATACCAGAAATCCTCCCATCAGACATAGTTACAAGGACCTTCAGATACGATAATCAGCAGCAAATAAAATATTAAATTACACTGATGGAGCCTAAGCACAAATTAATTGCATGTTGTAAAGCTAGAAGTAAATTCTATTATTTAATGTCCCTGTAAGTATCAGCAGCCCTGAGACTGAATTTGTTTCTATGTCTCACAGTTGCCTTCCTTCTGCACTTAGGCCGAAATCAGTTTTCCCCTGCTCAATAAAATTAGGATGAAAAAAACATGAAGGTCACTTTGTAATGTACCTTTTCCCCATTTGAAACTTTTGCTGTTGGATTTATTGGTTGCAAATGTGGCTGCCAAAGGTTAAACTTTAAGCATGTACTCAAGGAAAGGGGAATGAGGTCACACTTTCTAAATAATTCTCAGCTTTTATTTTCCTGACTCACTTTAAAAATGTTCGTGTTAACGCATAGTTGGAGCAAAAATAAAATATTCCTGAGCAAGACACTGTTAAAAAAATTTCCAGTGTTTATCTTCTGACACCTTTATTGTTCAAAAACATTCAGCTGCCTCTGGTGTGAATTTCATAACCATAATGTGAAAATTGGCTTTGCCAGAATAGCAGGTGAACATTTGGGATGCACCACCTTGTCCATCATAAGCTGCACATGGATTCCTTAGACATAAAGAGACTCCTAAACCCAGTGAATTAGGATTCTAATTTTCTAATTAAAAAGGATTTTATAAGGTATTAGGAACATCAGGAAGGAATCTGCAGGAATCTACAGGAATTCTGGTTTCTAATCTACCCATCTTCTCACACTGGGGGTCATGATAAGTTGCTCCCACAGTTTTGGTAGGTCTGATTCAGCCTTCCATGGAAACCCTTGGAAATCTGACTGAGGATCTGGACATGTTGAGCAGATAATAATCCCAGAAGATCTGAGAACAAGCCTGGAGCCTTGAAAATAGACCTCCACTCTCAGCATCCTTCTCCTGCCTCTTTCCACACCCTCCTCAGAGGCTGTTTCACAAGCCCTGCTGGAGCTCCCCCAGAGCAGATCAAAGAGGCAGAAGAATTACACCTTTCTGCAGGCAGGATGACAAAGGAATTCTCCTTTCAACAAATCTCCTGCTCCCACACACGGCTGAAATGTGTTGATTTGCTCCAGCAGGAGCGAAATTCCCTCCTGGATAAGCATGGTGAGAGTGTAACACTGACTGTCTGGAGGAGATTATATAAAGCAAGTTATATAATACAGCAATTAAAGTCCTTTTAATTTAAATCAGCGAAGGCAGCCTGGCTACATCTTAGCTAATATTTACCAGGATATGTTTCCTGTTGGGCCCAAATAAACACGGTTTTTCTGTCTGTTTGGTGTGGAATTCCGTGCTGCAGGAGCCAGCAAAGGTGTCCCCAGGCACAACATGTTTATAGAGGGTTCACTGCTCATAGTCTGAATCAGAGGGGCCTTTACCAATAAAACTCCTCGAGGAATAAACACGACCTGTCAAGGTTAGCTGTGAAAACAAGGAGCTTCCACCTCCCTGTCCCAGTCTCCTGTTTCCCAGGGATCGCTGGAAGGAGCAGAAACTTTCAGATCTCCATTCTTGGCTTTCCAACTACTCTCTCAGTCCCTCCACCCAGAATATTTGACAGATGCCTGGAATTTAGCTGTTACCAGGTGTATTTCTGTTTTTATTCTGCATTCCTGGGCGTAGGTAACGCCAATCACTGCAGTTCCTGGGAGCTCTGTCCCAGCTGGAGCTGTTCTGCTCCCTCACAAATCTACTTGAGTGCTTCTCTTTGCTCTTACTCTCTTTCTACTGGTTTGTTTTGAAAAATTTGGGGTGTGGGGGCTAATGACCGGGAGCTTTAATTGTTCTGTGGGTGAGTTTTGCACAGGGCTGTGTGTGGAGCACATTAGCCCAGGGAAATGGCTTTAATCTCAGCCACGTGCAGCTCTTGAGGAGATCAGAGTGAGGGAAGGGGAAGGTGGTTCGCGTTTGACGGGGGCCAGACCAGAATAAAGTTTCTTTGCCTCCATTTCCCTGAAACTCTGGTTATCTGTGGCTTCACAGGCATTTCTTCCCTCCCAAGCAAAGGATGTCTGAGCAAAGTTGGCAGAACTGAATCATTAGGGGGAGAGCATAAATGGAAAGCAGCTCCCTGAACCCACGGCCTTTGTTCGAAACACATCTTTGTTAGGGATTCAGATGAAGTTCTAAGCAGCTTAAGTAAAAGAAAGGGGATACAGAGTTAAAGGATTATTATTTTTTTTCCCAGTTCTGTTCAGTCCTTTGCAAAGCTCAGATCTTCTTTCAGCCCTTTCTGTGTTTTCCTCTTTGTTGAACTCTCTCTGAACAAAGTACGTGAAATATCCAGTTCCTAATACCTTATAAAATGCTTCTTTATCAGGAGAGCAAACTCTAATACTTCATCTCATGTATTATCTGCTGGGTGCTTCGCTCCCCAGCCCTGTGGAGAGTGCAGCTCATTTGCCCTTCACTGGCTGCCCTGGGCAGAGCAGGAATGGGCCTGTTGGGATGGGATGGAGAGTAGGAATAGGCCTGTTGGGATGGGATGGGCAGAGCAGGAATAGCCTGTTGGGATGGGATGGGATGGAGATCAGGAATCGGCCTGTTGAGATGGGATGGGATGGGATGGAGAGCAGGAATGGCCTGTTGGGATGGGATGGAGAGCAGGAATCGGCCTGCTGGGATGGGATGGAGAGTAGGAATAGGCCTGTTGGGATGGGATGGGCAGAGCAGGAATAGCCTGTTGGGATGGGATGGGATGGAGATCAGGAATCGGCCTGTTGAGATGGGATGGGATGGGATGGAGAGCAGGAATGGCCTGTTGGGATGGGATGGGGAGCAGGAATGGGCCTGTTGGAATAGGATGCCAGCTGCAGATTCTGTCCTGCTGCCTGTATCAAACTCGGAATGAAGGACTGAGAGAGAGCTGGCCCTCTACTGAATCAGTTGTGAGTGGAGCCAAAATCCAAGGTCACTGGAGCAGCCAGTGAGCCCTAGGGAATGTCTGAGAAGGATCTGCTCTGCTCCATCCCCTGTGCCCCTTCCTGAGGGACTCGTCAGCAGCAGGACCAGCCCTGCTGGCACTGGGAGCTGACAGAGCCCTTTGCTTCTTGGCCCTGGCAACGTCACCAGGGAGTTTTTACCCCTGACAGCTCCTCAGAGCGCTGAGCACAGCGGCTGTGCCTCCCAAGGGCTGACTGAAATGCCAGTTCCGCGAGGGAAATGTGATCCCTCCATCCGGCTCAGGGATAATCTGGAGCCTTGTCACAGCTCCAGCCCAAGCGGCTGCACTTTGCCAACCTAAAGTCCAAGTGGAATTTCAAGTGGATACACCAAAGGATTTATGCCCTGCCTTGCCCTCTGTCCTGCTGAACAGAATTACTGGGAGGTGCCAGAGCTGCCCTTTTCCCTCAGTGCTGGCTGGTGCTCAGCAGGAGAGGCAGAGGGGCAGCTCATAATATCCCCTGGGAACATGGAATATCCTTGGAACAGATGTCTTCCATCCCAGATCTGTGTAGGCACACAGCTCTATGTGAGCACCTAAGGAAGAATCTCTCTGAAGTGCCAAAATTTCCTCTTCAAATGGGAAGAGGGAGGTTTCATCCTTCTGTTTTTAAACTGGATGAACCAGGAACTGTCCCAGACCATCCCAACAGTGATACAACAAAATGCACTATCCTATTTCTTCCTTCCTTCCTTCCTTGCTTCCTTCATTCCTTCCTTCCTTCTTTCCTTCTTTTCCTTCCCTTCCTTCCCTCCCTCTTTCCCTCACGTCCTGGTTTCCCTCACAAAGCTGACTGAAATAATTCATTCATGGCAACACAGGCACATGAATAAATGAAAGAACAGGCACTGCAGCACTGAAGACTCGAGCAAATCTTGTTTTCTGAAAGCTTAGGAGTGTTTGGGGTCCTCAAAGGTTAAAATACTTACTTCAGATGTATAAATAAAGGATTTACAGCAATAAAGACATTACTGTCATTGTTAGAAGTTAATAATACTGTAATTAGTGCTGCACAGAAATTAATCCACGGCTTCATTTACTGGGGGAGAGACTGAAGGCTTCAGCTGAGTGGAGAGCAAAGGACTTGTCTAATATACAAACACGGGGAAGGTTTTGGTGAAAGGACAGAAATAACATTTCCTTGTGCCCCCTGGCAGCCCCTCACCAGAAATGTGGCCCTTGTAGAACAGCTCTGTCTACACAAAAACATCTGCCAGCACTTCTGAGCAACAATCACCTCACTGGCAGCAAGGAAAACGTCATTATTTGATATTTTTGCAGTGCAAAGCTAATTCCACGGCTAGACTGCATCTCCCACAGCACCTTCTGCTCTGGCAGAGAATCCAGGGGACACCAGGAGCTGTGCAGCCAAACTGGTTTCCTTGCCCCCTGGAGACAGGGAACTGGGAGCTGAGCTGCCTTTACAGGAGGATTTCTCAACAGAACTATTTCTATTTCAGGTCTCTACCGAAAATATTAAATTTTCAGTAGGAAGTGGCTCTCTGGGAGGAGTGATTTTTCAAGCAAATCATATCTTTGGGGATTTTTCTTCAGTCAAAAAAAAAAACCCCAACAAAACAATCCTCAATGCAGTGGACTTGTGTGTGACGTGTTATTGTGGTTGCATGACAAAAAATCGGGATTTAACTCGGCAGCGGTGTTATGCTAGTTTTGTATTCTACTGCAGGAGAATTGGTTTTGATGGACTGAGAATTCTTGAAAATACAGTTTGTTGCTTTTAGCTGGAAGTTTTTAATGGAGAAAGGCAGGTTTTGTCTAGTTACTTCTCCTCTCTGCTGCCTGACAGAGGCACTGCACTCCCCGTGTGTGAGAAAGGCAGATGGAATCAGTTCTCACCTGGAAGTGTGGGAGCAGAACCCACCTATGCTCCAAGATATCTCCCGGCACTGAGTCTGGGCTGGAAGGCAGAGCTGCATGAGCACCCCCCTGAAAGCCACAGGGGAAATGGGCAGAGTCATGTGAGCCACTTCTGCACATTCCCTCATTTTGCCGTTCTCTGCTGAAGTATTTAAGGGGTTCAATCATTAACTCAACGTTTCGTTTCTCCAGGTTGGCAATGTCAAGTCTCAGTCACCAGCACGGTGCGGCCAGAGGGTCTGTGCTGGTTCTGGGATCAGTGACACAGCGAGAGACACTTGCCCAAGGTAAAACCTCCTGTGAACACTGCTCTGACCCTGCTCTGCCACCTGAGCTCGAGGTGTCTCAGTATTCAGCGCTGCTTTGTCATACCAAAGCTTCTCTGCAGCCTTTCTTTCCAAAGTGCTGCTAAATTTAAGCTGCCTGCGCTATTGTGCTGGTAAATTTAAACTGATTGTACCTTCGTACCAGCCCAAAAAGGACCCAGCTCTGGGAGGGGGGAACAGTGCTGACAGAAAACACGTTGAGCAGCTTTCAGTGGGGTTGGAAGGAGGTTCTGCTCACTCAGTGCACAAGAGGAGCATGAAGCTGCTCTGTCTGTGCTAAAGGAACAAAAGCAAGAAAGCAAATTTGCTGTGATATAAAGTGTTTCAGAGAACAGCCAATTCCAGCTCCAGAGCAGAGGTGGTAAAGGAGTACTCATAATAAACCACAAGGGCCTTGCTGGCCCTGCTGTGGTCACACACTGCACACTCAGCCCCAGAGACAGGATTTGATGGACTCCCTGTCAGGTTTGGGATAATAATCCCTGTGTAGGAACCTGAGGGAGATGAGGCAAAGGCAAATAAAGCCCCAACCTGGGTGACCCTGCAGTAGGTAGTGTTCCTTTTGTTTTCAGGATCCAGACTCTATGTGCTCCAGGAAGATGCCTGTAACTCCTGGTGTGAATTTCACCCTGTGGGATCGTTGCTCTGGCTGCAATCTTTCACCTGCTCATTGCACCAGGGAAAGCCCCACTCAGGAATATTTTCCTGGAAGGTGAAGAGCACTGTCCTCACCTTTAGCCAGGCTCTAATTTCAGCGGCCCAGCCTTTGGTGGTTATCAAGGTGACTTTGATTTCTAAGCTGGCAAAGCTCCCACTGTGCTGTGCTGGTTTGTGACCAGTAACCCAACCAGAGCGGCCCAGATAGGGACTATCACGTTGGTCTTGATAAGCCAGACTCAAACCCCGCTCTGCCAGGTTTCCATTGGGAATGCCAAGCCCTGAGCAGTAGGACTGGGAGAGGAAAGGCTTGGAGACAAACCATATGAGCTGCCAGATGGGAGCCGCTCTCTGCAGCCTCCCCTGAGATGGGTGAGGAGGAGACAGGAAGATTCATGTGGAAAGAGGCAGTTGTTGAGCTGTGGCCCTGACTCTGTGGTCTGACTGTTTCCATTGCTTTCTAACTCATGTTTCCCGTCTGCAAAGGAAATAAGAATCATTTCACTATTTTACATGCAACTGTGAGGCTATTTTAAGGCTGAGAATGGGGTTTCACGATGCAGAGAGTTATTTTATTACAACTTCTGGGCTGCCCTGCCCTGTTAGAGCAGCTTGATGCATCAGTAGTAACTGCTGATCCCTGAACACAGCTGTCACTTGAAGTATTTTGAGATCTTTCAGGAGCGGTGGTGTGCTATTAATAGAAATTATTGCTATTTTTTTCCATCTAGAAAGGCAGTTCTTTCATACTTTATCACTTTCTTCATGTAAACAAAGAACAAAGCGAGGAAGGCTTTCTCTCAAGATGAAAGTGTGCGTGTGTGTGTAGCTCTTGCCTTGGATCATTTCTATCACTGAACTGTGTGTAAAGTAGTTTTCCATCTCTGCCTGTCTCGGCTGCACTGAAGCCTAAATTCTGTGCTGCTGCTCATTACTGAGCACCTCTCATCCCCCTTCCTTTAATAACAGCATTCTCATAGTAAATCCCACAGATATATAGTTTATGGAAGTGTTTTCTACTATTAGTTCTTTTGCTATTTCTCTGTCTGTTCCTGGCTCTGCTGCTGCTTGGATTTGGCTTTGTTTTCCACTTGAGCTTTCCACTTTGTTTCTTGAATTCCTGTACTGAGGGTCGTAGTTTCTCTTAGAAAGGGATATCAACACATGTTAAGTTCCTCTGAATGTGTCCTGCCTCCCATTCAGAAGTTTTCCAGTGGATGTGTTGAAAAGGAATATCGTTCCAGACTTGCCCTCCATCAATAGGCATTTTTGGACTTCAGTTTTTTGAAGTTGCTTTTTACCTCAGAAGCACAAAGAACCCCCCTTTGTAACCAAAGTCAGGTGGGCTGCGGCGGTACCACAGGGAATGGATGTAACCTCTTAATTCTCACTGAACATCTGCACAGCAAAGAAACCTGTGGTGACCCCACGGAATTGTTCCAAAGGGAAAGGATTTGTTGTGTTCCTGAGCAGCTGCACGTTCCCTCGTACCCTTTTGGATAACACAGGCTCTCTGCTCCGTGGATTCCTTTCTGTCTCTGCCCATCTGATGTGCTGAGCTGACGCTGGAGCACATCACCTGCTACCTGTTGATTTTCCCTGCCCCTCTCTCTGCTCCCTGCATGTCTGACAGGCAGGAGCAGCTCCACAGATTGGCCTTTGCTGGCTGATGCTGTGCATTTAATCAGTCCAGGCTCAACAATGAGAGCATCAGACACCAGCAGTTTGGAAGATTTCTTTCCATCCCAAGTGCTGCAGCCCGTGAGTGATAGGTTTTGTCCTGCCTCTTCTTCCTGAAGGCTGATTTTGATGATTTTCTACAGCCTCTCCAGATACATCTTGTCCCATCAAGGTCTCAGCTCCACAGCTCCCATGAACAGCTCACCCTGCAACCCCTGCCACGGCTTTGAGAGGTTCCAAGGCAGGGGCCGTGAAAAAGGCTGATTTCAGAGGTTCCCAGCTGGAGTCAGAGCTGCTAAAGGCATTTGCTGCTCTCTCCTGCGAGGTCTGATGAAGCAAAGTTCGTCCCTCTGAATCTTGTGCCCAGAGATTGGGTCAAATGTTCCTGGCATTTATTACAATTTAATGCCATGAAAGCTGAACAAATTTCAGGAACAAATTTTGAGGATCAAATCTCAGTAGGCAGCTATTTGCCTAATGTCCTACTTTCCCCCACGTCTCCTGCAGGAAGCAAATAGCTTTTAGTTACACAGGAACCTGATTATTCCCTGAAACACCAAAACTCAAAATTGCCCCTTTTAAGGCTATTTTCTGCTTTCAGGGGCAAGCCCTCTTTGAAGGTACTGGGGAACATGAGCTGAAGATCTAAAGCCAGGAATACTCTGCTTTTCCTGGGATATGCAGTATTTCACCAGCAGAGCTTTTACTAGTCCAATCCCTCAGTTCCTTCTGTTCTCCTAATTATTTATTTAAGTATAATTGACTTGCAAGACATTCTTGGCTTTCAGCGTGCGCTGAGTGAATTATTGACCCGTCACATGGGTCATTGATGTGAAGAGACATCTGAACAAACTGGGTGCAAAGCAGCTCCTTTGCATTCCTAATAGCAAATATGAGCCATTAATAACTTTGCTGCTTGGTGCTCTCAGACCCTGCACAGTTTTAGTTTGACATGCATATGGCTGAGTTCATCCTCAGTGTAATTTGAAATTCATTGGCCATGGATTTCATCTCCTTCTGCTCCTTGAAAATCTCTCCTGTGCTGAGACGTGCCATGCTAATTCCAGAGTTTATGGCTGACTTGAGATGTTACATTTGAAAAATCAAATCCAATTAAATCAACTTATTACCAGGGTCAGAGACCAGCATTCAGCTCATTCTGTTCCTTGCTATTTCACAGCAAGGAGTAAACTGAGGGAGCATATTGTGTCTCAACCCAGAACCAAACTAATCTGTCCTAATAAAATGCCTTTTGGCTGCAGGACCGAGAAAATACAGTCAAGTGATAAAGCATCTCCCGGAGTCCAAATATCTGAGCTCAGTTCCTGACTTTTCCTACTTTTTTCTGCACTATGGGACAACTATTCTCCCCTTCGTGCCTGTTTCCCCAACCTCTCCCAAGATGGAAGAGAAAGGAGGGTATTGTAGGAAAAATTCGATGATTGCAAAGGTTTGAGGCATCTTGAATGTGATGCTGTGGCAGCAGCATCAGCTTCCTGGGGTCAGAACTGTAATGGAGCACAGATCTCAAGAGAATCTGAATAAGGCATGCCCAATTTCTGTCCTGGCAGAAACTTGTTTATTATCCAGTAAGGGAAAAAAGCTTTGGCGTGAATAATATCTTAATATCCTCAGCAAGGAGTGGAACGGAGGGCTTTGGAGGTGGACAAATATTAAGCTGATTTGCAGGCCCTTTTGCAAAGGAAAGTTTTAAGTTTAGATTTGTTATGAGTTCCCACACTGTGCAAGGCTTTGTATTTAAATTACACCATCACCGAGTGCCCAGTGGCTCTTTCTGCCTCTTATTGTTCACCATCTAATATATTTTCCTGCAGGAGGTCCTTCTGCTCCAGACAAAACCAGACAGAAAATGTTGAATTCTTAGATATCCTTTACACAACTCCTACTGCCTCAATTCCAGGGGGAAATAGAGTTTATCCTGCTCAGGCATCTTACATCTTTCCCATTCATTTAGGAGCTTAAATCTTGTTGGAATTTTCAGTGGTGTCAATTCATTCAAACAACCTGAGGGAACTTACTGAAGTGCCCACTTTGGTGGCTCAGGTGCCTCAGAGTCCCCCTCGGTTGTCACAACTGGCATCTCAAGGTGAATTGCTTCAAACTTCCCTGGATCATCAGCTACACAGGGTACCAAAACTCCTCTTTTAAGTTTCTGCCTCTGTTAAGTGCCTAATTTGAACCTGAGACTAAATTACTTCCCAAAACGAAGCTCTTACCTCAGACACTAACGAGCCTTTAAAACCCTTGTATCAGTTGCTGTACTTCAAGAAGAACTTTATTATGCAGCAAACCTTGGGGTGTTGGGTTTCCAGAGTCCCACTGAAGTGGTGTAAACCCTGTGAAGGATTTACCTCACTTTACTCCTCAAAATGTTAAAGAAGCCCAGGCAGCTCATTGAAGACAGTCAGTAGAGTTACAGTTTATATTTGAGGACTGAAGGAGCATCTCATCTCACTGGGCAACCACCAGGTTGTGTGAGCACCAGATTAGACACAACCTCCAAATTGAAATGAGAAAAGGAAGTGAGATGAACTTCTCTCAGTATTAGCAAATGTTCCCCACCCAGAGCTCAGTGGCTCTTTCCTGTGGTGCACCTGCCACTGGTGTAACTGCTTGTTTTCCTCTTTGGGATGGACATTCTTAGGACTTCCAGCAATACCTTGCTCTTTGTGACCTGTCCGGTGCTTACTCTGTGCACATTTCTCCCTAGAGCACAGAGGGTTTATTAAAGCAGGAGCCAGCTGAAATTCCTCTGCATTTCTCATGGAATGCTCACATGTCCAAACCCTGCCTGGTGAGAGCAAGAGAGGAATAAACCCATCTTACCTCTGTGAGGTCTCAGCACGGAGTGCGTGAACTCATCGGCCCCTCAGCCGCAGCGTGGTCCCAGCTCCCTGCTCTGGAGAGAGAGACCTTTGGGGGGTAACAAAGCCCTCTGGATCTGAGCTCTAAAGCTCCTTTTCTGCTGTGGGCAGGCTGAGCTGCAGCCCTGCTCCAAGGGCAGGGGATGTAGGGCTAGTGCAGCTTTTTGGGAATTGCGCTGCCTACGGCACAGACAACGGGTCTGTGGCAGCCTGGAAGGTAAAGCTGCGTTCCTGTGGCAAACTCCCCTAATTCCTGCTAGTCCAGGGACCTTGGAGTTGAGGTGAGCTGCGGGTAACAGCTGGAACACAAGAACAGCCTCTAGGTGCAGGGGGCTCCAAAATGCACAGCGGGAAAGTGCCTTGGCCACGACCACCCTCCTCCAGGACCCATGCAGCTGCCCGGGGCCATCCCTGCTTACCAGCTCTAGGGCTGTGTCCACAGAACCTCTGCCAAGAAAGGTGGATTCCCAGAGCTGCACCCTCTTACATTTCTCCTGAAACAGTCAAGGACAAACAACAAATCTGGATGGAGCTGGAAACCAGCAAGATGCCCAGGGAAAAGGAAATGAGGCATGAGAGCCTCTTTCCACCAGCTCCCCACCAGCTCCCAGCCCCCGGCTCCTTCACACCCAAACACAAATCCGTGATTAAGGCTTAGAGCCCTTTGCCCTCATCCCTCCCCGCTCCACACATTGCTCCCCCCAAGCAGGGCTGTGTTTTCAGCCACACTTTCCCCAGCTGTCCCCTGCTCGCCAAGCTTGGTTTTGTCTGGAACAGGAACTGCATCAGATACTGAACAAACAGTAAGGGGCACAAAGAGCCACCGGGCACTTGGTGACAGTGAAATTTAAACACCCTAAGAGCCCATCCCTGGAGGTCCATGCCCTCTGCATCCATGCCCAGCATCCACCTCCTCACCCAAGTGCTCTGAGCTGCCTTGTCCAGCTCCCCCGTGCTCAACCAGGCAAGGCTGGGTTGGGATCCAGCAGCCTCTGGAGTGATCAGACATTATCCAAAACAGAATTTAAGAAAATAATGGCAGTTATTAGCTCAGCACCTATGGGAAAAGGCTGTGGTATAGGAAATAGAGGCAATCAGTACAGAATGGGCACTTGTTCCTTCCTGATCATTC
Organism: Cephalopterus ornatus; assembly: GCA_013396775.1. NCBI lineage: Eukaryota > Metazoa > Chordata > Aves > Passeriformes > Cotingidae > Cephalopterus > Cephalopterus ornatus. The sequence goes on along the minus strand of VZRE01003873.1, from coordinate 461,186 downwards.
AAACCATCACTTGGTTATTTTTGTAATTTGATTCTATAATGGAGGTTTTCCTCCTCTTGTGCGGCCAAGTTGCATCATGCAGAAAATTGGTTTGTTTAAGTAAGAACTCTTATGGTGTCTTTCATCCAGTGTTCTCAGAGAACATCACTAATAATTCATTAAAGCAGCACTGTCAGCTGGAACACTTTTAATTACCATTTTCTGACAAGTCAACCCTTAAGTGGTATGCCCTGATTTTTAAATTTATTACTAACACATATGCAGATTTTCCCCTTTCCCTGCTGATGTTTATATGGGTTGAGAAAAGTAATGGACTGTGAGATTAAGGAAGTGAACCATGCACTACACATTGTCATGCCCCAAATGGGAGATAATTTTGGGGTGGTTGCTTGTTTTTAACAGGAGTTTTGAGAACCTCCTTGCATCTCTGTGCAGCTGAATATGGGAACTTCTTGGTGCTGGGGGACTGAAACCCCTTAATTTCAGGTATAGCTGTGAAAACCAGGAGCTGCTCCTCATTAAGCCCAGTTACAGATGCTTAGCTCTTAAATTACTGTGAGGAGAAGACCTCGTGGCTGCTGCTAATACAGGGTTAAAACAACAGTTCCCACACAAACTCTAATGTGCTGAGAGCTTGTACCAGCTTATCCCACCCCAGTTTTTCACAAAGCTGTTATTTTAAGGCCCTTCCAGCTTCACATCACTGCCGCAAATCCCCTCAGCATTCCCAGAGAAGAGTAACGCCTGAATGTTCTGCCTTCCTTTCCTTGGATGACCACAGCAGATGCAGAGATTCCCTCTGGCAATGTTTTCCTCAGTAGCCTGTTTTGTGGGAGCAGAAACTGAGCCAGAGAACCAGCAAGGAGGGTTGCCCAAGGACAAGGTGAGCCAGTGGCAAGGCAGACTAGAATCCAAACATCCCATTCCACAAGAAAAGGATTTTCTGATTCCCTTGCTATAGTCCTGACACGACAATTCTGAGCAAGGCAATATTGGGGATTTTTGCAGCTACCAAGAAAACACTGTGGCAGTGAGCCTCTTACCTTGTGTCTTACACGGTGACGGTGAGCACAGAAGGGAGGGTGGAGAAAATCTGCCCAGCTTTGTGTCCCTTAGACCACAGAACTTCCACAGAACATGGGTCCAACAGCTCCTGAGTCACAGGAGGAGAGCCCAGGGCCCTCTTTGGCTTTTATGTGTGGCCGTGGCAGCTCAGACTGGTTGCCAGCTCATCTATATGCAATGGCTCATTAACGGTGTGCCTTGGTTTATATGGATGTCAAAGGCACAGGAATGGGGGGAAAACTCAGTGCAAGTGTTGAGCTATTACCTGGAGAAGCTGCTCTTACTCCTACTGTCACCACCATCTGAGTCTCTTGTCCCATCTCTTCTCCTGGCCTCCGGTGAGGATCAGCCCTCCCTTTGCTTTGGGCAAGAACCAGATGCCTCTGGATGCCCCCCATATTCTGCAGAGCCCTTTGCATCTTGATTTATTTGGTCTGTGCTCTGTCAGCTGCGTGTGTCCTTGCCCAAATTCCTGCTTAGACTTTCCTTCCTGGATTTGAGCAGAAACTTGGATTCCATCTCAGCTCTTTGCAGAGGACAGACTGCAGGAGTCACCTCATTGCTGTGAGGCTGCTGTTGCTCCCCCTGCATTGCTGTCATCTTGGAGCTTAAAGAAATGTGCATCTCTTGCAGTTCTCAACCATTTGCATCCTGAGGGAGAAGTGGCTTAAGCCTGGAATCTTCCCGCTCATCTGTAGGCACATAAAAATGAGGTGTAGCGAAGTCAGTTCTGGTTCCCCTCGTGCTCAGAAGGCGTTAGTTCTCCCTCTAAGACAGATATTGCCTTGCAGAGGTGCCCATCCCTCTCCAGCAGTAGAGAGAGGGTTTGGATGGCTGGGGAAGTTTGTATCCCTACTTTCTGGAGGCCCTACCCTAAATAAATGAGTTCTTCCCTCAACGATGCCCAGTCTGGAAGCTGCTCTTCCCTTGGGTTTGAGGCAATAGGCACCCAGTGCTTCTGGCCACCTACAGGGACAGGTGGAGACAGGAACCTCGGAGTCTTGGGGAAGCTGGGAACAGGATTTGTATGTTAAAAAAAGTTATTTAAGGCTTGGGTAGAGCCAGATCTGCTCAGAGTTGAAACCAAGAGCAGCTTTGTGACTCAGTGACACCAGTGTTTGCCCCGGAGTGTTCCGAAGACAAAAGCACTGATACAAGAATTAACTGTCATTATGAATCCCATTGTTTTAATGGCTCCATCATTAATAATGAATCGATACACTCAAGAATCACTTTGCATCTCCAAAGCATGTTAATCCATCTGTTCCACCTCTCCACACTCCTGGGAGGCAGGTGTGTTACACCAACACTCAGAGGCTTTTATAGCACCAGGAACTGAGCACGGAATGGCTCTACATCCTTTGACCAGGAGCTAATTGATGAGGTAGACCCTGTAATAATCTGGTGATTTTTATACCACTCCTAGCACATGCAGGATTTCACCTATGAAAGGTGAAATTCACAAATGAATTTCCTTGCGTCACACAACATCCTGCAGATTGTTTAACATCACTTTTTCAAAGAAGCAAGCTGGTTCTCCTGCACGGAAACTCAATGGGATTTTTTTCCCCACTGGCTTCAAAGAGCATAACTGAGCCCTTAAAGGGATTTACTTCTGTTAAATATTATCCTCAAAACTGAGAAATTAAAAGCAAATGGGCTTTCTTCCCTTTTCCTCTAAGACATGTCGAAAGAATATTACAAGAAAGAATAGCTTTCCCCAGCTTTCAGAGACTCCCCAAGTGAATTTCAATTGCAGGTTTTTAGGAGAGTGTAATTAACAACTTGATTCAGTCTGGAGCCAGAAAATTCGTTCTATATTTGGCATGAAAAAAGGCAGAGCAGAGGAGGGAAGTAAATGACCTAGATTTTCACAAGTGACAAATGACTCCAAGGTGCTCTGAGCCCCCTGGAATGGCAGAGACTCCCTCAAACTGCAGTGCAAAGTGACTTCTCCTCGTGGTCTTTCATGTTGGACATCCCAAATCACCCAAGGCACTCTTGGAAATCTAAGCTGTTGTGTTGGTTAACCTGATTATTAAATCAATTAATTTAATATTATTAATTAAATTCATTTCAATAATTAGATTAATTAGGTTAAACTGGTAATACACCTAGGGTAATATTTCCAAAAATGCATCCATAACCAAGCAGCTGAATCCTATTTTCAGCAGTGACCTCAGGATTCTAATTCACAGCAATCTCCCCTTTTCCAAGCTTCCTTCACTGTTTTCCTGGAAATGTATGCTTTGAGAGCATCTCCCACCAGGAAGAAACAAGGAAAACAAGGAAAATATTTCCAGAATGTCCCTTTCTATATTTGCATCTTCTTATTTTCCAGTGTTCTGTTTTCCACGATAAAGTCAACATTTTCTATAAAAAGCTCCATGAAGAGCCTGTTTGCCTAACAGCAGTTTTTCTGTATAAATGTTGATAATCTCTGTTCTGTCAAAGGGGAAAAAAGAGAAAAAAAAATAAAATTTAATGCCTTTATCTCTTGGACTGGTTATTTATAGGAGAGGAGTTCTCCCGAAGATGGAAGCAAAGATATATATTTTAAGAGCAGGGAAGTCAGTGCTGCAGGCGGCTGTTTATTCATTAACCTCGCTGTAGCTGTGCTGGCAGCCTCCCAGGAGTTATTTACTCTGCGCTCACCACGGGGAGGGATTTGGAACGCACTGCAATTTTATTCCAGTCCCAGGAGAGGTGATTCCATCCTTCCTGTTCTGAGCAGCACGTGGAGCATGTTGGAGGGAGGGGAGCCGTGAGCGGAGCAGAAACGGGAGGCTGAGCGCTCACCCCGATGGCTGAACGCCTGGGAGTCCCTCCCAAAACCGTCTTTGCTGTGAACAAGCCCCATCACAGCCGAGAGAAACGTGAGAACCGGGGTTTTGCTCCCCTCGGTTTCACCGACGGCCTTCCCTAGATAAACAGCTCTGCACAGAGGCTCGGGGAAGGTGGAAATCTCTGTGTCTGAAATGGAAGAACAGTCTTACAGATGAAGTTGATTACGTCCCTCATCCCTTGCAGCACCCTCAAGCCTTGCTGTGAATGAAAGTAAACGGTTTGCAATCACTTCAGTCTTCTGTAGTCTTAGACGGCAGGTTGTGGGAGGCCTTGTCCTCCTCTGCGACCTCTAATGACAAAATTTAAATGCATAGGCTTATTTAAATGCAAGAACAAGGCTGGTTGTGGTGCTGGCTTGGCAATGCCTGTGGAAATCCAGAAAGGCAGAGGCTGGTGGTGTTTAACCCCTTGGAATCAGGGCCAGGGGTTGAGCAGCAGGAGAGGCCTCGTGTTCTCTGCCCTCCTCTGCGCACAGCAGCGGGGGGCTTGGGACAGGGGGAACTTCACCGTGACCTCACAGTGGAGGAGATCCCACTGAAGAGTTACCACAGAATCATGGAATCACGGAACGTGCTGAGTCGGAAGGGACTCATCAGGATCATGGAATCCAACCCCTGGCCCTGCACAGACACCCCAATAATCCCACCATGTCCCTGAGAGCATTTTCCAAACCCTCCTGGAGCTCTGGCAGCCTTGGGGCTGTGCCCACTGCCCTGGGGAGCCTGGCCAGTGCCCGACCACCCTCTGGGGCAAGAACCTTCCCCTGGTATCCAGCCTAACCCTGCCCTGACACAGCTCCAGGCCATTCCCAGGGTCATGTCCCTGGTCACAGAGACCAGAGGTCGGAGCTGCCCCTCCACTGCCCCTCATGAGGATGGTGAAGACCACGGTGAGACCTCCCCTCAGCCTCCTCTTCCCCAGGCTGAACAAACCAAGTTGGTTTGTGTCTTTCTGACATGTTCACACACTTAACTTTTCAGAAAGCACGGAGAATTGATGAGGAGAATTTAGCCCTGGCTTTGAGTTGTGCTGGAACAGCACAGCTGCCATAAAGAATTCCTGAAACAGTGGGGTCTAGAATCCCCACCAGTCCCCTGGCACAGCCAGAGGGAAAACACCTCTGCTGGCAGTGCCACATGGGGAAAGTGGGGCTTATGCAACTCTGTTGATGGAGGAAATTATTCCCACTTCTCACTGGGAGGAGAAAAGCTCATTATTTGGATTTACTTGTAACTCAGCTGCTTGGCAGGGGAGAGGAGTGCCGGGGGGGTCCGTGCTTCCCCTGGAAATGTAGGGCATGGGTGGCTGCAACAAAGGCACTTCTCTCCATCCTGGCTGGAGTGAGCTGGTGTTCAGCACCAGGATGTTTGCCTGGTGGATCCATCACGATGGGATCGGTCACAGAGCAGGGCAGCAGGATCAGGGAGCTAATGGCACCTCGGGTAGAGGGCACAGACCAGGAGAGTGTTAATCCAGGAGTCACTTCCCTTTTCTAGTCACCGAATCCTCCTTTTAAAACATAAAGCTAAACATACAGAAGACAAGATAAGGCTTGTGTTGGTAAAGAACCATATTCCCACATTGGCAGCTGTGTCCTTGTCACCTTGTCCCTTCTCTGCCTGCCTAAGGAAAGGAACCTGGGATAGAAAACATGAGTGAGTGTCCTAAACAGTGACACAGGTACCTGATTCAGAGGGATCTGAAGTCTCTTTTTCTACTTGAAGCTAGAAAAATAGAATTTTGAAACGCCGTGCGGAGGAAGGTGTTTGTGGTCATGGAACAACTGGTCCCCAGTTCAGACTTGGTGAAGTTTTTTCAGCTGGGTTTGTCTGGTAACATCAGGCTTCTGTGGGGCATTAGAGCTCTCACCCCTCTGCTGTATGATGGCATTAAAAGTGTTAGTTACTGTCTGCAACTCGGTGTCCATGGTTATTAATTGGGTAGAAGAACAAGCACAGATGTCTCAGGTACTCACTGTGCTCTACCAAGGTTTTTCTGAGCTAAAATTAATCAGTTGGTATGAAGCCTTAAAGTGGGATCACACCTCATTTCATCCTCTGCGTGTCTCCTCTCACATTGCTTTCCAACCAAACATGCTTCTGGATGGAGGCTCTGAAAAGGCATTTATGGAAGTTTAAGCTGTTCTCGAGGGCCTGAGATGTTTCTAAAGTGTTGGTCTCAAGGTGTTGTCCGTACACCAACCTCTGAGGGCCCCCAGGGCTGTTGGATCCAGACTTGCTGGGAGCACAGACCTGCCTTGCCACCGGCTTTCTCCACAGCATGTGACACCCTGAGTGCTTGAGCCTGAGATCTCGATAAGGAGATGGCCAGCTGCTCAAGGGACAGGCATGGGGACAGTCTCTTGTCTGCCAGGAGAATATACCAACAGGAATACCCAGATTAGGCTATATTTGGCTTTACTTTCAGCTGTCTTTTTGGGGCTGTGTTAAATATTCACCAGCAACATTCAGCTGAGAATAGAATATGAAGTTTAGCTCCGGAGAACCACATATGAACTTTTGGTAAATCTGTTGTCTGTGCCTCAGGTTTTTTCCACCCTTCGTGCTTTGAAGAAAGGAGGAGTTCTGTGTAGCTGCAACACTTTTGCACAAGAGTGGCCACCCCTTGTACTGCTGTTCTTTAAGTCCCTCGACAATCCAACGAGTTGATCTTGCTGCTCCTCGAAGGCTCCCAAATATTCTGTGCCTCTGTTCTCCTCTGCAGCAGGACCTTCTGATGGTGGTCATGTCCCCCTTGGGATCTGTCTCAAAGGTCACTTTTTTGGTCAATGGCCAATTGACAATTTTACCCCTCTCTTTCTTCCACCTTGAGGAATTCATTCCAGCTGTTGCCTGTTTACCTGACAGCCCTCAGCTGCACTTCACAGACTGTTAGACTCGGGCTTTGTTTGTTTGATTATTACTGCTGGGTTTATTTTCAACAATGCCAGTAGATGCTTTGAGAGGAAATAGTAAAGCACAACCCTTCTGCAAGGTAGAACATTTTATTCTGCTTCACAGCGAGTGTCTTTATCTGCAAGTCTCCATGGACTCTGTCAGCATTAATAAATGAAACTCAGCCTCTCTTTGGGAATGCAGGGGAGGGAGAAAAAAAAAGACAGGACAGTCATCATCCTATTTTTCACAGATGATAACCCAGGTGGAGAAAGGCAGAGAAGGTAGAAAGCCTGGTTTGATATCCTGACCCACTGAAGTCAGGCACTGATCTCTCATGGGAGCCACGAGGAAAGTGAGAACACATCCCGTGAAAGAATGAGAGCTCTGCTGGAATCCCTCTGCAGATAATGGGCTGGATGGAGCCCACGGAGTGAGGCAGAGTAAGGAAGTGAGCAAGTTGTATGGAATGATTGTTTGTTTAGTCATTTCCCAACGGCAGGAATAAGGTCCCAGAGGCAGCAGAGACACACGACAGGGTAGTGAAGAAATCAGCACATCCTCTTACATGTATTATGCTCTTTGTTCTGTTCTTTCACTGGGAAAAGGGTTATCTTTGATTGCTGGCTGAGTGGAGTTCACAGTCCTGTGGGGCCTGGCCTTGTGAAATTTAGGCAAAGCCTCCACGGGGAGAGCTGGATCCAGGAGCCAGGCACTTCCAGGCAGCTGCAAGCCTGGCTGAAGGGTCTGTGTGGCAGGCAGGCAGCGCTGGGGGAGCTGCAGCCCTGCGTTCCTGCCCTCCCTCGGCAACTGCACAGCTGGCCCTTTACCTGCTAACAACAGAGCTGAGTGGGAGCGTTGTCCTTGTTCCTCAGGGCTGACACTCTCCCATTGTTCCCATGGAAGATGCCATTCCTTTTTGTGTGTGGTTGCTGTTATCAAAAGAGAACAATATGAAGCATCCTGCGTTTTTCCCCTCAGCGAAGAACTGCAGGTACCTCTCTCTTTTCACAGGAGTGAAGCCTTGGCTCTGTGCTCTCTTTACAGGAGTGCATTTACCAGACAATTGTGCAAAAACCCTGGCCTTGCTCTTGAAGGTCAGAACATTAGAAATAGCCCTGCAGAGAACGGCTGTTTTACAGCTGAGTGAACCCATCCAGGCGAGTCAGGAGGGCAGGGAGAACAGGCTGGGTGGCACAGAGCTGCTGCCACACTGGCTGAGGGAAAGCAGCCTCAAGTGTCAGCATGTCATGAACAGTGAAAGCATGCAGTGGTGTGTTTTCCTGTGTGCAGGCTGGAAACCCGTGGTCTCTGTGGGGCAGTGGCAAGGTGGGCACAGCTCTGGCTGGGCTCTTCCTGCTTTGGTTTTGGACAAGTTGCTCTGGGCGCTGCCTTCAAGAGGCAGCTGGTTTTAGAGCCTCTGTGTTAGTGCTGGAATAGGAATTTAGCCAGCTCTGAAGCAGTTGTCTCATGGACTATTTACAGAATATTCTGAGCTGGAGGAGGCCCACAAGGATCATCGAGTCCAACTCTTAAGGGAATGACCCATACAGAGGTCAAACCCACAACCCTGGTGTTATTAGCACCATGCTCCAACCGAGCTAATCTCAGGGTCACCTTATCTCCCTTGGCCTGATAATGCCCTAACAGGTTCAGTGATGTGCTGAGTAGATGAGACAGTCACCTGCTCTTCCTCTTGCAGTGTGTCCATACCCTGATGTCTCCTTGTGCTGAAGTCTCCCCTTTACAAAGTTTTTTTTCATCCCTAGTTCCCCAGAGCCACAGGGATTTATGAGACAGGCACCTTCACCTCCTACTGCAAGATCTCCCCACTCACACGGGGATGAACCTTGGCATTGCACAACCTCTTCTGCAAATGGTAGATGTGCCCATACCTGCTTGTCCTGCACAGTAACTCTGAAGCACTTTCTAAAACTCTAAACTTATATCTGGTCCTCATCTATGGGTAAAGGACTTAAAATTGGCACATATCATTTCCACAGAAAACTACGGGCAAAGACCTTATTTCAGTAAAGCTTCTGCTTTGTGCTAAGAATCAAAGGGTTGGAAGGGACTTTAAAGGGACTTTAAAGATCACCCAGTTCCACTCCCTGCCATGGGCAGGGACACCTTCCACTAGGGAACTAATGCTTAATGCGAATAAAATGCTTAACCCTTTGGAACTCATTGCAGATATTCTGGAGATATGTGGCTTTACCCTGAGACTGGTCAGGACCGAAAAACCAGTGTGGCTGCCCACTCCCCTCTACTGGGCTGTGCAGGGACTGCTGGAGGCAACGCTGCTCCTTGTGGTGGGAAAACCTCTGAGAAAGGTGAAATAAAGGTGGAGGAGGGGGAGGGGGAGGGCGTTTTCATGCCATAACTTCCTGAGCCCCAAAAAGCTCTGTCTTCCTTCTTAAAATAGAGCCAGCGTCATCAATTAAAAAAAAAATCACTCAACCTTTTCTTACAGGCCAAAACCATTTTGCAGAGCCATCGGGAGAAGTCAGAGAGGCTGAACTTTTCATGGAGCTATGGTTGCTCTGCTGATGTTTTGGGGATGGGGTGGACGCAGAAGGGAGCATCTTCCTGAGCTGAAACAGGGGCTGGTGGTAGCACCACATGTCTGTTGGCTTTGGTAGTTTTACCTCAGATCTAACACAGTTCAGATGAGAACAGCATCTGTTCCAGGGACAGGGGGGAATTTCCTTGGCCTTGGCTCAGAGGGCTGGATAAGTCCTGGATGAATCACCCAAAGTAACAACCGGAGCCTCTCTGGCAATTCAGTGTCAGTGACTTCGTTGTATGACAAGGTGTGTACAGGCTGTCAGCACAGATGAATCAATTCCCTGTGAACGGGACAGCACGGAATCTGCATGTTCCAGTGGTTTTGGGAAGTGTGGAAACACCACAGCCCAAGGCAATTTCTGTGCTGAGCTGACACAACCCAGGCACCTCACTAGGAAACGTTATGACATAGAAAAGCCTGGGGAGCTGAAAGAAGCCTCACCAGAACAAAGCCCATGTCCATATGGCATCATATTTCCTGGGAAAGCTTGTTTTTATGCTTTCTGACATGTCTACAGTTCTGGTGTTATGCCTCATTTGCACCGGGACGTTCTGGGAAATCTAGTCAATAATTCCTTATGTCTGTTCCTGCAGGAGCAGGGGGACTGCTGGAGTGAGCTGAGTTATGTCTGTGGTTGTGTTCCATGCTGAGAAGGTTTTATGGTGGCTGAGATTACACTGATCTCCTTCATCTCGGGCTCAGATGTATCGTGACCGACCAAAAATAAAGTAAATTCCATCCATCTGGGTGAAGCATCTTTTCTTGCACAATTTCAGCCCTAGGCAGCACGGAGATTTGGAGTTGGTGCATGGAGTGGCACGGGAATAAGCCCCAGGCAAATCCAGGTGGAAAGAAAATTTTCCCTGAGTGACTGTGGGATGAATCCAAGAGTTTTCCTGCAGCATTAATGAGGTGTAGCTGCACAATTACAGCATGTAAGGGAGCACTCCTTGTGCTCATTGTGTCATTGAATTCCAAGCACTTCCACAGAAGGCTGAAGGTTGCAGAGGACCCAGTTTGTCTCTGGAAGGTCCCCATCACTAACCTCCATCAGGGTTTCATACAGGCCGCAGAAAAACTCATCTATTCACCCTTCAGGAGGATGGGGAATGCCTTAAGGAAGGTCTCCAAATTAAGGGTTCCCCAAAGTGGTTGGGCAGTGGAACAGGCTCCCCAGGGCAGTGGGCATGGCACCGAGGCTGACAAAGCTCCAGGAGTGTTTGGACAGTGCTCTCAGCACAGGGTGGGATTGTTGGGGTGTCTGGGCAGGGCTCAGCTGAAGCTCTCCGTGACTTCACCAGTCTAGGATAAGTAGGCAAATCTCTATCGAGACCTGGTATTAAACACTATTTGTTTCCATAAATCTGCCTTTCCTATATCCATCTGACTTTCAACACACAAGATAACCTCAGGAGGATTGGAATTTTATTCCATTGCTGCAGTCCGGCAGCAGGAACAACCAACCACCCAACCCAACCAACGCTGAAATTCTGGAAGAGTCCAGGGAAAAGGTATTTTTCCTGTGGCTGGCAAGAGCAAGCACTTAATCTTCTAATTTTCAATGCAAAGAACAGCAGGGAATGAAAACTCTGCAAGCTGATCAAGTACCCACCACAGTGGGTAAAACAAACTGCCAAGTGCCATAGGACAGGATCCCTGCAAAGGAATGCAGAAGTTGGACTCCGTGATCCTTGTGGGTCCCTTCCAACTGGGGATATTCTGTGATCCTGTGATTCCGTGAAAAGTCATCCTGTAGCCTGAGTTCCAGGCAGGACAGCCAACTTACAGGCTGTGGAAATTGCTGAAGAGGAGTTGTCTGCATCCCTCCTTTTTCTGGGGAATTCAGATCCCACAGTCCCCCATCCTCTGCCGAAGTGTGTCCCAGCGCACACCAGCCCACTGCTGGAGGGACAGCAATTCCAGCAGTCAGAGGGGTGTTCAGAGAGGGCTGTCACGGCAGAGGTGCTCGAGGGAACGTTATTCCCACTGCAAATGCCTCAACCTGTCTGGTTGGTGTGGATAACGAGGGACAGGGACCTGCCCAGCCCCGTGAGGAGCAGGGAACACGGGGGCGGCAGGAGCACAGGGACCCCGGAGTTTTAGCACATTTTGTCCTCAGAGCTGGAGCCAGTCGCTGCCTGCAGTTTTATATTTATGAACTTGTGCCGGGGGATTGCTCGAGAGGTCTTTAATTTCCTCTGGTTTTACTGTGAACATGCCCCTCCTGGGACAGCAGGAACATTTCCAGTGTTATTGAATGTCATTTCTGTGCAAACCGAGCAGAGGAAAAAATATTCCGACAATAACTGGAATATATGGGGGGTGGTGGGACTCTGCCTGCTGATTTCTTCTCTCATTTTTTTTCCCTCAGATGAGAGTTTCAAGGGCAGCTGGCTCCAGAGATACAAATATGGCAGGAACAAACTGTGCAGATGCTCAGGAGCGTGGCACAGGCACGCTGGCACCGTAAACAGCCCTGGCTCGTGTCCAGCTCTGCCAGCCCCGACGTGCAGGAGGGCTCATAAAAAGCCACTTTATTACAGAAGTATCAGGGTTTATCTTTTCTCTCTCTGCTGCATCATTAAACACGAGTTATTATCTTCTTTTTTTTTTTGTGGAAAATCCCGGATTCAGCACAACCTCAACTTTTTATTTGGAGGCTGGGGAAGCGTTTTATTATCAAGCAATATCAGAGCACATAACAGAGGTCCCTGAATGAGTGGCTGGAGTAAAAACAACAAAAAAAAAGGTTCTTTTCCTGATTCTGCTGATGATTTATTGTGTAAACACAGGCAAATCTTTCACTGTCACTGTTGCATTTTTTTATACACCCTCCCCGTGCCCTCCTAGATATGTCTCTTTTTGTCAGTTATTTGTGTGAACTAAATATCCACCAGCCAGGCAAAAGCTGGGAATATATTCCTCCAGCAGTCTTAGACTTAAAATATTAATGCATTTTATAATGTACTTATTTTTCGTAACTGTCAGCTGTTGCTACCAAGACAGGGAATTCCTTATAAATATTGAATGCTGCTGCAAGGCCTGCAAATAAAATTCTAGAAATGGTTCTCTCAAGCTCCCCAATGACTGAAGAACTGCTGAAAATCTTACTAATTTTAGTAAATTATGTGGAATTCCAAGTTACATAACTGTTTGTGGAATTTTCAAATGAAGAGTGATAGTTTTTGACTGTAATGCAAATTATTCACCGGACACAGACACTTTGGGGAGGAATGGAATGATCGGTTTTGTTCTTAAAGGCTCCCTTGAAGGTGCAAAATGCATCTCAGAAATTGGCTTGAAGGTCTGTTGAGCGTAAAGGAATCAAACTTAATAAAGAATAAAACTGAATTGCAGAGGAGATCCGCTGCCCAGCCTAAGCGTTGGAAATGTGACGAGGCAAAAATTCCCCTGGTGGAGCACTTCCAGCCCTTGCAGGGGAAAAGAGTGTGCAGGGTCTGTTGTGCCACTGTGCCCCCGTGTTGTGGCAGCAGGAATTCACGGTTTGGATGGGTGGATCACCCTTCTCCCGCCCAAAGGATCCCAGTGCAAGGTACAGCGGAGTCTCTCCCAAACACTGAGCCATCTATATTGCGAATTTAAGATAAAGATTTTCACCTTCAGCCCTCCAGTTCCAACCCAGCCCAGTTCAGCCGCGGCTGGAGTGTCAAATTCCCAGTGACGTCAGCCAGATCCAAAGGGATGAGGCTTGGAGCTCCATCACTGCCCACACTAATTGTGACAGAGACGCCAAGGGTTAATTCCTGGAGTGTTTCCAGCTCATCCTGCTGATTCACTCTCCAACACAGGCCCCTCTGGCTCCAGAGCTGCCCTGGATACACTGGGATGTAGGGAACGGGCAGCTGGGGAGAGGCTGGTCCAAACAGGGCCCGTTTGTGGCTGCAGAGAGGCCTTTGAGACCCAGGGCTGCTGCACACAGGGGATTAAACTGTGATAAAAAGGCTGCACCAGAGTCAGTGGGGTCACTTTTCTGCAGCCAGAGTAGAGCTGAAGAGAATCCTGAAGTGAACTGGGAGCAACGGGCTGTGAGACCTGCCACAGCAGAGGCTGAGCTGCTTTTAATTCCTAAGAGTGGATTGCAAATAGGATTGAAATGCACCAGTTAAATGAACCAGGTGTGCTGACGTGCAGTGCCCCAAACTGATCTTCGGGATCAACTGGTTTTGCCCTGTAGATTGTGCTTTCTGCTAAGTGACCACCGAAGGTGTTGCTAGTAATGCCAGGGTCGTGGGTTCCATCCCTTTTCAGACCATTCACTGAAGAGCAGGACTCAAGGATCCTTGTGGGTCCCTTCCCACTCAGAATATTCTGAGTCTGTGAATCGTTCAACGCTCTTTCCGATTTGAAAAAAATATGCTGGAAGAGGCTGGTCTGTGTTACTCCGCCCCGTGATGTTCAGTGGATCGTTGGTTCCCAGAGGCAGACAGTCCAGGACTGGAAGTGAGCACACAGGGCTTTGGTTGAGCTCTTACTGCTGCCCAAAGCTTACACACTCATGCAGAGACTTTGTGGAATCTTTTGGAATCAATTAAATACCCTCATAGTTAGATTATAGTTAGATATAGATAGCTGATAGTTAGATGGAAGACTCCTCATAGTCAAATGAAGGAGTTGCTGGCTCGACCTCTTTTCTCCTGGGAAAGCCACAAGCCAGAGGTGAGATCCTTTTTCAACAAAGGGATTAATTAGCGGCTGATTTTAGACTGTACTTTTCTGGTTATATCCTATATGCACTCATCCCATCCCACTCCAAAGGGAAGGCTGCCTGTTTTTAAGAGGGAAATCAGTGTGATGAGATTCCCACCTGAAAGAAACCAAAGGCTTTGCGTTTGTCAGGAACCCTTTTGAATTCTGACAGCCTAACAAGGAAATTGTCTCCATAAATTTGCCATCATTAGAGTGTGCTATGACTGGAGTATTTGGCTGTTTCTGAGCTCCCAGGCAGCGAACAGAACTGGAAGCTGGAGCGGTGGTTCATTCCCAGAGGAGATGTCACATGTGTGCCAGTTCACACACAGTGCCCCTTGCCTGTGTTTTCCTGCCCTGCAGCTCCCGTGGGCCTCAGTGGGAAGTTTAGTCCCTGGGTGCCCTTCAGCCTTAGGTTCTGCTGCTGCACCCGCAAAACGAGAGCTTAATTAGTGTTAATTATAACAGCGGTTCGGTAAGAACCGGAGTAACCCACTCGCGGGCACTCCAGAAGTTAAAAGGTGGGAAGGATCGGGATGTGTGTTGGCTGGGGGAATCGGTGCCGGACTCCAGCCCCGTGGAGCTGCGAGAGAGAGAGGAGCTGCCTCGTTCCCTGGGTGAGCATCAGCTCCTCATTATCATCTCAAAGGCCGTGGCAGAGCTCACTCCTCCACACACCGAGCGGGGGAGTTTATTGCGGAAACTTCTCCTTCCCCTTGTCTGCCTCTGTGCCTACTCCCCAAGGTTCATTTTGATTCGGGGAGGATGAATAAGCCCCAAAACACAAAAGGAAGACGAGACAGAGTGGGTGACTGTCACATCAGGGCTCTCAGAGCCTCAGCTGAAGGCTCACCAGGGGAGGGTGGAGGTGGAGGAGAAAAATCTTGGACGCTGTTTCCAGCACTGCCTCCTTACAACTCTGTTTTCTTCTGGTGGGATGGTCGGTTAATGGTTGACAAACGGGAAGAGACATCTCTCATCCCAGAGATCAAATTGCACGACGAATTAAAACGCTCCCTGAAGGCACTGCTGCTCCCTCTGCTCTAGACACAAGCAAAGCCTGAGCAGGTACCCCCATCCCTGGGCTCTCAGGGATCAATGTCCCTTTGGGAATGAGTCATTTGGGTGATAACTACCCCTAACATTCCCTGTGGGTAATGAGTGTCAAGGCCAGTCTGTGGTCATCGGCGAGGGGGCTCATTCATGTCCCATGAAACCCCAGGAAAATGGAGGCAACTCCCCATTCGGTTCACGACAGCTCAAAAATTGGGCTGCCCTGCTTCATTCTGCAGAAGAGCCTGCAGAAATCCAGACTGCTCATTTTATGAAAGCTTTTTATATACACTCTGATATAAATCGCTCTCTGAGCCAGGTATCCTTTGAAATTATACCAAAATGAGATTAAAATTTGTTCTTCCACATCTTGTTGTTCTGTTTGTGAATCCAGGAGCTGAGCACTCCACAGTTGCCATAATTCCCCCCTGTGAACAGCCCCGTGTGTCCTTTGAACAGAGCAGCACTGCTGTGGGGGCTTGTGAGCACCCCCAGGGACATTAAGATGTTGCACCAAAGGGAAATTTGTGTCTCCATGCTCCTGGAATTAGATCACTCATCCCACTCTAACATAAAGGTCCAATTTAGCTGCCTTCTGATACTACCTGTCTCTGCATCAGTTAGAAGGGAAATAGTGTGGCTCTTTAGACTCAGCCCAGTGGTGAATCCCATCCTGAACAGAACAGCAATCCCTCTGCATTTCCATGTTTCCACAGGAGTCCAAAGGCACTCACACTGTCCTGCCATTTGGTGTTAAATCCACACTCTGCAGGCAGCTGATACCTGCAGCTCTTTAACATATTTCAAACTCTTGAGGCCATTGACAACTTTTTCCCCACCTCAGCAAGGGCACAGTGATGTCACCGACTCCCTGAAGGCTGGTTTCCAGCTGAAAAACTGGGTTTAGGTCTGTTTCTTGTCTTGAATCAGTACAATTTGGAAGATGTCAGTTGAAATAACGCATGAAACTAATTTACAGTGTAGGAATAAGGAAGCAAAGCACCAAGATGCAGAGACTCAGACCCAGGGAGAAGGTGCCGTCTCCCTGGTGAGTAGATAAATGGCTCCTAAAAGGCCTCTAATGCTGATTGAAGTAGGTGCCTCTCAAGTGCCCTGTTTTCTGTGGCTTTGAGAGGTGTCTGGTGCATCAGCCCCTGTGACAGGGAGGAACCACAGTATGAAAATGCCCTCACAGTGTGTGCTGGGTGGGATCTTTGGGCAGGGCTAAATCGCTGAGCTGGCACTTGGGCAGAGGTGTGGGCACAGCTCTGTGCAACCCCGGAAGGTGGAGGAGGGTCAGAATTATCCCCCTGCTCGTGGACAAACGTCCTTAGGGGAGAGGTCTCGTTTCCCAGCTGAAGGAAACGTGTGGGAAGTTGGGGAAATGGGGCTTCCGGCAGGCTCAGGGCTTGGGAGGGGCTGGGAAAATCCAGACCCGGCTTAACCCCTCCCCGCAGCCCACTCGTGTGGTGTCTGCAGGGTTGGTTTGGAGGGACGGTGCCAGCAGATGGCAGTGCCTGTCAGAGTTCCACTGCCAGGAAAACAGGGAATGTGCTCCGAAAAAGGTGTGACAGGCGCTGCATGAGGCACAGAGCCGTTCCCACGTGGGAGCCGTGGGGCGAACACTCACCGCAGCAGTGGCCACACCGTGAGCTCACTCTGCTCCCCTGGGATCCCTGTCCATGGCTTTGGAGGCGGGATGTGTTGGGTAAGTGTGTGTGGGAGGCGGGAAGGAAGACTTCTCCTTGCCTTGACCATGACACACCAGCTCTGCAGCCTTTCAGAGACTCTGTTCCTCCAGGGTTGCTGGCTGGACAGCACTAAAGCTCCTTCTCCATTTCCTAAATTCGTTCTAAATCGTATTAAATGAGATTAAATGAAGGAGGAAGCAGAGCTGAGGCCGTTCTGAAGGTGGCACTGTCCTTAGTGCTGCTGGAGCAGCATCCAGGGTCCTGCTCTGAAAGCCAACACTGATTTTAGGGGGAACTGACTCTCACACTGGATGAATTACTGCTTAGAACTTTGTAAGTAAGTTTGAATGCTTATTACAATACCCAAACTGTTAATAAACTCCCCAAATTGCATTTTTATAACGTTTTCATGGACACACTCCTAAAAGGTAAAACTAATACTGCTGCAAAGACATCCCTGAGAGCTCTGAGCAGGCAGAAGATGTAACATAATTTCAGAGGATTTAATCAGCCCTTTATTACCAGGCCTTTTGCTTTCATTGCAAATGGTTTCACTGCTGATTTGGGTTCAGCCCTCGGAGCTGTTTGCAGCTAAAAGCTAAAACAGGAGCCAGGCTGGCTGGGCTCATCTCATTGCCCACACGGTGCTGGAGTAGGAAATACAAACTAACAAGTGGAAAAGCAAAATTACATCTGCAAACCCAATTTTTAATGGACTACGTCCATTGTTCTGGCTCCAGATTCTTGTCCCAGCTGGCCAGATCCAGCCTCTGTGGTTGGGCTCAGTGAACTTGGAGGTCGTTTTCAACCTTAATGATTTTCTGATTCTGTGATTCCGCAAAAAGATCAGAGAAGAACACTGATAAAAGGTGTGTGTTTATAGAGATGGGCTTCTTAACCCAGCCCCTAGACAATATGATTATTCATAATATTCAAATGTCTAGTTACTTCCCTTTCTGTCTTGTGCATTTCTCCAGTCTAGTTTCCATAATAAGGTGTAAATGTAGCCTAGAATTAACCTGATAAGAAACAAGTTTTCTGATCTACAGGAAGCTCCACTAGTTCCATTTTTAACCCGTTAAAAAAAAAGGAATGCAAATAATAGGTTGCAAAATGTCCACACACTAAAAGAAAAATGCCATTCCAATGCTGATGTATTTCATCAGCGAAAGTGTAACTTGCAAAAAAAGCAAACTGAAAATCATTCAAGGCAGAACATGGGAAAAATAGCTTTAATATTCCATCCATACCGACGCATTCGTGCTGTGCTTTGGTTTTGAGAAGTTCTCTTTTCTTGACCAGATAAATCTGTGAAAGCATTTCTGATGGGCTGTAATGAATGTGGCCCTGGAGCAGAGAATTAGGGAGGACAGGGAGACAGGATGAGGGGAACAGGGCAACAAAGCCTGGAGGCAACCTGCAGTCACCAGGCAGGTCTGGCTCATATCTGCTGCTTGGCCTGACATTTGCTTTTCAGAAAAGGAAATATTTTACTAAGCTGAGGAGACAGTGTGGTATTATCAATGAGGGGGAAAAAAAAAGGAGAAAAAAGAAAAAGATAAAAAAATACTGCAAAGCACCGAAGAACTTTGAGAGCATTCCCTGGATGAATCCCAGGAAAACACCACAACTCCATCAGCAAACACCATGGCAGGAGCTTGATGGTTGACAGGCAAGGGGAGCGTGCCAGAGGAATCGCACTGTCCCTCCTTGTCCCCACTTGTCCCAAATTCCTTAGTCCAGCCTGGAAGAGAGCGTTCCCACAGTGCCGATGCCTATGGACACACGTGCTCTCCGTGGAATGTCCGGCTTCCTCCTGGTTTGGGGAACCGCTTTCCGTTCGTGTGGTTTTAAAAACACAAGAACACAGCCCCCACCCCCTCAGAAACGACATCCCATCCCGTAAATCCGGGACAGGAGATCCCGGGAGGAGAAGGGAACTCAGCGCTCGGGGGAGCGCGAAGGGAGCGCAGCCCCCGCGTCTCGGGCTCCAGGATGCCGGAGGTCTTTCCCAGCCCCAAATCCCCTGTGATCCCGAGCTCCAGGGCTCGGATTCGCCTCTCCCCCTCCCCACCGGCCCTCCCCGCGCTCGGCAGCGCCCAAACCCCTCCCTCGCCCTCCCTCCCCACCTCCGCTCCGGCTCATTCAGAACAGATAAGGCGCCGTCACACGCAGCCTCCCCTCCCTGCCCTCTACCCCAGCCCTTTAAAAAGCTTTATAGCGCCAAGAATCCCTTGGAACGGGAGAGGCAGGAGCAGGGGAAGGCAGGCAGAGGAGAGGCAAAAGTATCTCCGCAGCAGCGGAGGGTTTGGAGCGGAGCAGGGAAATCAGGGATACCCGGGGACAGGGGCGTGGGCATCCACATCCTCAGTGCCACGTAAATGTTCTCTCCCGTCAGGGAAGAAGGCAGGAGGCAGCGCGGGGACCCGAGGACGAGCCCAGCTCGCTGGTGATGGCATGGACCGGCCGCTGCTCCAGGCGCGCTTCCCACTGCCGGCTCCCGCCCGGCTGCCCCCGAGGGCGCGACACTGATGCGGAGCCGCTCGTAGCGAGTAAGTCACCGCATTTCCTTTGTTATTCCAGCTCCCTCCCGCGCTGCTCTGGCTGCGAAGGACCAGGAGCACAGCAGGCAGGAGGACTGAGATGAGGTCAGCGGAGCGCCAGGCTCCCCAGACCCGCCGCGGTGGGAGCGGGAGACGTGCTGCTGTCCAACTCACCGGCGCCAGGGAACTCTGTGGGAAGCCAGGGATGGGATGTTCGTCTTGGGCAAAAGCACTGTGAGATCTCAGAAAGGGATTCTGCAGGAAAACACGTTAAAAAAAATCCGAACTGCTCGGGTTATTGGAGACCACTGGAATGCAAAGGGCACCGGGAGATTGATCAGTCGGCAGCCCTGAAATGCATGGAGTGACTCCATAATCCTTATCTGGAGTCAAAGACTAAATTCTTTCATAATTAGGATACTTGCCCATCAGCTTAGAGTTAAAAGAGCCCTGGCTCATCTCCAGATGATGAAGTGGCATGTTCAGCCCTTGGAGGGGACAGGGAATGTGTTGCACTGGAAATCCCGGGGGGGTTCATGGTTCTGGGAGGTAAAACATGACTGATTTTTTTTATCCATGTCCCGTTGCATCCCTCACAAAGATGCCTGGAGCCCTCCAGTTCGTGTCAGCCCATGCTAGGTGGGAGCACCACGCTCACTTTTGTGCAGCATCTCTCCCTTGGCTTTGACTGGAGAGTTTCAGGAGCCAATGAAGAAGTGGCCCTGTCCCAAAAAACTTGCCATCTGACTTTTGGGGATTCTGGCATCAAGCAGGTCCTTCCTCCTGCCCCTTTTAAGTAGACCTTGGACTTGTAGCAGAGCAGCTGAGAGGGAAACCAAACTGGCTTCTCTCACTTGTGCTCTGATCAGTCCAAAAAACCAGCATCTTCTGAGGCAGGTGGGGAGTGGGGGAGTTATTTTACTTTTGGGATTCAGTCCTTTGCCCCAGAGTTCCTACTCAGTCGGAGATAAAGGATCAGGATCATTTCTGATCCCCGTGACAGAATATTCTCCATCTCTGGAAATTTCTGGCACAATTATTTGCCAAAAAAAAAGGCAAACAGAGTTTTGGAGTCATATTCTGAGACAAATCTCCAGACTCTTTTATGTAAGTCACCCACTTTCTGTTCAGTTTGAGGTCAGGAGAGGCCCTTGGACGTGTGGGGTGAGCACTGGCACTGCCCCAGCAGTTTGTCTGAGGTTGGTTTGTCTCTCTGTGACTCTTGCCTGCAGTGGGTTGAAGGCCCTGGGGCAGAAAGAGCCTGTGTTTGGTCAGTTCATCTGTGAACTGTTTGGATGCAAGGTACTGGGGAAGTGTGAAGTGGTATAAACAATTTTATTGTATCTTTTTAAGGCAGCTGCCAATTACAGAGTGATTCTCAGGTGCTGTAATGGTGAATTCCTAAGCAGTGGAGAACAGGAATGTTTGTGCTCTTGGGGCAGAATTTTCCTTTAAAATCGAGGTTCTGCTCTCCCCAGTATTCACAATGTTTGCTGTGTGCAAACAGCAGGAGAGACGGGAGTGTCTTATCAGGATGAAGGTGTCTCTTTTTCTTTGTTCAGTGTTGGGTGAAAGACAACAGTCAAATTTTCAGTGATGCCATGAGGTGCCCCTAAAAATAGAGACTGGGATGAGAGGGCAGAGACAGAGAGGCTGCAAAGTGCCTCGGGCAGAGTCACCCCCTTGGAGGTGGAAGGATCAAATTGGTTTGTTTTGTTGGGAGAGAAAATATCTGTTCCAACTTAAGAAAAACACCCTTGATTGCCTCCTTTGCACAGGGACTTTTTAATGCAGTGAAGGATAAGATAATTAACTGAGAGTTACCTGGATTTTATCCTCCCATCCACCCTATGCAGTTGTGGCACAGCAAGTAGGAGATACCTTTTATCGTGTAGAAACTCCATGTTCTCCAGTCCTTGTGCTGTAGCAAGTTGTTAAAGCCTGTACACTGGGATCATTATGACATCTCAAAAGGCATTTTCTAATTTTCACTGCTTTTTGTCTGTAAAAAAACCCTACCCCAGTGTCTCTTCTCATCAGTTTAGTTTCTCCAGTCTTTTCTGCACAGGTCTGAAGTTATTATATTTGATGCAACAGTGAGCTTGTGTTATCTGTGGGATTTTTTTACACTTCAATCCATAGTTGAGGGGAAAAATCTATTTGAAATCTGTGGAGAGAACAGAAAGTGACTGTCTTGGCATTAGAAATAATCTTACTGGTTATTCATGCTGATAGATCAGGCTGTGTAGGCTCTGCAGAGCAATCTTTAGACACACCTGAAGCAGACAGGGACTGTATTCACTGCTGCTGGAGTGGGGAAAGGAGAAAAGAGTTGTGCAGTGATTACAGGAACTCATTTAGGATTTTGGAAGTGCTAAATTTAATTCCCTGCCCTGCCACAGATTCCCAATGTCAGTCTGGAAGAAGCATCTTTGTGACTGACTTCCCCATCTTGAAATATGGGAGACAGAGCATTTCCTTATTCCACAGCTCTTGATAAACGCAGAAATAAAATTTCAAAGTGTGTGATTACCTGTGTTGAACACTGGGAAACACTTGGATTCTCTGGGGTTGGAAGGGTCCCAGTGTTACCTCACAAGTGACAATGAAAGGGCTCAGGGATATTAGAGCTGGGACTGTCCAGCACTGCTCGGGAGAAGGATGGATTGGGAGGTAACTAGCAGGTAAAATTAAAGTACAAATGCCCATGAGCTCTTTCTTTGTGTCATATTAGCTCCCTGGCCAGAGAGAGTTTGTTTTGGAAAGACAGAACACCTTCTGTTTGGCTATTTCTGAGCCAAATGGACTCTGGGCAGACCGGAGCCACCAGCAGCCCAGCTCTGTGACTGGCACAGAGTCATCCTGCTCCATGATCACCATCAGTCCCCCAGTTTGTGTACTGGGGGGTCTCCTCCAGCCCCAGAGGAACTCCTTTGTACCATGAAAGCATTGCTGAGACACCAGAAACTCAGAGGAAATGAGGGACATCGTCCCACCTCAGTGCTGAGTGAGGTTATACTTTGGAAAGGAAATAACTGGGGTGAGGAAGCTTTCGAACCACGTTTATTAGTGAAGTGCCCCAGGTCTCCCTTCTTGTGCAGTTTCTTTCAATGTTTTGCCCTGGTTTTGGACAGCAAACTCGTTCTCAGCCTCCCCTCCACCTGTGGATCTCCAAGCACTTTCCAAAGAGGCAGCCACCACAACCTCTGTTTATATGAAGCCAGAAGACTGAAAGATTACATGATTTACGCAGAATTTACCTGCCTTTCTTCTTCTTGCACGTGTCCAAAGGTGTTGGTGTTGTGGATTGTTCAGTCTCAGTCATACATAGGCAGGAAATAAAAGTAAATAAAAGTAAACAAAAGGATAGAGGGAAAGATGCCTTTCTCAGGGAAATCAAAGCCCCACCTAAGTCAGTACCTGTCTAACAGTCATTTATCCTCAGAGTGTCAAAGGCCATTTTTTCCTAAGATTTCTTCTTTTTCCTTCATCTTTCCACTACCGCTCAATGTTCAGCAGCCGGTTCTTTTATTCTCTTTGGGTGCTGCTGCTTTCATTTGCTTTATTCTTCTGCCAACTTTCCCATATTATCAGCGTCTGCCAATTAAGAATTTCATTCCCTTGAAGCAGTGTAACCCAAAGGGGAATTATGTGGCCCAGAGGAACCTGGACATAGCAACCTTGCCTTTGTTTTATGTGGTGTGGGCCAAAGGGCAGCAAAAGAACCAGGTCAGATTTTCCAGTAATATCTGTTTAGTATTATTGATTGATTGTTGAGTAGTACAAGACTCATTGTCTGGGGAAAAAAAAGATGACAGAATTAAGTATAATTGTGGTTTGGGAAGATGTGAGAGGTTTGCTAAAGAACAGTTGCTCAATTATTCTCATAATGTGAGAAAACACAGGCATCAGGTTTAAAAGAAACAAAAGAAGTCTGTTTTTACACAAATTTGATGGCAAATTCATGTCTTTGAACTCCTCCTTCCTCCACTTTAGTCCTCTCCAGCATCAAACCCTCTCCCCAGTTAAAGTGGTGTTCGCTTCAGCAAGATCAGAGGTGGTTTAAAGGGAAAAAGTCTCCCTGGTCAGCAGGGAAAAAAGTTTCTTGCAGACTTCTCGTGTTTTACCTTCTGTGATGTCTTCAGCAAATTGCTGGAGCTGTCAGGAGGCACCTCAGCTCTGCCAGGCGGGCCTTGGAGCAGCTCTGCCGAAGGGTCTCACCTGAGCCCAGCCTGACTCTTCTCAGCAGATCCAAGAGTCCGAAATGTCACCGCCTGCCCCGCTCTGTCATCTGAGCGGAGGATGAACAACAGCCCGGCTGATAAAGAGCCTCTCTGCGAGGGTGATAATGCACTGACTCACAGCTCCTTGAGCAGTAGCCTGTCCTGAAGGAAGGCAGCTTTGTAAAAAGTGACATTTTTATTATCCTGGCCTCGTTTTAACCAAAGATGGGAAATGCCAAAGGAGCAGGACAGTGTGTGTGACTATAAGAGGCAATTTCGCCTCACGGATCTCTGTGCTGGAGGGAGCAGAGATTTACAGATTCCAGCCTGAATCTTCGGGATTTGCTGGCACATATTTACCACTTTGCGGAAAAGATGTTTATGCTTGGCAGCAGCGGTGGTTTATTACACGGGGAAGGAGTTAACCAAGTCCTTACATAGTAACAGTGCTCCTTTTAGAGCCTCTTGTCCTGTGTGCTAAAGTTTCCAGGGCAGTTAAAATAATAATAAAGGAATGACAGCAAATTTCCTCGTGCCTGGGATCTCACAGGCTGGCTCGTGCCTGTGTCACAAATTTTACCATTGGGGAATTAAGGCAGAGGGGAAAGCAGTGATTTGCTCAGAATTAGAGAGAAAATACTTTTGGAGAAAATCATTTGAAGCGGAGAGCTGGCTGGTGTGCAGCCACCCAAAGCTGCGCTCAAACTGCTGACCAAGATCATTCTTTTTAAAGAATCTAAAGCAAGAATTCAGCTGCTCAATTATTTCCAGTAACCACGTACTGAGGTTACGCTTCTCGTACGATGGGAGAGTTTTAAGATTAAACACCAGGAGGATTTGTGTTGCCACTGAAGCTGCCAGTGAAGTTCTTACACAGCAGGAATGTTTCTGCTTTAATGGATCACTTGTAAGGTGTTCCTGAAGGTTTCCAGAAAGAGATTTCAGTTGCCCTGTTGTTGGAGATCAGTAGCACCACAAAAGGGATGTTGCCAGTCCTTGGAGTGTTTTAGTTAAAGCAGGTTTCTCTGTAAATTCATTAAGGGGCAGTTCCTCTTGCCTGCTCCACCAGAGTGATATTTCTAGGGATTTAGGCTTTTGGACTGTTTTTATTCTCTTCTTTTTAATATGTTTTAAGAACCTTTTGGTCTCTTTGGTATGAACCTAGAAGATGAAACCTTACACTAGATTAATGTCTTGAAACTGATTTTTCTGACCTAGTGTCAGTGAAACTCAGCTTCAAACATAACTTTTATAATAAAATTATCTTTAAAGCAGTCCTTTTAAAATTGAAAACATGCTACACTTGCCTGGTTTTACATTTAAATTGATTAAAAGCTTTTTATCTGAAAGGAGTAATTTTAGATTAATCGATCAATGCAAACATATATCAAGAAGGATATTCACGAGAAGAAAGCAAAGAGGTTCTTCACTACCTGATTCCCTTTAAGGCACAGGATGGGAAGCTTCTTTCCCTATTAAACAGGGGGGGGAAAAGTGTGTGATTGTTCTGCTGCGTGAAGTGAGAGTCAGTGTCATTATTGATACTAATTATTTGACAGATCGCTATGATTTGACAGGTAGTTATTATTTGAGAGGTAGTTATTATTTGACAGCCTCTGGCAGGGGCTTCCCACGTGTGTGGGGACAAACAGCACTGTGCAGAGGGGTCGGGAGATTTCCATTGCAACAGGTAGTGAAAAAAGATGTGTCTAAATCCACCGTGAGCCAGCTCTCAGGAGTCCTGCCTTCAGCAGGGACAGAAAGAGAGGTGGGGGAACATATTCTGTCGAAACCCTCGGTGTTGGTGTTGCTGTTGGAGAACGGGAGCACACAGCACTGGGGTCATCCAGGATCACTGCAGTGGCGTGGCAAACCTGATCCCTCCCAGTTGACCATCCCAGCACCGTTAATCCCTATTATTTCCCCCTTCCTGTGGCTGCACGGGCTCAGCCCTGGCCCAAAACCCTTCAAAGCAGGCAAATGTGGCAGCGTGAAGCAGCTCTGGGGCTGGGCTGGGGACAGATGGTTGGGCTCCCTGCGAGCGGGGCCAGCGGGGCCGGTTCCAGCAGCAAGCTCCGGCTGCTTCGTTGGAGTCACGATTGATGGTGACTTATCCAAGGGCTGAGAGTAACTCTTTGCTGTTAACCAGACTTGGCTGCAGCAGAATGGAAGTGGAAATTTGTTGCCTCATTTATTCATCCTGCCTCTGCTTCCTTCCCGCCCACCCTTCGAGCTTTTTAATACCGAAAAGATGAAGCTGCTTTGCTCAGTCTTAAAATTGTCTTTCCCAAGATACTCCTAATTGTAGCTCTGCACCTTTTCTCATTCACGGGAGCATAAGAAGATTAAAGATAGAGGGAGCAGTAATAGATTTAGTTAGGTTTTAATAGGATTTGCAGAGGACAATGCAGGAGAATGAACGCCATAGAAAATATTGCTGCTCTATCTTTGATATCCCTAAGGCTGCTTAGGGAGTCTTTGATGGAGATTTTGTCTGTGCCCTGCATCCAGAGTCAAGACTCTCATTTTTTAAAGGAGTATCTAATCATCTTAGTAA
The DNA here is from genome assembly GCA_013396775.1 of Cephalopterus ornatus. Classification (NCBI taxonomy): domain Eukaryota; kingdom Metazoa; phylum Chordata; class Aves; order Passeriformes; family Cotingidae; genus Cephalopterus; species Cephalopterus ornatus. The sequence goes on along the minus strand of VZRE01003873.1, from coordinate 435,037 downwards.
ACAGGATGTTACATTATAACCTGCAAAAATCATTGCAGCCATCATTTTGTGTTATTTATTTGTGTCTCTGCAAGCAGAATTCTGCACAGTGGGATTTTAGTAAGTGCCTGATACATTTCTAAAAGGGCCTGGGGATTTTGTCTAATGTCAGGGGTGAGTTCTGAGAGATCCCATTAACAGCAGGGCTGGATTCATCCCACCTTCAGATGTGTAATTCAAGATGCTCAGTTAAAGGTCTGTCTCACATTTGAAGCCCCAGCTCACGGAATAAACTTCCAGAAGGTGATTCAGCACTCCTGAAATCTGAATTATCCCTGGAGACGCCTCTCTCTGCTGACCGTGAGGGAAACCTTCATGCATAATTTAGGCTTGTGGTGAGGTTTAGGTAGCGAGTGGTGCTCAGCATTTTCTGTTCCATTCCTAAGGTTTCTCTTGATATGCACCCAAAACCTGAGGCATCAAAAAACTCCAAAGTCCCCCTTGAACAGATGTGTTGATGTATCTTGACTTTGTTCCTAGTTGTGATCTCAAGCGAATTTGGTGTGCAAAAAAAACAAATAAAAAAAATCTAAGGACAAAAAATACCCCCAAAAAAATGTTACGAGGTTTAACTATTTCCTGACTCCCAACCTGGCCCATCACCAGATTTTCTGAGGTTCCAGGGGTGACTGGCAGCTCGCTGATGTTTGAAGAGCCTGTGGATAATAAATCACTATTGAACTTCACGGCATTGTATTGATTTAGATTTATATTTATTATATTTCACAGAATGGCAGAATATCACAGAATATCACAGAATATTCTGAGTTGGATCCACGAGGATCATTAAGTCCAGCTCTTAAGTGGATGACACAGGGGATTGAACCCTTGACCTTGGTGTTATCACCAACAAGTTTTAACCAACTGGGCTCATCTCAGGGTCATTATTTATATATTTACATCTTTATATATGTTTATTATGTCTGTATATTTGTTATATTATTGATATCATTATTTATATATTTATATATTGTCATATTATTTATAATCATTATACTTTATATATTTATCATATTTATATATATGTTGTATTATTTATAGAATTATTTGTATCTAGTTATATATCGTTATGTAGATAATTATGTTAAATAATTATTTATGTATTTATTATATTTAATACTTTATATATTATATGTTATTTATTATAGCATTGTATTTGTGTATTTATTATATTTTATTATATTTAGTAATATATTTTTATTATATTATATATTTGCTATATTATTTATTTACATTTGTTATATTTAACTTAGCAGCATTATATTTAACAAGAGGCTGTTGGGGGAGAAGAGCTGAACCCTCTCAAAGGGTTTCCCAGAACAAGGTCTAATGGTTCAGGCAGTGAAACAAAATGGGGTTTGTCTCAGCAATTTTCCTTCTGCCTTAAACTGTATTTCTTCGTACTGCAGCCCAGCCATGGCTGGAGATTCCAGGATCTTCATGAACCAGGACATGGACATCGGAGTGGCCTCCAGGGAGCCCAAGAAGATTCCCAAGCAGGCTCGGGACGATGTCCCCATCGCCACCGACCGGACCCGCCTCATCTCGGCCGAGGGGAAGAAGCCCCGGCAGCGCTACATGGAGAAGAGCGGCAAGTGCAACGTGCACCACGGCAATGTCCAGGAGACCTACCGGTACCTCAGCGACCTCTTCACCACCCTGGTGGACCTCAAGTGGCGTTTCAACCTCCTGGTCTTCACCATGGTCTACACCATCACCTGGTTGTTCTTTGGGTTCATATGGTGGCTCATTGCCTACATCCGGGGAGACCTGGACCACCTGGAAGACGAGAACTGGATCCCCTGTGTGGAAAACCTCAGTGGGTTTGTGTCTGCGTTTCTGTTTTCCATCGAGACGGAGACGACGATCGGTTACGGCTACAGGGTGATCACGGAGAAGTGCCCCGAGGGCATCGTGCTGCTCCTCATCCAGGCCATCCTGGGCTCCATCGTCAACGCCTTCATGGTGGGCTGCATGTTTGTCAAGATCAGCCAACCAAAGAAAAGGGCTGAAACCCTCATGTTTTCTAACAACGCCGTGATCTCCATGAGGGACGAGAAGCTCTGTCTCATGTTCCGGGTTGGAGACCTCCGCAATTCCCACATTGTCGAGGCTTCCATTAGAGCCAAACTGATTAAGTCCAAACAGACCAAAGAAGGAGAGTTTATTCCCCTGAACCAAACGGACATCAACGTGGGATTTGACACCGGAGACGACAGGTTGTTCCTGGTGTCACCTCTGATCATCTCACATGAAATCAATGAGAAGAGCCCCTTCTGGGAGATGTCTCGTACCCAGCTGGAGAAGGAGGAGTTCGAAATTGTGGTCATCCTGGAAGGAATGGTGGAAGCAACAGGTAAGGATCTGTCAACAATCAGTCACAGCTTTGGGGGCGTAAAGGGGTAAAACGAGGTGCAGTTTGGCAGTAAGATTTTACCGCCCGTGTCACCTGGACTGAGAACATGGTCCCTTGTCCTTCTCAGGTGGGATGTTGTGCTCTGAGGTAACCAGCAGTGACAGATGGGTCCTTTAGCTCCTGTTGCAGTGTTTCACACTCCTTTTGTAAGTCTGGGATTCAGGCAAAGGAGTCGGTCGTGGAGCTGCCCATAATCACTTATAATTGATCCGTGGGAAAAAGGAACTCCTGAGGTCTCTCATGGTCCTGTTTCCTGTGATCAAAATTCGTGGCACAAATCTTTTTCCATTTCTCCTCCGTATTAATAATTGGCTGTAACTGTGCTATTTTAGGTATTGCTGTGGTGTTGCTTTTTAATGGAGGCTGTGAAGTGTCCAAGTCTTACTGTGTCCCATAAAGCAGCACGTGCTGAAGCTGAATGACTTGCATGTGGTGCAGGACACGTATTTTTTCAAAAGGACCTCAAAGAGGAAAAATACAGAAACTGCTGTTGTGGCTCTCGCAGCCCAGCAGCTGTTTAACAGCTTAAACAGAGCTGTGTAATGGGTAGATTAAGGAGATCTCCTCAGCCCATTCCCAGTTTCCTCCTAGGGGGGTACTTGTGGCAGGCGATGAAAGAAGGCTGTGTCCATGTACAATAAATCTGGGAATGCTCTGGGCCTCAGCTTTCCGAAGTGTGGAAAGGTGGATGAGTGGATGGATGGCCACAGAAGCCTCCAGGCTCCTTCCCACAGGTATCTCCCAAGCTCTGGGCTGGGAGGAGGGTGGCCCTAAAATTCCTGGCGCCATGGGGTCATTTTACCTCTTGCAGCCAATTCCTTTGTTCCAGGTGTGAGGAGAAGCCGGCAGCTCTTCCTGCTGCTCTTGCAGCACGGTGAGGGTATTTAAACACCCTGAGATCCTTCCAAGCCTGGGATGCCTCGTTGGAATCAGGGGCTGGAAGGGGGAATGTCAGGCAGCTCTGAGGAGGGAATGCTGTCTAAAGACGGGACAAGTAGAGTCAACAATCAGTTACAGTTTTGAGGAAGAAAGGGGTAAAATGGAGGGCAGTTTGGCAGTAAGATTGTGCTGTCCATGTCACCTGGACTGAGAACCTCTTGGGAGAACCCCTAGTGACTGAGTCAGGTGGGATGTTGTGCTCTGAGGTAACCAGCAGTGACAGATGGGTCCTTTAGCTCCTGTTGCAGTGTTTCACACTCCTTTTGTAAGTCTGGGATTCAGGCAAAGGAGTTAGTCATGGACCTGCCCATAATCACTTAGAACTGATCTGTGGGGGAAAAAAAGGAAGCTGCAAAAAGCTTTTATAAGCTGTTTTTCCCCCTGGTGTTTGAGTATTTTAGTTATGAGGTGGCCCTGTGAGCCCAAGGTTCTTCTGTTGGTGGTGGTTGGATTTTTTTTTTTCCATCTTGACAAGGTTCCCTCTGAATCACTAGCAAGGGTTTTCAGCTTGGTACGAGTACTTGGAGGTATCAGCACCTTGTCTCTCAAATTCTGGCCTTTGCTTACTATGAATATTATTCCCTTCTGGAGATTTGTCCTTGTTAGGATCCTAACAGCCTGAGGAAGGGGAGCCTCTCAAATTCCTACATCTCAGACTTTTCCTTTTAAAGACAGAGAGAGCTAATTCGGTGTCCCAGTATCTTGCTTTAGTCAGTAGGTGATTAGGACTTTTCCAGAGAGAGCTGCTGGGAGATGATACAGAGGTTACACCGCACCAGGGCTGGAGTTTGCGCTGCAGAAATGGAATTTATCTGGCACTGCCAGGCAAATGTTCTACCCCAGCAGAGCACTGGCAAAAGAAGGGGTGGGTGGAAAACACTGTAAAAGGCAAAGATTTGTAATGGCAGCTTATTTGGGAGCCTGGACATTTACTAGAGACCAGAACCTCCTAATCTGAGCATGGAATGGTGCTTGTTTGTCCAAAGCCTCTTTCCTCGTCACACAGTGACGCTATAAATTCTGTTTGAAGCCCTTTCCTCTCAGTGAAGCTCAGCCTGTGTGAGAGGAAGTCATTATCAATAACAACCTTGGAATTAAAAGCATGGCATAGGAATAATACTGCCTTACAAATGGGCTCCTGTCCCAGAGGGATTGCACAGCCGGTGTGTGATGGTATTAAGGAGCACAAAGCTGTGCAAATGAGTTATGCTGGGCTCAGCCAGGCTGGGAAATGAAAAATTGGAGCTGGAAGAGGCAGTTTGCCTTGAACCCAGAGCTCAGTGGACCTCAGGTGATCCTGTGATCCAATTCTGAGGCTGGGATGGGCTCTGAGGGACATATGGCAGGCGGGCAGCGGGGGGGGTGTTTTGTCACAAGGAGAGTCACTTGCAGAGACTGTTTATGCTTTCCTGTTTCATCCTCACACTTGGTAATATTGATAAAGGCACTTTGGGGGATGTTAATCCTGACCTTTATACCTTAAAATCTGCTCCAGCAGAATTCTTTAGGTTCTGCCCTTCCCGTCTCACTGTGCCAGCCCCATCTGCTCCCAGGGATGGTGTCACACACTCACGGCAGGGCTGCTGTTAAATCATGACACTGTTACAGCCTGGTCTGGGTCAGGGCAGTATAAAAATACAGCAGACCCTTTGTTTCCTTAGTAACCCCTACGAAAAATCAGGATCCACCACCACGGGCTTCACCTGGTCGGGATACACAGCTGCATTCGTGGAGCACGAGAGGCCGTGAGTCCTGTGTGCTCAGCTCTGCGCTTGTGGTCAGGCATAAAATTAATGGAAACTCATTCCACCTTTACAGGCAGCAGCAAATCCAACCATAAATGCACCCAGCACTGGTGGGGAAACTGTATTTTTCATAACGTGTTTTGGAAGCAGGTCAAAATGGTGATTGGCAACATATAAATGACCAAAGAAATTTAAGTGTGATGTCTTGACTGAAAGCGTGAATACTTTTCACTGATAATTTGGGACAGCAATTTTATAGCTATTTTCAATAGATTTAACCAGCCACACACATATTACAGATGAAATGTATCATCTCTTCTCAAACAAGTAGCTCTATTTACTGACATTTAAGTTTAATTCTGATCCAGTGGAAAGCAAAGCTTGTAAACAGTTTCAAATGAAAAGTGTAGAGTAAATTCTGAGGAGTTCACACCCTCCAAGTAATTGTATTTATTTTTGATTTTTTTTTACAAACCAAAACATTGTGGTTTAAAGCAATGTTTTTGTTTTCAGAAGTTGACTGGAATTTTTAAAAGCCTGAATAACAGCACAGTGAAGAACAGCAGCACAGCAGCCAGGCTAAAATGTAATGTTTTTATTTTGTTGGAAAACACAATAAACATTGTGTTATTGTAGTGAGAGCTCTCCAGGGACTCAGGGCTGCTCCCACAGAACCAGCTGTGGCACAAAGCCCGTGGATGTGGGTCTTTCCCATCAATATTTGAGTCTGGGTGAGGCACTGGGAGTCCCCAGGAGGATATAAAAGGCCAAAGGGAGGGGTAGTTTCTGGGCAGATCTGTTGGGATCATTGAGCACTGCAAAGACAAGATCAATGTCGATGACAAGTGTTCTGCCTCCCCGTGCTGCTCCTGGGCAGCAGCAGCACTCCCAGGGCCTCCTGAACGGGCTGGTCCAGGGATGACTTCAGGGAATTCATTCCCTTTTGCCTGCTCAGAGAGGGACCCCTGGCCAGCTCAGCTGCCCCAAATCTGACCTGCAATAAAAGGGAGTGAACGGACTTCTGCTTCCACTGCCTGTGTTTCCCACAGTGGGGAAAAAAATCTTGGAGCCATCCTGTTGAAAGAGCAGCTCCAGGCTGCTGTTGGCCAAACCTCTTGCCCTTCCCCTCCTGGTCCCGGATCAGACACAGTGGGTTAAACAAAGCTGCTGGGACAGACAAGAGCAGGAGAGATTCAGACTCCCCTCTCCACGTGGTGCAGAGTCAGCTGGCTTGTGATGGAGAACTCACCCAAGCAGAGAGCCCATGTTCTTAATTATTGTTTTTTTCTATAAGCCATCACTCCATGTGATGACAGGCTGTGCAGATCCTACAAGACCTTCTCTTCCCAAACCTTCCCTTCCCAAACCTTCCCAAACCTTCCCAAACCTTCCCAAACCTTCCCTTCCCAAACCTT
>VZRE01003873.1:369641-420450 GCA_013396775.1 Cephalopterus ornatus | reverse complement strand
CCTTCCCAAACCTTCCCTTCCCAGGGAATTCTGGCACTGCTGCAGATGAGGAGGGATGGGGTGGGACCTGGAGGGAGGGCCGGGAAGTGGCTGCTGCTGCTCAGGGCTCTGGGGCTCAGGGTTGGGATGCTCTGACAGTGCCGAGGGTTGTTCCCATCCCGTTCCCAGGAGCTGGTGGTGCCAGCGGCACAGCAGCAGCTCAGCAGAGCAGGGGGATGCCAGCCAGGAGCTGCTCGGTGGTGCCAGCTGCAAAGCCCTCGGCACGAGGGGCAGGGAGCAGAGGACACGGCGAGGAATCCCAGGGATCCATCCCTTTCCCGGGGTGGGCTCAGCTGCTCCGCGGTCTCGAGGCTTTTGTGAGGCTTGTTAAGCGAAGATTTGTGTGTCCCAGAGCAGTCAGGTCTGGAAGCGACACGAAAATGCTTTTAGGGGAGCGCAGTGGTTGGGTGAGCACCGAGTCGGCTCCGCATTTAACATCCCTCTCTCTCTGCCCAGGGATGACTTGCCAGGCTCGCAGCTCCTACATGGACACCGAGGTGCTGTGGGGACACCGCTTCACCCCCGTGCTCACCCTGGAGAAGGACTTTTACGAGGTGGACTATAACAGCTTCCACAGCACCTACGAGACCAACACGCCCGTGTGCTGTGCCAAGGAACTGGCTGAGTCCCGCCGGGAAGGGCAGCTCCTGGGCCACCTCCCCAGTGCCACCCTCCTCAGCGGGGGCAGGGAGGCAGAGGCAGCCAAGGAGGAAGAGGAGGAGGAGGAGGAGGAGGAGGAAGGCAGGGAGCCAGCGGGATTGGATGGAGCCAATGGCACAGCAGGAGAGATGCCTGTATAACACCTGACCCACCCACGCTTAACTGGGAGACCGGTCTGGAGAGCCAGGAATTGACTGGGAGCCAGAGACTGGGATCCGTGTCCAGAGCTCTGCTCCTGCTGCAGGATCCTGGCAAGCCCCTGCACAGCAGTGCCTCAGTTTCCCTCCCCTTTTATCTGTACAGTGAGGCTTTGCTCTCCTCTGCAAAGCACTTTGATCCCTATGGACAAGGCTCTCTCTCATCTCACCACTGGTAAAGCTGAAATTCCCACCACTGGTTGTTTCAAGAGGTGTTCGTTGGACATTCAGAACTCTTCTCCTTCTGGGGGGGTGGGTTTAAAAAGTCCAGAATGGCCCATCTCAGTATGAAGAATGTGATTTCATACCTTCACTTAATTTGTGAGTCGATGTATCGTAGACATTGTTACAGCTAAATTAAAAAAAAAAAAACAAAAAAAAAAGGAAAAAAAAGTCTCTCTTGTACGTAGTGAAGTGTTTTGCCTTCATGAATTTTACAGATAGATTTTAAATGTTTTCCTCCAGGATGACAGGCATTGTGATTTATTTCCTGCAAAATCTGATATGAGCGGGGCAGCTTTCCCTGCTAAACCTTCAGCATATATATCCAACATTTTGTCTTTTTGTCTCCTCCGACTGAAGTGCTTTGTGTCCTCTCTTCATGAAACCTCTGACACATTTCATAGGCTGCCCGTGATCCGAGAAAGTTTAGATCTTGCCCCAGTGAAGGCTTTTTTTCTGGCCTGGATGTTCCAGTTTCAGTTCCAAGTGATGATTTCAAACAAAGGAAGTAGCCAGCTGGGACTTGAGATGTTTTGGACTTTCAGAGTCCCTGGAGTAGTTTGGAAAATTCTTTGCTCTTCTGCAAAGTATGTATTTAAAATAAAGGTTGAGATGCTGATGTTCCTGTAACGGGAACACTGACACAACAGTTTTGATCTTTAGAAAGGGGCGGAGAACCAGATTTCCCAAAGAGGATTGTCCTGTCCAGAAAAGGAATGAGGAAAAATAGTCTGTGAGATGAAAGATTTCCCCAAATTCCGATAACGCAGGAAAAAAATGCCCTTGTTGGGGAAAATCTTATCCCTCAAACTTTGGTGGAAAAAATAAGACACCTGCAGAACTACTTCTTTATTAAATGGAATGAAGAATATATAATATGGAGGAGTTATTCTCCATATAGGAGTGGACTGTGAAATAAATGTTGCACTGCACTAGGGATGGACTGAGCTGCACACTCAGGATCTGAAATATGGCTTTGCCTCTTGATATTAATACAAAGATGAGATAAACTGGAAATATGTCTCATTGACATGGAAACAAAGGGGAGAATATTATCTACAGGGACCAGAGATACTACTTACTTTAGAGATAGATTGTTAGAATGTAGATAAAAGAGAAATCTGAGTTTTACTTTGGTTTTTTGTTTTTTTTTTCTGAGGAGGTGAAAGAATGAACACGACATGATTCTGTTGTACTTAATCCCATGTTAAGAACCAGCAGCCAGTTTGGCCTCCAGGATATAGGAATTGCCATTATGTTACACGGGAACTTTCCAAGTGAAGTAACTTCATTTGAAACACCAGTCAGTTCTAGAAAGCATCTTGCAGACTGGGAGAGAACAGTGTTTTTGCAAAGATCTCATCTTAGTTTTTCTTGCTCAGCTTCCTCTTTTTCCACCCTAAGCCTCAGAGGAACGGGGGGCGGGGGGGAAAAATAGGGAGAAAAATCAGATTCTTAGAAGGGTTTGTTCTTTTTCTGATCCCCTCTCTCCTCCCCCTACCTCTGCGAGATAATTACGTGTCAAAAACCTGTTTTCAGAATTTTTTCACTCCGCAGCTGCAGCGGACTAACGGAGGAGATGGGAGTGGAAAGTAAAACTGCAAAGGATCTGTGCAAGTCGGAGGCAATTTGAGCCCTCAGAGGGATATTCTATAAGCCCTGCCCAACGAGCTGCCTTGTCCAGCTCAGGTGAACATGAGAGGGTTTGACGGGTCCCTCCTGAGAGCCCAGAGCCTGCAAATGGCCCTGGATTTCCTCTGCACCGTCCCCTTTCCTGGCTGTAACCGGAGAGAAGGGAGCCACCTCCAAATATCCAAAGCCCTGTTTCATCTGCTCGTTGCCCTCGAGACTTCGCCGCGCAAAACTGCTCCTTCCTGACACTGTCAGCTCTGGGAATTCACACACCCCGCACGTCGGGGATTCTGGTTGTGCCACGTCGGATCAGCTCTGGGAATTCACACACCCCGCACGTCGGGGATTCTGGTTGTGCCACGTTGGATGCTGCTGGCTGGATAATTGCCGAGGGGCGGGTTGGGGAGCAGGGTGAGAATCCGTCACAGTGCAGGGGATGTGAGGCAAGGAGGGTGTTTCTCCCCTCTCAGACAAAGCCCTGGAGCAGCTCTGTGCTCTGATGCCTTCATGGACTCGTTCTGTGCTTGGAATCTGCAAATATGGCCAAGTTAAATCAGTGCTTCAAACAGTGCCCGTGTGAGCAGCCGCCAAAGAACTTCCCTGGGTCTCTACCATTGGAGACACAGCTCATTCATAGAATCATAGAATCCTAGAATCCTAGAATCAGATAGGTTGGAAAGGACTTCTGAGATCATCAAGTCCAATCCTTGATCCACTACCACCACAGTTACTAGACCATGGCACTGATGCCACATCCAGTCTCTTCTTAAACACCTCCAGGGACGAAGAATCCACCCCCTCCCCGGGCAGCCCATTCCAATGCCTGATTACCCTCTCTGTAAAGAATTTCTTCCTAATATCCAACCTAAACCTCCCCTGGCACAGCTTGAAACCATGCCCTCTTGTCTTCCTTGATGAGCTGGGCAGATCTGGAGGAGGGTGTCCCCCAGAGCTGGGTGCACCCCGTGTTTTGTATATTTTATAAACCATATTTTCAAGCTGTGCAGCCTGGCCATCAGTTTTTTGGGTTTGGTGACACAGTCCAGTCGTACCCTTTCCAAAGCATGTCAGGCAGGCCCCAGGGTTTTCCTTCTGAAATATATCCCGAAGAGAGATTTAATTTAGGGGTCATATTGAACTTTTCTGAAAGGAAGGGATAGCACCTCTTCCAGAATTGTCATCTCTGAAAATTATATCACTTTACTATATCGGTTTCCCCACTGTTCCACAGGGACAATAAACCACGGGAATAAAAACATAATAGACCCACTCTCTGCTTTAATGAACATTTAAATACAAGTCTGCATCTCTTATGGGAGTTCAAATAGCTCACATAGATATGTCCACCCACATAAATATCCAATATAAGCTAGACACTCATCAGTGTACTTTAAAAGAATATTAACTAATACTCCAGAAGAAACATTTATAACCTCTAAACACACCATTCACGCACAAATAGCCATTCACATTTCCATAATGCACCCAGTAAACAAGCTAAAAATACATATTCAACAGACTGAATAATTACATCTGCTTTATGAATGTATCACTTGATAAGCCAAAATCCACAACAGAATCCATCCACAACTTCCGTAGGAGCCACTTACGCATTTGTATAGAACAGCAGCTCTCAGAGCTGCCTCTGTTGTGTGTGTACACAGAATATACTCCCGAACACAAACATTCCTGCCTGAATCCTGCATTTTAACACCCCCCGCGAGGACTTTATTATTCCTCACGAGTCCAGGTGCCTCCACATACATAATAAATTGCCTTCCCAACAGGCAGAACTACACGTGGAGATGATTTCCCAACAGCACAGAGCTAAACCCAGCCTGGCACAGCACAGCGCAGCACATCGTGTTAAGAGTCTGGTCTGGAGGCAGAATGGGATTCCAGGTGTGTTTGTGTCCTGCAATCATTAATGAGAGGTTTGGAGCAACCAAAAGCTGCGTTTCTCGTGCTTTATTTTTCTCCCCGTGGCAGGAGAGCTGGAAACACCTCTGCAGCAGGAGAGATAATGAGCTGCGAACGGAGCAGGCTCCGCTCACAGCAAGGCTTTGTGTTCTCCTTGGGGTCGTGGGAGGGCTTGGGAATGCAGTGGGAGGGATCCCTGCACACCCAGAGGGTTTATTCTAGCCTTTGCTTTCCCTTTGCTATCCTTTGAACTGTTCTGATCTTGGGCAGTGCCACTGGTGCTCATGCAGGGCCAAGCCGACCCGTGTGCTTTGTGTGCTTCTTTCTCCTGCATGAGTTTTCATACTTAGGCTTATTTAGACTCCTTATTTTGACTCAAGGATATTTCTTAGACTGATCTGAAGATATCAATGCTCTCAGGCACATGGTGTGACTTTCAGAGTGTCCTGTGCAGGGCTGAGGGTTGGACTCCGTGATCCTGGTGAGTCCCTTCCAACTCAGCACATTCTGGGATTCTGTGATATCATGAAAAAATCTGGCCCTTGCCTTAGCAGTTGGTTCCAGTGGTTAATCAAAGCGGCTGTTTGCACCTTTACTTCTCATTTTAATTTACCTGGCATCAACTTTCACTCATTGCAAGACTCGTCACTCATTTTAGGCTTAAATTTACCGCCTCATTGTTTTCTCTCTCTCGTTATTACAAATATATTTCCATGAGAAAGAGCAGATCGTGAAGCTGAGAGAAGAGGGAACGTTATTTATGCTCAAGTAATTAATACCCCATGATAAGCTCTGCTTGTTGCCAGCCGTATCTGCTGCAAAATACGAGGGGCAAGTTGCCAGGATGTGTTAAGCAGCAGTTTGGCAGATGATGGAGAAGATGCTTAATTAAGGTACGGGGAAACCAGGCAAGCTTTGAGTCCGCCCAGAAAAGTGTTTCCATTTCAGGGCTGGTGGAACAGTGGTTAACTACTGAAAGTCTGCTTTGAGTGACACTTCATATCCAGGGATGCCAGGTCATCTGGAAGGCTGTGAGAAGCAGCAGAACTAACTGCTGGCGTTTTATTCCATGAAGAAGTCAAGACCATATTCTGATTTCGTTTTGGGTGGTCACATTCTCTCTCAGGGAAACGCAGAGATGCTTCAGGGAATGGAGGGGAAAGATGCATTTTCACATGCCCTTGTGAATAAGAAAATGCACACAAAGGCTGTGCTGAGCAATTGGGGCTGGTGAATCCCTTTTCAGCTGAAAAATAAAGCCTCATTCTGCAGCTTTGATGGAGGAAGTTTGTTATTTGCCTTGCAGGATTGTTGAGGTGTCCTGCTTAAGGTAGAACCAGGTAGCACAAACATGCAACTACTTTCCCAGGAAGCATGAAATCTAAAGTTCCACTAAAATCTCTATTTCATGTGCTGATCTGAATGCAATTCTAGTTTAACAAGCTCTGAATGTCGCTGCGCCAGCAAGTACAGGATCTATTTCAGCGGGCTGATCTGAATGAGTGAAAAAAACCCAACAGCCTGGTTTAATTAACTCCAGTAAAACCAGGAGTAACTCCTCAGAATCAATTCTATATTGTGGTTGCATTAGTGAGATCAGAACCAGGACATGAAGTGTATTCACAAAGTATTTGCCTCGTAGTCCATCTCCAAGTAGGACAGAGGAGAAAATCAATGACCTTTCCGTACCTGGGTGTCCAAACGAGCTGATCAGTGGTATTTGCTGCTCCCTGGGTATCTCTTCAATCCCAAAAGAGCAAGAGTGGCCCTGTGCCGTTTGCTGCAGTGCCACTATCCCTGATGCAGAGAGGGGGCAGGTGTAGCACCGCACAGCAAAAAGCTGAGCCTTTAATTTAACGCTCAAATACTGTAAATAACGAGGAGGGGAAGTGCTTTGAGGCATCTAAACGGGGTTTTTTTGCCCAAGGGGATGACAAGAGATGGGTGTCTCCTGAGTGAAGCCATGGTTGGTCTATCCCAAGCAGTAAAGGGGCACAGTGAGGTGGTTCCATCTCAGGAGGCTCCATCCTTACCCAGTGCATGTGGAGGGGCTGTTGGATCTAACTGAGTCTCATTTCATACCAAATAGGCCAAGTTATTTAAGGAAGGGTGATTCAAAATTGAAACAACTCCATCCTTTCAAGTCTCATCTTGTAATTGAAATATTCATAAAGCTCCTCATTCAGCATAAGACCATTGCAGGAATATTTTAAGGATTTCATGCCTTTTGCAGTTACAATGTGCAAATTCAGCAACACCAGCCTGCATTTTAGGAGTGCAAATGCATCATATTTTTGACCATCACTCTTTCAGTATAGTTTCCTTTATGGGATTTTCATCAGAATGAATGAAATTGGGTTTTTATAGTATGCATGAACAGCAACTATGGACTAGGCTGAGAAACCACTGTCCTGGTTGATGAATGTTTTGGTGTTTGATGTCAAAAAATCCTAATCTTGAAATAGGTTCTTCACTAATTTTATTTACCCTGGTCCACAAATCCTGTGTGGGTTTACAGATGAAAACTGAATGCAGATAGAGCCAGAGGTTAATACAGTAAGTGTTTTCATCCCATAGAGGAAGTAAATGCTTCCACAATTCTACCTTCGTTCCCCAAATACTCAGCAGTGCCTCATATCCCTGTGTGCAGCTCACTAACCGTGGAAACAGAAACGTCTGTTCCCGTTGCCCAGAAGTGAAAGAAATGCTCTGCAGGAATTCAGAGCGTCCTGTCACATAAAATACCTGATGACAATCGGGATGACAACTCCAACCCTCCACGTGTATGCAGATTTGTCCCTGAATGAGAAGAAAAACTCACAGTGATAGGGAAAATTATTGCCAACAAAATCTCCTCAGTGTTCACCCCCCATGTTTTCTCCGGGTTGTTCCCTCTGTGTCCATCATTTTCATGCCAAACAAACGAGCACGGAATCCGTGCCCCATCTGCTCCCAGGGTCGGAGCAGAGCTCAGCTGTGTCCCTTCCTCCCGGAATAGAACGGGCACAGACAGATGCCAGGTGCAGGCAGAGAGAGCCATCCCTGCTGGACCCTCCCAGGGAGCCCAGGAGGGGTTTGTCCTCCCCCAGATAAACTGTTCTTGCTGCCAAGACAAATAAAGGGACAAACAGTGGCTCTGAGCAGCCCTTGGAAAAGGAGAGGGAGCAGAGCCGGGACCCCCGATCCGCTGGGGCAGCTGGGACAAGTCTCTGAGTGCCTTTTGATAGCAAAGAAAAGCCATTTTTTTTCCACAGCGAATGTCACAACGTCAGGTTCTGTTGGCTCATGGCTGTCTTTGCCCTGCACTTCACCCGCCTGGTTTCCCTCCCCATCTGCTGCCCTGAGACCTCGGCTCCGTGCTGTGTCTGCGGCTCCTCCTGCAACACCCCCCAAATCACTGAGACCCCAGTGAGTAACTGCACAGTCACTGAGACCCCAGTGAGTAACTGCACAGTCACTGAGACCCCAGTGAGTAACTGCACAGTCACTGAGACCCCAGTGAGTAACTGCACAGTCACTGAGACCCCAGTGAGTAACTGCACAGTCACTGAGACCCCAGTGAGTAACTGCACAGTCACTGAGACCCCAGTGAGTAACTGCACAGTCACTGAGACCCCAGTGAGTAACTGCACAGTCACTGAGACCCCAGTGAGTAACTGCACAGTCACTGAGACCCCAGTGAGTAACTGCACAGTCACTGAGACCCCAGTGAGTAACTGCACAGTCACTGAGACCCCAGTGAGTAACTGCACAGTCACTGAGACCCCAGTGAGTAACTGCACAGTCACTGAGACCCCAGTGAGTAACTGCACAGTCACTGAGACCCCAGTGAGTAACTGCACAGTCACTGAGACCCCAGTGAGTAACTGCACAGTCACTGAGACCCCAGTGAGTAACTGCACAGTCACTGAGACCCCAGTGAGTAACTGCACAGTCACTGAGACCCCAGTGAGTAACTGCACAGTCACTGAGACCCCAGTGAGTAACTGCACAGTCACTGAGACCCCAGTGAGTAACTGCACAGTCACTGAGACCCCAGTGAGTAACTGCACAGTCACTGAGACCCCAGTGGGTAACTGCACCATCACTGAGACCCCAGTGGGCAACTGCACAGTCACTGAGACCCCAGTGAGTAACTGTACCATCACTGAGACCCCAGTGAGTAACTGCACAGTCACTGAGACCCCAGTGAGTAACTGTACCATCACTGAGACCCCAGTGAGTAACTGCACAGTCACTGAGACCCCAGTGGGTAACTGCACAGTCACTGAGACCCCAGTGGGTAACTGGGCCTGGCTGTGCAGATGAGCAGCCAGCCCAGAACAAAGTGCCTCGTTGCTCACAATGTGGGGAAGGCGCTGCGATTGTGGCTGAGGCAGGGGCTGACTCAGAGAACTCCTTTTATCCCTGACTTCCCTGACCCTGCACAATTCAGTGCTTACACATGTGGCTTTGTTTGTCGGGTCTGTTCAGCTCTGGTTCAGGAAAACCCACGAGCATGGCTTGAATTTTAAGCTGTTTGGTTTTTAGAGCTGGGGATTTGTGGCTGCCATTTAGTTGAGGCTGGAGCTGGTTCTTTTTCTGGGTTCATGCAACAGTGAAGTGGGGCACTGTCATAGAGGCATTGCACAGGCCTTTTAAATGAAGGGTAGGGCATCTTCCCTGGGACTGTGCTCTGATCAGGACGGTCATGGATGTGGAGGATAAGAACCAAGCGCGACTGGGAGAAACTGTCCACATGGGGGGATCAAACTGGAGGGGAGACTCAAAGAGGGGAGGGGGAAGCCGAATATCAGACCATGCAATCAGGCAAACTGGGACATTTCTGGCCTTCCAAACCTGCAGGTACACCTGCTTTCCCACAGGGAAGGTGGGGTCTACAAACCAAATCTACAGTGGGATTTGGGACGTGTCTCCTGACACAAGTGGGAGTTGCTCCTCACTCAGGACTGAGCCGTGTCCCTGCACAGTGCAGTCTGTACAGTGAATGTGATCATTTTGAGGCTTGTTTTGGTGGGTGACGGGGTGTGTGTTCAGAGCAAGGACAGTTTCTGTACCTGGAACAACAATTGCTCCATTTACATAAAACATACCCATTAATTGCCTGCGTGTCCGTACTCTGCTGACGAGCTCCCTGCCTCCCCAGATCCTGCCTGCTCCAGGCTTTATTTATAGGCTCCCCTGACCTTTTCACCACTCTGAGTCTCTCATGGATCCTGTCCTCTGTATGTTACCACATCGCTTTCCCTTGTCCCGTCTGACATTTAATTTTTATTAACTGTGGTGTTAGGTAAAGCTGTTTTTCTTTGTTTTCCACGCTGTGTCCTTCTCCTGCTCTCTAGGCCATAGAAAGTCATTCCAGAACCGCTGGGGAGAATTTTTCTTGCTTGACATTTTGAGGCTTTCCAGCAGGACATGGAAAATTAAAACTGGGTTTAAGGTTGATAACGTCTCCTTGGGAGCTATAAAGTGGGGACATGAACATGAATCTCACTGCTGACCTAAGTGTGAGGGGTCAGTATCTTGTAAGCACACCAGGTGTCCACTGGTCACTGGAAAACCCTTCTCCACCTCTTAGTTCTTTGTGTAAAAAGTGGGAGCACATGGTGGGAATTTGGGTATGATGGAGACACGTTGATGTTTTCCATCCCTGCTTAACATTTGCCCCACCCTTTGATGAAGAATCTCGTGTTGCTACTCATTTAACTGAATAATCACATTAACTCAAACAGTTTAAGCAGAAAACATCCCAAACAGTAGCAATATTTGTGAGAGACAGCTGAAAAACCGCTTCCATTAGCTGCTCTTCTTTTGGGAGGTTCCTACCAATTAACAGCAGCCTTCATTCACTCTTAGAAGATGTGTTGTCTCCTGCACTTTACTGGCTAATTAAGAAATCCTTCCCTCAAAAAGATGAAATTCTCTCCATCTTTTTGGTGACTCACTGGGAGTGATTCACTGGGAAGTGTCTTCCACTGAATTTATAGTCTCCATTAATCTGTATCCAAACATGTTTATACAAACAGTTATTGAAATGGATGCATAGCTCATTTCTGACACTAATGGACAGTAGAGAAGCCCAAGCTAATGCCAAATCTCACTAAAATTAAATACTTTAATTCTGTTCAATAGAGCAACTAAATTTCCAAATGCCAGGAGATAACATCTCAGATGCAGTCACTGAGACAAGTGGCTCCAGTGCCAGCAGCTTCCACAGCTCGAGTGGGGTGCAGTGGGGGGCTCCTATCCCCGGGGACCCTCAGGGCAGTGCAGAGAGCTGCCAGGAGCCCCCAGCTCGTGTCCCAGCTGGCAGAGCCCGGAGAAGTGGTGGCCATGTCCCCCCAGCTATAAAAGAACCCCTAAGGAGTCTGTCACATGCTCTGCCTCACTAGTGAGGAGGGAAAAGCTTTGGATATTGTCTGCTTAGACTTTAATAAAGCCTTTGACACCACTTCCCCCAGGCTCCTCCTGGGGAGACTTGGATGGGTGTGCTCTTCGCTGGGTAAAAATCTGGCTGGATGGCCAGAACCAGAGAATGCTGAGGAATGGAGTTAAATCCAGCTGGGGCTGGGCATCAGTGGTGTTCCCCCCAGGGCTCAGCACTGGGACCAGTCCTGCTTAAAATCTTTATCAGTGATCTGGATGAGGGGATCGAGTGCAGCCTCGGTTTGCTGATGACACCGAGTTGGGTGGGAGCGTGGAGCTGCTGGAGGGCAGGATGGCTCTGCAGAGGGATCTGGGCAGGCTGGATCCATGGGCCGAGGACAGTGGGATGAGGTTCCACAAGGGCTAGTGCCAGGTCCTGCTCTCAGGTCACAACAACCCCTCCAGGCTGGGGGAAGAGTGGCTGGAAAGCTGGAAAAGGAACTGGGGATGTGGGTGACAGCACCTGGAGAGGAGCCAGGTGGGCAGGGAGCCCAAGGGCACCCGGGCTGTGCCAGCAATGGTGTGGCCACAGGCCCAGGGCAGGGATTGTCTGTGCTGGCACTGCTGAGGGACCTCAAATCCTGGGGGCAGCTCTGGGCCCCTCATGAGGAGGAAGACATGGAGGGGCTGGAGCATGGCCAGGGAAGGGAACGGAGCTGGGGAAGGGGCTGGAGCAGCAGGAGGGGCTGAGGGAGCTGGGGGGGCTCAGCCTGGAGAAAAGGAGGCTCAGGGGGGACCTTCTGGCTCTGCAACCCCCTGACAGGAGGGGACAGCACAAGGGGAAACAGCCTCAAACTGTGCCAGGGGAGGGTCAGGTTGGATATTGGGGAAAATTCTCCACTGGAAGGGTTGTCCAGCCTTTCACAGGCTGCCCAGGGCAGAGGTGGAGTCCCTGGAGGGATTTAAAGGCCATGTGAACGTGGGACTTGGGGACATGGGTTAGTGGTGGCCTTGGCAGTGCTGGGGGAGTGCTGGGCTTGATGATCTCAGAGGGCTTTTCCAATTCTATGATTCTAAAGACAAGTTTTCTGTGCGAATAGTGATATAGTCTATATTCCAAAATAATGGGAATATTTCACACTCCTTTTAGATTAAAAGTTGAGAACGGATCTCTGAATTTCTCATGGGACACTGGTATTATTTACTGAGCAATAATATTTTGCTACTCTGTGTACAAGGGAATATCAGATTTCTGGAAGGACTAATGAATATTCAAGGAGTTCTGCTTTGCAAGGAGCTTCAGCTGAGAGCTGTGTTCATTCATACACATTTAAGTAAAGCTTAGATTTGCTCGTTTTTCATAACTCTGCTTTCGAAGGGAGGAAAACAATCAGGCTGTGCTTTTATAGAGTGAATTTAAAATTGAAATTAGACATTTAGGTGTCATTTCAGTTGTAAAGTAGCCCTTAGTCCTGATGGTGGGAGCAGGGATTCCAATTATGTTTAATTTGTATGCACAGGGCTTAGTTAGACAAAGTATTAAGGGTTCTTACTTGTTCATAATATTTCTATCGTGTGCAGGGTTTTCAGCACCCTCACTAAATTAGTTCTTGGAAGCCCTTGTTCACTATATTAACAGAATATATCCCACACATAGCAAAACAAACTGTTTGGCCTTTCAAATGAGAGGACCCCAATCTAAATAAATATTGAATTACAGAACCCCTGCGTGAGGAATACAAGGTAATTCTTCCCTTTTTTCACCAGCTGGGAGCTGCTCTGTGTGATGTGTGGCACAAACTCACGGGAAAGAGGAGCAAATTGAAAACACCACCCCTGTGGGTTCCCTTATTAGGCTGGAAGTGACTGTGAAATTCGCAGGACACAGCTCATTAAAACAGGGCTGCCAATCTGTGACCTCTTGAGTAGGAAGAGAAGATCCATGCTGGAAAACAGGCTGTTGCTTTGATTGTGGGGTAACTCAGCTAAGGAGGAGAAAAATGTGTGTAGCTGCTCGTTAACCCACTCGGCACCGTCGGTCCTCACAAAGTGCATCTGCAGGAGAACTGGGAAGCAGTGTCCAGGTCGCTCAGGCCCAGGTGAAAAGGAAGGGATGGGATGCCTGGGGAGCTGTTGGTGTTTCCCCACCACAGCTCCCACCTTCTCAGGGGTGTTGTGCTTCTTGGGCACCTCAGTGGTCTGCTACAGGATGCACAAGGCAGTGAAAATGTCAGCGGTATTTCATCCAGTAAGGTGGAAACTCAGCACACTGCAGGACTGTGAGCCACACAGTTGGTTTTTCATTACTAAGATGTTTAAATGGAATTAATTTTAATGCTAGTTACAAGGGCTCCCCTGACCCTGGTGAGTGTATGAAGAGCAATCACGGAATCACAGAATGGCTCAGGCTGGAAGGGACCACAGTGGGCCATCTGGTCCCACCTCCCTGCTCCAGCACAGGATTGTGTCCAGAGGGTTCTGGAATATCCCCAGTGAGGGACACTGCACCCCCTCTCTGGTCTCTGTTCAGGGCTGGGTCACTGCAGAGCAAAGACGTTCTTCCTCCCGTCCAGCTGGAGCTTCCTGGGCATCAGTTCCTGCCTGTTCCTCTTGTGCCATTGCTGGGCCCCCCCGAGCAGAGCCTGCTCCATCCTCTGCCCCCTCCCTGCAGCCCCTGCCACACCCTGGGGAGGTCCCCTCTCAGCGTCTGCTCTGGAGGCTGAACAGCCCCAGCTCCCTCAGCCTTTCCTGCTCCCAGAGATGCTCCATCCCTTGGGCATCTCCGCAGCCTGCGCTGGCCCCGCTGCAGGAGCTCCCTGTCCCTGCTGTGCTGAGGAGCCCGAGCTGGACCAGCCCTGCAGATGTGCCTCCCCAGGGCTGGGCACAGGGGCAGGATCCTCCCTGCCCTGCTCCAATGCTCTTCCTGCTGCCCCCCAGGACACCACTGGCCTTCTTGGCCCCCAGGGCACAGCTGGCTCAGGGACAGCTTTGTTATATCCTGGCCTCTCCCGTGGAATAACAACCTCGGAATGCCTGGTGTTGAATTCCATGCTTTTGGCAGCTCAGCCTTCAGAGCACTGAGCTTTGTATGTGGCAAACTTCAGTGGCAGGAGGAATTGTCCTGGCTCTGTAAATCAGCACCGCTCCAGAGCTGTCTGGAGCCAGACGGGGCCCAGTCTGCAGCAGCCAATCTGACTTGCCCTCGGGCAGAAGTCCTTAAAATTCCTACGTGAGTGTTCACTACCTCGGGTGCCTTCAGACCTGCTCTGGTACAGGTTGGTGCTGAATATTCAGTTATAGGTTGTTTGCACTGAAGAAAAGAACAGGATTATTTACCACAAACTTAGTCCAGGCTCCAATAAATCCCATTTTCGTGCCACCAGAACCCAGGGAAGAAATAAGGCAAGAATGTGAACGTTTTCTGCTTGAAAAAGCAGCTATTTTAGTAGTTAAGTTCAATCCCTTAAGTGATCGTCTAACTCTAGTCTGACATTTTCTGTAAGTGAATAAACCTGCATCTTAATTCTCTCCCTGTCAAAGATTAAATAATGCAACATCAGCTTTTAACATGATTGATCCAAATAAAGAGCCTGAAAAATGTAGCCTGGTTGGAAACATTCAGTGAAATAATACATTTTGGGGAGGGTTTCCCCCCCATCACTGCTGATGTGAAAGAGCTGGATTGTGGGAAAAGAAAAGCTGGGATGAGAACACTTAAACTGATGTTGCTCTGCGTGAGGGCGAGGAGAGGCTGGTTTCAAAATGGGCTCAGTAATTCTGAGATCCCTGCTCTGGTGAGCTGGGAAACACCGTTCTGATGCCTACGAGAAAGCAGGGTCCCTCGAGCCATGCCCAGCTGGAGCTCCAAAACGACCCCTCAGTCACAGATCAAAATTTTGGCCCTGCTCATCACGGCAGAGGAAGGAACTAAACCTCTTATTTCCGACACTGGCAACTTTGCCTTGGACTTAGACTTTAGGAAGAAGGGGAAGTGGGAGGGCAAGAACCAGGAGTCTTATAAATTTCTCATGCCTTTTGTACCAATCTTACAGTTCTTTTTAAGGAGAATGAAAGATGTAGAGACATCTGACTTAAAGTAATGGTAAGGAAAGGGCTTTATGATGTTGAACTTCATGGAATTGTGTTAGTTGTCCATCATCTGCCTGTGAGTGTCCTGTAGTCTCTGAGCCATTGGGATTTTTATTTGTTTTTCAATTGAAAATAAGTTCTAAATTCATCCTGTTGTAATTCTGACATAAAGAAGTGGCTTTTTCCTCATCCAAATCAATTCAGTGATTCACTTCTTACAGTCTAGTGATTGCTACAAGGGTGAAATTATAGTCTTTGAAAACGGTTGCAAAACAGAGGCCTGGCTCCAAAATGTTTGATTCCCATATCAGTGATTTCAGTAAGTGAACTTAAAAGTCCTGTAGTTTACCTCGTGCGCTGGGAGGCTGGAAAGGAGAGGCCTTTTGGAATATTTGATCTGCACAGAGCACAAAAGAGAAGATTGCTGGATAGGTGGGCAGAAGGAAAGGGAGAAAGAAAACAAACAGAGAAAGAAAAGAAAGAAAGGGAAAAAAAAAAAAAAAAGCAAGCCAGGAAAGCACAGGTTTATTTTTAGGAAGTGTTTATTCTTAGCAGTGGTAAATCACAGCCAGGCTGGGTTCAGCAGAGCGTTTGCACACAATGTTCTGATCTGCAGGCACCCAGATACCCTCAAGAGCCCACACACAGGGCACAGGGTGGCCAACCCCACCAGCCTGGTTCATCCCAGGAGAAGTGTCTGATTGCCTTTGCACCTCTGCTATTAATAACTGAGGGGGGAAGGGGGAAACTGAGAGGTTTTAAATACTAGGATCATTCTTCAAAGAATGATTGTATTGGGCATACACATTTGTTCCCACCCCAATTAAATTTGCTGCCCTGCCTCTTTAAATGGTGCACGTTCTGTAGATTAAGTAGGAATTTACTGGAAAAACTCTAAACTGATAACAAGGGATTCATATTTCTTACCTAATTGTCGCTGAGATGGATGTTTTTGGGAGTATTTCCAAGACTACACTTGGATTAGGAGCCACACTTTGAGCACGTCTTCCTGAAGCCATGGCAAGTGGTGCAGGACAGGAGTGGTACATGTCCTGCATGGCAATCCCAAAGGGATGGGCTGACCCAGCCTGGCCCCTGTGATCCCACTGATGACACAGGACATCTTTAGCATATCTGGAAAGTTTGTTCAATAATTAAATCACTAATTTGGGACTGTGAGCCTTAAACTTCCTCAGTGGTTGGTCGTGTATCAGTTGGACCCCTGACTTGGAAGGTTGTGCTCCCACAGGGAACATTGTAGGGAAGTTACAGCTTGGATGGAATAAACCCAAAAGATACAGGCTCTGGCTGAGCGGATGCTCTTCCTGATGGCTCCCACTCCAAACTGGCTACAAGGAGAGAAGGGATAAACTGGGCAGCAATGTTGAAGGAGGGGAGATACCCTCCCCTGCCCTTTTCTCTCCTGTCGCCCCTCAGAGCCACAAGTGCTGACAGCAACTCTGGTTCCTATTTGTTTTCCCCCTTCCTATCGGGGCACGTGGCTGTGCAAGGAGGGATCCTTTCACGCCCATCTGCCAGGTCCTTGAGGGGTGTTAAGAGTAAACTAGGTGTGAACAGCACCTCAAGTGGGCACACACAGGGAAGCTGAGCCGTGAAAGCATTTGCTCAGTAAAAATAGAACAGGGCTGTTGGCAGAAAGAGGTGTCTGTAACACACACACCCAGCAGCGAGGGTTTGTTTTATTAATGCATCACGCTGAGTTTCCTGACCTTATGAGGCAGGAGGGAGTTGGGCAGGACAGGTGAGCTCGTAATTTGTTCTTTAACACTGAAAGCAACGCACCTCTCCTGACTCTACACTGAACAGCCAGTACCAGTTTTCACCTCTGATTATCGCATCACCTACTTAATTGGAACGGAGAACACATGAGGGATTACCAGCTATTGATGATCCATTGCATGGGAAAGCATCAGCTCTACTCTGGTTTGGTTTTGATGGGCTTTGTTGTGGAGGAGCTGCAGCTCCGGAGTCCCTCTAGAGTCCCCAGCATCCATCCAGCCAACTCTTTGCTCATCCTTGGGCACTGCAAAGCTTGTCTGTGCGCCTGGATTTAATGTTCTTCTCAGGTGAAAGATAGCAAGGGGTGGGGTTTTTTTGACTAAACAATGAGTTGCAGTGTGGGTCTGATATGAACATCCCTCATGTGTAACAGTCAGACCACAGATTGCAAAACTGCCTTCAATCCACAGATCTCATCCATCCCCATCCCACGGAGATCAGCATATTACAAGCAGAAAGTGATTTACCAGACAAGTCCCAGTTCCTGCCTGTATTATCCTGTGATTTATGGCACATCTGATGTGACTGCAGCTGAAGTACAGTAGAGAAGCCTGTTCTGCAACACAAACAAAGAGTATTAGACGAACAGATCTGATACTGAGAAGACAGATATGTCACTGGATTGCAACTCTTTGGCCTGCTGTTTATTGTGCAGCTCTACCCTTGCTGCTTTGCTGCCAGAAAGGCAGAAAATGGAATTACAACAGCTCTGTGTTGTGTCACTCAGGCACTCAGAGCAATCACCAGCTGGGCCACCAAAGATGGGGAGGGACAGCAAAAGTGAGCCCAGCACTGGGGCTGTTGGAATCAGTGGGATTTTTCCCACTGGCTCCAGTGCTTCAGATTTGCCCCGATGGGAGCAAACACTGTGAATGAAATCTCAGACACTCCATGGCTTTTAAACACATTAATGGAGCATCTAAATTTAGAGCACTGCACTTTGGTTTCATTAAGAATTCTACTTTAGATCCAGACAGACTGCACAGAATCTGGCCCCAGCACAGCCCCTCCTGCCTGATGCACAGCAAACCAGGAGCTTTTATGTCTGAAATGGCCTCATCTCACCCACAGCTGCTCAGAACTTGGTGCCTTCTCCACATTCATTCTAATTCTTGGAACCTGAACCTCTGCCACCCCCTATACTTTATATATCACGGGGCAAATGTTGCTCAGATGAAACCACTAAAAAGAGAGAGCTGATTTCGGCTTAAAACAGAATGATGAATCCTTGTATGAATGTCTGCAGAGAAAGGAAACACATGCTGGTTTGCAAACATTACTTGTGTTTGAACTTCCCTTCCATGTCACCACTGGGTGAGCTGTTGGATGGATTCGCGTGTTTCTGATAGAAACTGAGACTCAAAGATGCTGAAAATCAGCTTTCAAATAAACAGCCCTGCTGAAAGCCCAAATCAGGCATCCCCCCTTCTGAACAGCTTTACAGCTTTGGGCACTGAGCTGTGAGACTTGGAGGGCCTGAGGTGCTCTCAGATGTCCTGCTGCTGGATCACGTTATCCAAGAGCCAGCAGAAGCTCTGGGGGAAATGATGTGAAACATCAGGAAAGACAGATCCTCGTGTGACACCTGGGACCCCGGCCCCGACCTCAGAAATAATGGGAATGGAGAAATGTCACCAGGGAAAAGCAAGATCAAATGCTTTAAATCACAATATATTATATTTCCCCAAAGCACTCCAGTAATATACAGTCTTAATGCCTCTTTTTGCCCGTTTTTTGTGAAGAATACCTCAGCGTGGACCTATCTAAACACCTTGGAAATTTTTTAGCACTTGATTAGTCTAAAATACAGATGGACTTGAAATCCTTTTTTTCCTCCTTGATGCTTTTTCCTCCTGGCCTCATTTATTAAAGCTAGTGGGATTGTTAGACCAGAGGCACTTCTGTCATCTCTTGGGAGATGGTGCATGTGACTTTCTGTTTTCCATGGAAACCAGAGCAGGAAACAGTTAACAAAGAGCTCCCCAGCTCTGCAGTGTGAGAGAGAAGGTTAAGAGGGTTGGGGGAAAGAACAGTAAACAAGAGCATCACTCCCAGCAGCAGCCAAGGACAGTGTTCTCCAAACCTTCTGGCAGAGCCTATTCCTGGCCCAGTCAGTCTCACTGCCTGCTCTCCAGAGCCCTGTGTGATGTGAGGGCTTCTCAGACCTTCCTCACGCCCACACAGAGGGAAATCCTCATCCCAGGAGCTCTGACCAACGTCGGGAGGTGATTTGGTGTAAAGCTTGTGAAAGCACCCATCCGTCTGGCCTCCTCAAAGCAAGAGACCTCTGTGCTCCCTGTGGTAGAAGTGATTAATTCAGGACTGTTGGGAGCCCAGGCCACCCTCCGTTTAATTGAGATTTCCTGCAAAATCAGGGGCTTTGGACATCAGCTTGTGGGCCTGACCCACCGAACAGCTGGTGCATGGGGTTGGAAAGTAGCAGAGAGGCCTCAGGCCTGTGCTGCAGCCAGAAAGATGCACTAAAAAACTAGCCTAGTACAGCTTCCTGGCAGAGAAGTGTCCACTTGTGATGTTTGTTGGGAAATATTTCCATATATATGGACCTTCTCCCTCTCGTGCCTCAGTTTCTCCCTCGGTGTGGAGTGGGATATCTCCCTCTCAGCTCTTCTGTGACTTTACTGAGCTGCTGCTGACGGGGGAGGCATTCCTGGGGGTTTGTTCTTGGTTGAGCTTTCTCCTCATGCCCGTGGACTGTGGAGGAAAATGTCCCTGTGCTGCTCCCCCCTGGTGTTTTTTCATAGCTCGTCACGTCCCCTCTGCTCGACAGCTTTTCCCCGGGGAACTTCCATCCTCTGCTTTTCCCCTGGCAGGCCATGCAGGAGAGAAGGGCTGTGATTTCAGAGCACATCAAAGCACTCAGAGCCAACAGACACCCAGAGATCTAATGCCTCCCCCACCTGGTTCCCAGGGCACTGCAGAGTCTCAGCAGGCTCCTGAACCACAATTATGCCTGGAAAGAACATGTCTGAGCATTATACAGCACAGGGCAGACTTTCAAACTCTTTTTTCTTCTTTGTCCCCCTATCCAAGGTCTTTCTCTCTTTGATTTATGGATTTGGAGCCCATCTTTAATTATCTCCCCTGAACAGCTGCCTGGAGCAGCGCTCACAGGAGTCACACGGATGCAGAGTGCAGCCCTCCTGGGTTTGCACAGCAACACGCCACGGGAATGGTCATTAACACACGTGGGAAGGGCACAGCCTCCTGCTCCTGGGCTGTCTGGAGTGTGGATGTGCTCAGATCTGCTCCTGCAAGCACACGGACTCAGCACATCCACATGCTTGGGCAGGTCACCCCCCTGCTCCACATGCACAGGGACTGTTACAAGGGCCACGCTAGACTCAGAATTTTCCAGCCGGGGAAATCACTCTGGAAGTGATGCCTAAAGGCATTTTCAGTGCTGGGAAATAAGGGCTCACTTATTTCCTTTAAAATTTACGCTCAGAGAGGGATAGCAGTGATGAAAATCTGTCACAGTGCAGGTAGGGCTGCACACTGTCATGCAGGTCCAGCTCTGGCTCCGGGCACGCAGCTTTCTCTGACTTCAGGTGCTTTGTAAGTCTCTGTCTTGATTGTGCTTCCATCTCACTCAAGATAAACACTTGTCTGAGCAGTTCACTCTGAACTTCCACTTTTGCAGCAAGATCAGAGGTCTCATGTGCCTGCACAGACTGAGAGACACAGAGAACAAGACCCTGGAGGTGTCCAAGGCCAGTCTGGACGGGGCTTGGAGTAACCTGGGCTAGTGGAGGGTGTTCCTGCCCATGGCAGGGCGTGGAACGAGATGAGCTTTAAGGTCCCTTCCAACCCCAACCATTCCATGATTCTCTGAGTCCGTGTATGATTCTCTTCCCCTCTCACTGTAGGGATCATCCTCCACTGTGCATATTGGATGCAAAACTGGAGCTTCTTCCTCTGTGGGTAAATCCTATTTCATCTCCCTCAAATAATTTCATACCAAAACCCACTTTCAACAGCTTTCCTCTGGAAACAGGGAGATTGTTGTCAAAGCCTCAGGAAACCCCTTTGATGTGGGGCAGACCACTGGGAGAGATGGAAATGAGGTGCTGGGAGGGAGCTCAGCAGTTGTGCAGCTGAGGGAGCGGCAGCGGCAGGGACCATGGTCAGCTCTGGCTGACAGACCCGCAGGGTGTGGAAATGGCTCATTAAAAACTTGGAGACCTTCGGTGCTCTGGGGACCTGGCCCTGGACAGAATTTCCAGACTTGCAAATTTATGGAAATGTTTTTTTGGTGGGTAACTGAGGGAGCAAACACGCATTCAATTATCAAATCATATTCCTGTATCCACCTGACTCCAAAGCCTGCAGGGCTCCGCGGAGCCCCTTTGTCCCTGCCTGTTTAAATGGTGAATTCTTTGGGGCAGGAACTCTGCCCTTCTCTTCTTGCACAGCTCAGAATAGAAAGGGATGTCAGTCTTGGGTGGAGCACACTGATACGGTGGTTATAAATACAGAGGCAGGGACAGAACCCTCCGGTGAGGGGGCTTTGTGCCAACCAGGCGAGGGAGGGCTTTGAACTGAAGCTAAAGAAGGAACGACCCCGACCTCTGGATCACAGAGAGACGTCCTGCTAATTCACATTCAGCACTGCCTCCCTTGTGCTGCCATCACAGGCACCTCTGTGGCCATTCCTGCAAGGACACACGTGGCAGCGCTGGTTTAGGGATCTGCTCCAATCTATTTCCCAGCTGGAGACGGGCAGGGACGGCCAGCGCCTATCCCCGGGATGTGTCACCCACTGCAGCTCCACAGCTGATTCATTACCCACTGCCTGATATTTAACCTGACCCTTCCCATATTTCATCTCTCCCAGAAATGCTCCTGCTGCTCTTGGTTTCCAGGGCCAACGGGTACAGTGATGGATCCAGCTGCTGCAAATCCTGTGCTCCGGAGGCAACGTGACCCTGCTGTGACAGCACGAGCCTGTCATGGGAATTCTGTTAGTTATGGGATGGAGAATGCTTTAATTACCATCTCCAGCATCTGTCTAGACAAAAACTCTGCCTGATAGTGGCTTCTGAGAGAACAGAAACATGCCGAATGCATTCCCCATCCAAATTCCTCTCTGGCACAGCTCTGCTGGAATTGCAACAGGCAGGACCTTTTCTGAATAAGGCACAAAGGCAGAGCTGAGCTTTGACCTGGGCTAAGCCCTGGAAGTCTGACTGTAAATCACAAATACAGATTATGTGCCAGATAGATTTGTTTTTCTTTTCCTAACTGGTAACTCAAAAGTACTGTCAGGAATTTTTTCTGCTGCAAGTGTGGACACTGGGGAGGATAACAAACCTTGTGTGGCTGGGGTTGCTACTGAATAACTTAAGAAGAGAGTCCAGCTTCTCATTAAAAAGTACCATTTTACCTTTTTATTGTTTTTTAATGAAACCATTTCTTCCCAGAAGAGAAGAGAATTGCCTTTTTCCTAAGTGGACATTTTCATGAAAAAATAATTCCCAAGTTTTCATTACAGTCTGGAGCGAGAACTTGACAATATAATCTCCTTGTTTGCTCCCCTGGCATCCTGTGAAAGAGAAACAGAGGAGGAAAAGAGAGCAAATGTGAATTTTCAACACATTTTTTTGTGAACCAAGGAGTTGGGGAGGTATTGCTCTTCGATCTAGGTGGGGCCCACTGGCCTTCCATGACCTGTCTGTGAGGGGGAAACTGAGGCACAGAGCTCCTGGATCATCTCCAGGGCTTGCAAACCCCCTGCTTTGCAAGCAGGGAAACTGTGGGCTGCAAACTGCAGCACTTCTGGAGAAAGACGCTGGAGGCAGAGTAGGTCCTTCTCCTGTTGGGTATTAAAGTGGCTTGGGGGGGGTTTCTCCTCCTCCTTGGCACCAAAAGGGCAGCTCCTTCCCAAGGCTTTGCCTCCTTGTCCCACTGGATTCTCTGGACACTCAGAAGCAGTTGTCTCTTCTCTTCCCTCCCAAATCCGGTACAAAGCTGCCTTTCATGCTACCTGAAACTCCTGACAGGTGGGAGATGGAATACAGGAGAATTTCCACCCTGCTGGGATCATTACCCTTTCTGCCTTTCCAGTGTTTGCAGCTAATCGGTGGTTTCTTTGTTGTTATTTTGGGGCTTGCTTTGGTTTTTTTTCAGTTCTTATCTATTTATGGAGCCCTGTGACTGCCACCTTGCTGTCCTGGTCCACAGGCACAGCCCTTCCCGTCCCTCAGCAGGGCTCTGAGAGCACCAGGTATTGCCACCAGGGGAACCACAGCAGTGACACTGAATGCTCCCTGCCAGGAACTTGCAGGCAGGTAAAACATCGCAGTCCTAACCCAGGACAAGGAGCAAGGAGGTTCCCCACACCATTTAAAGGGAGGTTGCCTGGCTGGCGTACTGGGATGCTCCTCCAGCCTGGGTGAGGGGAGGTGTGGCATTTAGGGTGGACCCAAGGTACATCACTGGCTAAGTAGGTCAAGCACAGGCTTCCTGCAAGGGCCAGAAATGTACCTGTGGAAGGCAGAGGAAGAGCTGCTTTAATGGGTTGATCATGTGCTTTCTCCTCACAATTCTCTGGGGCTGAAGTGCCTCCGGGAGCCTTTTCCTCTGGCCCCAACTGGAAATCATTTCTGTGTTCAGGAAGCACCAAACCCTTCTCCTGAAAACAGGAGCACTCAGAATCAGCAGGAAGAGGCAATCCACCCTGCCCTGGGATCTTGAGCACAGAGCTCACAGCAGAGTTGCTCTGCCGTGAGGTTGTGCTGGGTGAGATCATTCAGTGCTGCTCACAGTGTGTTATGGAGGGTTTCAGTCATTAAGAGGAACTGAGTTCCTCCTGTATGGAGATTAATTTGTTGTCTCAGCCTTTTATTGGGTGCAAAAGCAGGTGAGGATGCAGCAGTCAGGCTGTTCTTGTGCTTGTCAGGAAGCTGGGAACACTCATGGAGTGGTGGCTTCTGTTTCTTTGCAGATGGTACAAAACACAAGCAGGATTTCGGAATGTGGAGCACCTGGCAAAACCAAGGGAAAAGCCCATATCTCTCTAAAAGCAGGTCATGGGACTGCAGGACACGATGTTGGGTGTCTGTCATGTAAACACCCAATGTTAAAGGCTCTGTTAAAGCTGCCCAGTGGTGCTGGGGAGCTCCTCGTTTCCAGACCTCTTATTGCTGGACAGATTAATCATCTGCATTTCTTATCCTGGAGGGAACTGGACCACTCTGTTTCCCTGGTTTCCCTTGCTTGTGTTGCCTGAATTCCCCAATCCCTGCTCTGACTCTGCTGTAGTCCTGCTTGAGCCCCATTTCTTTCTCCTTGACTCTCTGCTCCAGGTGTTCCCAGTTTCCTCCCTTTCCTCCTTAGGTTCTGCAACTTCTCATCAAATCCTACTGTTCCTGGCATTCCACCCCCAAAGGCCTCTCCTGTTCTCCCCCTGGGAAGTCCCTTTTCCCCCTTGCTCCCATCAGATCCAGTGGGGCCCATCAGGGAGACTGCAGGAGCGGGGTGTCCCCTGTTATCTCTTCCAGGGGTTGGCACTGCTCTTCCTAAAGGGAGGGATTTGATTGCTATTTTGGAACCTGGCAAAAGCTTAAAGGCAAATCCTACTCAAGGATGCATTTCTTTGGCTGGGCACTGCAGACAAGCAGACGTGTCTGGATGCAGTTGGAATCCAGAGGATGTCGTTCCATTTTACCCAAGAAACACGCTGGATTTTTGGCCAAGGACTGAGGCTTTGCTGGAGAACCCTGGACGGGCTGGGCAATATTTGCTGTGCCTCCACAGCTCAGTTTTCATGGAAGACTCGTTTTGTTTAATGTAGCTCTAGTTGAGTTATAAATTAATAATCCCTGCTGCTGGGGACTGCTGTGTAGCAAGATGGCTTTCCTGAATGTATGTGTAAATAATTCATGCCATTAAATTAGTTGTGTTCCCTGTCCGCAGCTCGTTTACCTGCTGTGACTACAAATATTCCTCCATCCCCTTGGAGGAGGTGTCGGAACACACCAAGCGTGAGAGGTTCGTGTCTGTGGGAAAGAGCCTTTCCCTGGTTTTAAATGGATCGGGAACTCCCCGGACAGGGAGCACCAGGAAGGTCTGGGTTGTTGAACATGACACACCTGCCCAGGCAAAGCTTTCG
The DNA here is from genome assembly GCA_013396775.1 of Cephalopterus ornatus. Classification (NCBI taxonomy): domain Eukaryota; kingdom Metazoa; phylum Chordata; class Aves; order Passeriformes; family Cotingidae; genus Cephalopterus; species Cephalopterus ornatus. The sequence goes on along the minus strand of VZRE01003873.1, from coordinate 395,394 downwards.
CCTTGGCTTTTGGAGCCATGGCAAGGGTTGTGTGAGATGGGCTTTCCTGATGCATCCCATTCCGGATATCAGGAGGAATTTCTTCATGGGAAGGGCACTCGGGCATTGGAAGGGGCTGCCCAGGGAGGTTTGGAGTCCCCATGCCTGGAGGTGTCCAGGGAGCTCAGTGCTCTGGGCTGGGGGACGAGGTGGGCACTGGGCACAGGTGGGACTCCGTGGGCTGGGAGGGCTTTTCCCACCTCACTGATTCTGGGATCACAGCTCTGCATCCTTTCCAAGCTCTCCAAGCTCCTCTGGAATGATTTCAGTGATCTGTGCTTCAGTTTCCCTACCCGTACACAAGGAACAACAGGAATTCTCCTCAGCTTCACATGTAAAGTCTGTGGGGTTTCCAATGTACTATTTTTATTTAAATTCCCACCACCACAGAACTGTAAATACTCCTTTTCAGCCTCAGGCATCAGCCATTCTGTGCTGCAGTGAGCAGAGTATGCTAATGACACAAGTCCTCCACAGAAAAGGGTGAAAAGAGTACAAAAGAAAATAAGAAAAATAAGATTATTGAGACTAAAAGCCATTTTTCACTGTTGTAACACACAGCCTCTAAAATCTTCGCATCTTTTTGGCACTACCTGATGTTTCCAAGGCTTTGATGCTGTTTTATTGCTTCTGTATTAGCAGATTATTTTAGACCCCACTAGTAAAGCTTTTGCTGGTCTGATGTTGTCAGTTCTGGTTTGTTTTCCCCCAGCCTTGCTGCTGCTCTGCGTGTGATGATCCAGGGCAGGACTTGAGGGAATCCAGGGAAGACTGGGCTGTAATAACTTCCATCTTCTCCCTACGTACCATAAACCTGATCCTCTGACAGTAAGTAGTATTTATGTGCTTTTAAACATAATACATAACCTGTAAAATTGTGTTATTGTTGAGTTATCATCATATATTATCTGGAAGCAACTTAAAAAGGTTGGTTTACCTTTTTTCATATAAATATTGATGAGAAATCTGAAACGTGTTTTTCTGCAGAAAATACTTACATTTATATCAGACTCAAATATATCTGGAAAAGGTGTTATTCCTTATGTTCCTGCTGAAGTCTGTTTGGAAGAGCAAGGAGGTGTCTGTATAAATAACAAGGGCTATTAGTTTGGGACCAATTTATTCCCTGAAAAGGCTTCTGAAGAAACACATCAGCATATTGCAAATCACTGCAAAGGGTTTTGGTGATGTTTATTGGGACTGAAGACGAATGTTTTGGGTGGAAGGAAAACAAGAAAGAAGAAGTCATGGAGTTGCAAGAGCTGAAGAAAATGGGACAGCTGCCTGTTAACTTTGAAATAACTCTGAGATCTCAGAGTTTGTGGTGAGGGAAGTTTCCTTGCTGTCGGGTTTGGTTAAAAGGCATGTTTCTGGTAGCCTGGAAAAAGGGTTTTTAAATAGAGGAGGAACTGGTAAGGTTGTGATTCAGAGTTTGGCACCTGGCAATTCACCTGTTTGCTCTGGGTAAGCTTTATATTGGGATTTGCAAGTGATGTCCAGCAAATGTCCAGCAAATGTCCAGCCTGCCTTGCCAAGGTTCTGGATAAACTGGAAAAGCAGAGCAGAGGCCACTGCAGGCTGTACTGGGAAGGCACATCTTGTCCCAGTGAGCTGGAGGCTGAGCTGGGAGAAGCGATGGCTGGATGAAGGGATCACTCCTAGAAAGGAAAACGGACGCTGTAATATCTCCTTTTAAAGGCGCTGCAGACAGGCTGGGGCATGTTTCATTGCAACACTAAGAGATGTAAGTAACTTCTCAAATAGCAGTCCCTCCCTTGCTCTGAAGGGCTGTGTGACGGTTCGGTGGCGTTTTTGGAGGCTCCCTCCACAGCTCCAGTCCAGCAGTCGGTGTGATGCTGTTTGCACTAAACATGTGCTATAATGAAACATGAAGTATTGTGCTCTTCCCTAACCTATTTACATGACTTAATTACCATTGAATTTTACCGAGCATGTCAGGATTGGAGGGATGCTGTGAGAGAGGAATATAATCTAATAGGAAGGAATGTACCTCTCTGGAGCAGTCAAGCTGTGAGAGAAAAAACGTGGTCTAGACAGACAAATGAACTGATGCATCGGGGGAAGGAAAGGATCGCACTCTTATCCTTCCTCCCCCCAAAAGAGAGTTAAAATTCCTCCCACGACTTCATGTGATGGCAATATTCAAATGTCCTAATGATTATATTTCGCAAGGCTTAAAAGGAATAACAAAGCCAAAGGGGATGGAAGTAAATGGGTGATGCAGTGGGGTGTGGATGGGAGGGTCAGTGGGGATTGAGATGTACACAACCCTAAAACGGATTGATCAAATGTATGGATGTGTCTCTGGGCTGAGGGAGTTCCCAGACCATTTGCCTTGAAATGGAGGCAATTTAATCTTTAAAAATAATAACGAAAGAGCAAGCTGTAAATGAGACCTGGTGGCAGAGGGCTGGGGCCGGGCCCCAGGGGCAGGAACACATGTGAGGATGACAAATGAGGTCATTAAAGTAACGAGAGTAAATTGAGTTCTGGCGCTGGGTAGGAATCCTTATGGTGATGAAGGGCATTAATATGGGAAGAAGAAAAGGGAGTGGGAGAATCCAGTGGTGACAAGCCTACCTGGGGCAGGGAACAGTGTAATCCCGTGGCTGTTCCAGCTGCCTCCTTCACTGTAAGGCAATGAACCCATTTTATTTCCATAATCTTCAACAGGGCATGTCTTAGAAGTGTATTAAAGATTATAAAGTGTCACCTCACTGAACAGCAGCCAGGATGCTGCTTAACTAAAGGCTGAGATTCTTTACTCTCTCAGTTTGGTCTGTGATGTTACATCTGCAGCACAGTGATGCTTTGCATACTGATTTTCTACTTTTTAAGAGTTTCTTACGATGAGTGTTTAAAATCCAAACACTTGATTTCCTCCTGATAGTCTTTTTGAGTATGGAAAGTGCAAAGCAGCGTGAAAGGGCTGTGGTAGCCAGTTCTCACTCACTGACCATGCAGGGCCTCTAAATTTGGGCTTCTGATGTGCTCTGTTAGATGCTGGTGACAGACAAGGTGATTTTCTTGCTCAGCACCAGAGCTTTTAACAGGTGTTTGTGGCAGTCCTTGATGCCTTAGTGACTTCAGAAAGTTGCTGGACTTTTTGACAGCTGTTGTGAGAATTAGTGGCTAACTCATAATCCCTTGTGCAGAGTCTGTGGGGTTGCTTTTTGTTGGTCAGTTGATCCTGAAATAAATCATTCCTCTTTGTAAGAGCAGATGCATCTTGGAAGTCTGGGCATTGCCCTGGGAATCTTGAGCCCTGAGTGCTGCTGTCCTCTGCTCCTGGGCACAGCTGTGTCCCAGTTCCCCACCTCTGTAATGGAACTGGTGGCACTTCACCTGTGTAAAGGCACCTTGCAACATGGTACTAATTATAGAGAAGTTCAAATGTCTCTATTCTCTATTTCCCATCCTCTGAAGTTTAGTTTCGGTGCTCATCCTAATGTGAGGATAAATTACTGGTGAAATGAAGTTTAGGTTAGCGAAATACAGATTTTTGGCCTTAACAAGATGGTTTTTAAGGTCCCTTCCAACCCAAAGGCTGTGCCTAAGGCCAGGTTTTCCCACATATTCCTGAACCTCCCAGCAGAGAGAGGAGCCTGTGGGGTTGAGTGACGTATGGACACGGTGTAGGTGCTGATCTGTCCCCTGGGACTGCGGGGTACCAAACACAGCCGGGGATCTGTGCTACCCCAGCACTGATCTGAGTGGGAGTCCCACTGGGAACCTGGTGGTGCGGGTTCAGCACTGGGAGGGGAGGCCACTTTTGAGGGATCAAACCCCCACAGTGTGAGTCTGACAGTAGGAAGAGTGAAAACCGACAGCTATTAATCCCATCCCTCGCTATCACTGGGGGCTCTTGTACCTTGAAATGTACTTTTCCTATTGAGCTTGCAAAGGAAAATGTTCCCTTGAAGGCAGATTTGTCTCCTGCCTCTCCCAAACCAGCTCTTATTTTTCACAACACGCCTTTAAAAAATAGAAATAAAAAATAAAAAAACCAAACAACCTCAAAACAAAGAAACAAACAAACAAAAGAAACAAAACAAAAACCCAACAACAGCAACAAACCCCACAACAACAACAACAACAACAACAAAAAACCCAACCAAAACCAAGCAGAAATTTCCTTCTTTTGCCCTGGAAATGTTGGGTTTTGTTAAGCCCATCATGGTGTGGTAATACAGATTTGCATGGACTGTTGAAAGGAATAAGCTCTAAAGCTGCTCTTGATGCTGGGAATGGGTTGTGGGAGAGAGGGAAATCGGAGGCTTAAGGGGACAGTTCAGGGTATTTGCATTAACAAACACTGCTGGGTCTGGAACTGATAATTTGAAAAAGTCCATTTCACACCAGCATCTCTTGTGATTGCAGCAGGATGAAGTAATACTTCTAGAGGGTTTTGTTGCATACAATTTGAAGAATTGCTGGAGAATGGATGGGGGATAGGCAGGGAAATGGGATGTGAAGGAGCTCAAGTGGCACTTAAAATCATGAGAGTCCAGACAGTGAGGAGAGAGCTGGGCCAGGCGGTTTTACAAGACCTTGAAAACCAGTGCTCACCTAAAGGTGAGGAGGGACTGGCAGTGCAGCTGCACCAGGGGGTCTCCTGCTGCTGTAGGAGATGCTCCCAAAGGAAATTCTGCGCTCTGTGTGCAGAAAGGAAAGCTCTGAGATATCATTATTATGAGATACCACTTTCAAGGCCAGGTTGGACGGGGCTTGGAGCAACCTGGGCTAGTGGGAGGTGTCCCTGCCCATGGCAGGGGGTGGCACTGGAGGAGCTTTAAGGTCCCTCCCAACCCAAACCTTTCTGGGATTCTATGACCATCCCATGGAGTGTGGGGCTGGCTGGGGGCTGATTTGAGCTCTCTCATCACAGAGGTTGTTGCTGTTCACATGTGACAGAGAGCAGGGCTCTGTGCCCTGCAGCTCTGCCACGGGCTGGGGTCTGGCTCTGCAGGCTCAGCCCCGGAGAACTCGGGCTGAGGCAACGCTGAGCAAGCTGCTGAATAGTTTTGCTCCTTCAGAACAAGCAGAGCTCGCTGTAGCTGTGCTTCTCCTCCCATTTCCCGGTGCCAGCCCAGCGTGGATGCTCGGAAACCCAGGGGCTTGCTTGGGATTCTCCCTTTTGTACCTTCCTGGCAGGCTTTGTGCTGGGCTGTGTGTGCTCCCGTGCTGGTGCAGGGCAGGACGCACCACTCAGTGGCATCAGGCTGTTTCAGGTTTGAGTGGATATTAGGAAAAGGTCCTTGCCCCATGGGGTGGCTGGGCACTGACCAGGCTCCCCAGAGCAGTGGGCACAGCCCCAAGGCTGCCAGAGCTCCAGGAGGGTTTGGCTAACACAGGCAATTCTGCGGTTCTGTGATGCGATCTTTCCGCCCTACTCGGGAATGAGGGATCATGTCAGTCCCAGCTGCTCCCTCTGGTTCCTGCCTTGCGGCCACGACCTGCGTGTGCCCGGCCACGTGTGAGCTCCAGGGCTCTCCCACAAGAGCACACAGATGTGCTGAGCAGTCCATCAAGCTGCTTCACCCCCAGACACTTCATCTTTTTCCCCTGTAGAAGTCTAACATCAGGCGCGGGCAACCTTTCCAGACAAAGCCCAGGGAAGCGTGAAACAGTTGTTGGAAGTTTGAGAGCTAATTTGCTTAGGTTTTGCCTCTAATTACTGCAGACTGAAAATCTGCTCTGCTTTTCTGGGAGGGGTTCAATCCACCCAGAACTCAAATCAAAGGGCAATAAATGCTTCTTGGAAATGAGGACAGGAGAAAAGTGCTAATTCCTCTCTGTCTGGGGAAAAGGACCCGAAGAAAGGGGTTTTGGTGAAGGCTCAGCATTTCCCCAGCGAACAGTGACCTTGAGAGGATCAGATGGGTTTCTTTCCTACACTGGGTTGAGGAATCCCAGCTCCTTGCCGGGTTCTGACACTGGGAGAAGATTGTATGGCCTGATTGTGTGAAATTGTGTGGGTTTGTAATAAAAAGTGTGTTGGGTGGGTGTTATTGGTGATCAGAGCTTTGTCTGTCATGATAAGCAAGCAGGAAGCTGAGCAGAGATTAAAGCTCTGTCCCCACATTGGTGCATCTGGATTTGTCCCTGTGTTCTAAGAGGAATTCTAGGCCTCACTTAATGCTGTTGTTATTTGTCAGAACATCTAAATGCTGGGAAAATGTTCCTAGAATATTAATAAAATAACTGATTGGTTTTGTTTTGTTTTGATTTGTTTTTTGGGTTTTTTTTGCCAAGAAATACTCAAAACCTTTTAAGCAAATAGTGGAGAAAAGCATTTATTGGAAGAAACAACAACAAAAAAAAGGTTTGATTCTGAAAAATGGGATTTCAAACGCCTCCCTCACCCACGAAGAAACCTGAAGTTGTGCTTTGTCAGTAGGAGACCAAAAATGTGGCTCCAGTGCCACAAACCCCCAAGCAAATGTGGCTTTAATAATAGATTGACTTGCTTATGAGAGCTTTTCCCTAAGCAAACTTAGGGATCAATAACTAATTATTTGCAGGAATAATCTTGCGAATTTCCCGTCAGAAACAGGTTCAGGAAAACTCTGAGTTGCTCCAACCCATTTGCGAACAGAAAGAGGTAAAAGTAATTATTCTCTGAGGCTCAGATACGTAATAGGCTCTTGGTTGTTTTTCCCTGCTTGTATTTGATGGAACAGCTGCACTTGACCCATGGCCTCGTTTGTGCTGGGAAACAAAAGGATCCTTTAAGTGCGACTCAGTTCAAAAGCTGAACTAGTTCAGTAACTCTAACTTTCTAGTGTAGCTTCGAAATTAATTGCTGTTTATAACCCAACGGCGTCTGTGTGAGGATTTGGACATGATGGATGGCAGGAACTCCCAAGCAGCTGTTGCTGAGCAGAAGGAGCAGTGAGGCCCCACGTCTTTGTGGTGCTCCTGCTTCCAGCAGGAGCTTAAGAACATCTGCCCCCTGTGACAGCCTTCGTGCAAAGGCATGCTGCTGGGGTTTCTTTCCCTCTGCCTGGCTGCTGTTTCCACAAAACTTGTCACAACTTAATTATCTTTGGGGCTTCTGTCCTCCAAAATGATGCCCCCTCCATGAACTTCTGGATCTAGGCTTGGCATGGCTTTTGTTTGGCCATTAATGCGCTGAAGCTTAAAACTTGTTAACCACTGTGTTTCTAGGTGTGTTTTTCCTTCCAGAGGACGTGACAACATCTGTCTCAGGTATTTATATATGTTTGTGTTTGTTCTTTCAGCAAATATAAATCAGCTCAAAGGGGCAAAACAAATCACATATTCTGACCGGTCTGTGTCTCTGCAGCTGAGCTGCTTCTTATCTTATCTTGATAAAACTCCCTCCATAACATCTCCTTCCAGCTCAGTGGATTGCTTGGTAACATCTTCAATATTTGCTGTTGCTGCTGCACTGAAAACAGGCCTGTAGGAATGACTTCCCTGTGAAACAACGGGGATGTGGGAGCACGAGAGGGGAAAGGGATGGAAGCATCACGTGCCCCCTTGGAGCTGCTCTCATCAGCCCGAGGCTGACAATGAGCTGAGCTGCTGTTCCTGCCTGGCTGTGTAGGAGCTCTGCCTTCTCCTGGGCTCCTCTGCTCTTCCATTCATTGCTCTGCACTGTCTGTTCAGCTCTTTCACTCCTCAGATGTCAGCCCTGAACTCCATTCCCGCTTTGCTCCTGCGACGCCGATAACAATTCCTGTGGCTCGGGCTCCTGTCAAGCACTTTCTCTTCAGAGCATTTTATTTCGCTCATCGACGGCAGCAACTTTCTCTGGAGAAACTAAATCCTTCCTTCCCTCCCCCTGTTAAATAACCTGTGTGCAAACGCAGCTCTCATAGAAAAACAGGCTGAAAGCCCCAGTGTTGCCTGGTCACTAAGCTGAGCAGCAAATCAGAGTGGTTAGTGGCAAGTGCAGCAGGAACCCAGAGCCAGGAGGATGATGAGGGGACTGGAGCATCTCTCAGGAGGAGGGAAATGGGGGGTTACAGAGCCCTGGAACAGGCTGCCCAGAGAGGTTGTGGAGTCTTATTCTTTGGAGGTACCCAAACCCCACCTGGATGTGATCCTGGGCAACTGGGTGAACCTGAGGTTTGGACTAGATGACCTCCAGAGGTTCCAGTCTGTGGTTCTGTGATTGTTTTACCAGCTTGGCTCTGCTGTGGCCTCAGTTCGCCTCCAAGGATTGAGGCAGATCCTTCATCGCAGAAGGAGCTGAAATTGTCCCCCAGCTTTCCCCATCCCAGTTCTAGCTGATGTTGGATCTGGTTTGGCTCCCTCCAGAGCACTGATTGGACTCAGCTCAGGGGGCTGTTCTGTCTTGCTTGAGGCTTGTTTAAACAGGGATACTTGGGCGAAAATGAGTGCACATTAACAAGCAGCATGAATTGAAGATGTTAAACTACACCAGGCTGCAGCACGGCTGCTCTTGCTCAGAACAAAAGTGGCCTCAATTTATTCACTTCAGAGCCAAAATAAATGAAGCCTGCTTCTCATTGTGTCCACACAGGGGTTTAATGGAGTTTATCCATGCAAATCTTATTCAGGTTAACTGCCTTGATTGTCCACATGCCAACAAGGCTCCAAGAAACAGGATGCTGCAGAGAATATGAGAACTTGGTGTGTGATTCACTGATCATCTCTGTGTGTGTGTGTGTGTGTGTTACACTCTGCTTGTGCCAAGGCTCATTTCCCTGTGTGACTGACCCTGCGATGTGTGACAGCTTGTTATCCAGGACAGGGGTGAAATTGGTCTTTTTAAAGACATCCCTGCATCCCCCCTAAGGCCTGGATCCCCCATCCCTCCTCCTGTCCTGGCATCTTTGTCAAAACCTCTCAGTGGCTGGATAACCACCAATTTCCTTGTCTAGAAAAGCTGGAGCAAGGAAGGAAATAAACCCAATTTCTATAAGTACGGGGAAAACAGAACCCTGCTAATATGAGTGTCACTTTTGTGTTAATAATTCTCTGATATATTCCTTTTTTCTTTCCCACTCTAAAAATACTCCTCCAGCCTGGCAGTGTTGTGACTGTGATAATGAAGGTGTAGCAGCATGTGCCTGCCACAGCTCCTGCCCTTTCCTCCTTGGACTGGCAGCAGCTCTGGGGTTGTCTGAGGCAAGACTAGAGGGTGTATATATTTTGAGATGTAGGAAAGCTGCTCATGACTCCCACCTTGTGAAAGGCCCCAGCCTGGAAATCACCTCAGTTTCAGTGGAACCCAGCGTGTGCTGGAAATGTCACGTCCCTGGGCCAGGGAGAGCAGTGGAGTGCAAAACCAAAGCAAGAATGGCACAGCATTTCCAAAGGGAAAGCTAGTTTTGAACTGATCAAAGTAATACGTGGTTTTAATCCTGAAGCCTGTGGAACTCCCTGCTGGGAGTAACTGGGGAGCAGGAGCGGCCCTGCAGGCATTTAGGCTGAGGGGTATTGTTTTAACAGTGCACTGAGGTGGGAGAGGAGCCTGTTGTTACTGGTGCTGTACCTGCAGAAGCTGCAGCACAAGGCTGACCAAGTACCTGCCCAGACACTGGAGACGACCTTCCTGCTGCCCTATGGGGAGTCCTGTGCTTAAACAGTATTTTTTGAGGGTAGCTCTGACAGCTGAGCCCTGTGTGACTGGGGAGGGGCTGCTGTGGGTAGGTGGGTTTGGGGTAAGCTCTTGCTGTGATGGAGCTCTTGGCTGAGAGCTTTAGCTGGTGCAAAGAAGAACCTGGTCTGCATTTGGTGTGTCTCGGTGCTGTTCGCTTCCTCACGGGGCATTTTGTGTTCTCCATGGTGCACATTTCACTGCCAGAACTTTTATACTCACGTATCAGACTGACTGGACCAGGGTCCTGTCCTGTTGGGCCAGAGGAGGAATCTCAATCTTTGAGTGTCCTTGTGTGTGTGAACTGCAAGAAAAAACACTTGTTTTTGTGAAGAGGGATAAAGAAGATGTGGCAGATGTTAGAAGATATGCAGATGTGGCAGATGTTAGAGGATGTGCAGATGTGGCCTGCAGGGACATGGTTTAAGTGGTGGACTTCGCAGTGCTGGTTTAATGGTTGGACCTGATGATCTTAAAGGCATTTTCCAACCTCAGTGGTTCTGTGGGATACAGCAGCAAGGAGCTGCAAGGGGGTCTGTGGTGGAATTCACCCAGGCTCTCTCAATTCCAAGCTTCTGCTCTCCGAGCTGAGCTCAGGCAGTCCGTCCTTACACCCTCCAGAAGGTGCCTGTTGCATTCCCACCGTCCAGAGCTGGAGCCAGAGCTGGAGCCAGCCCTGGTTACTCAGGCAACCCCGGCTCCGGGGGCTGTGGCTGCTGGGAGAGGAGCCAGGGAGGGAGAGGTTCTGGATTCACGGCCCTGAATGGTTTTGTCAGCCCCCAGCACTGCAGAGAGGGGTGTGAGGAGCTGTGTCCCCCCACTGCGAGGTGCCTGAGGTGTCATCCTTTAGCTGGGGCGGCAAAGCTGGCCAGTCGTGGTGCTGAGCAGGACTGGGGTGGGCTGGGGCACCCACCCAGCAGCTTTCCTGCTCTCCCTTCCTTTCCTGTTCTAAGAAATGAGGCTGTTTTATTTTTGCAAAGCTGCTGCCTGCATGACAGAGCTGATGGTCCTGTTGGCATCAGACAGCCCAAGCTGGGTTACTCCTGTGCTCTCAGCTGTCTCCTGGTAGGAAAGGGGGGTGGGAACGGGCTTCCCTTCATCTGCCTTGTCCCAGAAGCAAGCCACAGCTCACTCACCCTGTGGCCTCAGAGACAGTGGAGAATCAGATGGGAGATTTATTGCTGCTCAGGGAGGCCTTGGGAAAAATGCCCTTTTCTTGCACTTTTTCCTCGACGTTTCAGTAGCGGATTGGTAACTGTAATGCAGGGAGGACATTTCTTTCCCCCTAACCCACTATCAGAAGGCTGTTCACAACTTGCAATGGGACAGTGGGGCTCGTTAGGACAAGAAGAGCCCCAGAGAGGCGACGGCAGAAGGACTGGATAGGATTTGAGTGACCAGAGCATTTGGGCCAAAGGAAACTTCAAAACCTACAGAAAAATGACATCAGTTGTTTCCTTGCACAGCCTGCCTCCCATTTCTTTTCACGAGGACACAGAATTGTCTTGGAAATACCCACAATAGCTTTTCCTTTGCAGAAAACATTCAGCACTGACTTTTTGTCCTGGGCAGAGAAGAGCAGAGCAGAAAGTGCAGTGAAACCAACAAGACATCAGTAGCTTCGCCTAGCAGGTAAAAATACCCAGGAGCTGGGACTCCAGGGGGGTTTTCCAGCAGGGTGGGGGCTGGCTGGTGGCCCTGGCCCCGGTGACTCCTGTTCTGTGCTGCTCAGCAGTTTGGTTTCTCCCCCCTCTTTTGAGGCCACACCTGAGCTGTGCCCAGGGGGTGGTTTCCAGGCACCTCCTGGGAGTTCATTTTGCCTCATCTGCTCGTTGTGGTTCAGAGAGAGCACTTGGGGTGGCTGTTTAAATGGAAAATGTTGTGTGCTCACGGGAGGCAATCCACAGCTGTCCCTGGAGCTGTTGCTGAACAAACAGGCTCCTGCACAGGCTTTGTCATGAGGAGGGTTTGTTATCTCGGCCTTCCAGGGGGTCAAACCGGGGGACAGACAGGTGAAGGGATCACCTGAGTGGCTCAGAACTCAAAATTTAGTGCTTTGAATTTTTTTTTTAATATTTTTTTCTGTCATTCCATTAGAAAACGCCAGAAGAAACAAAGGCTGTTTGTTACCAAAAGGGCACCACTTGATTTGGAGTGAAAAATTTCGCAGTTCTGAACCATCTCCAATCCATTGCTTTCAGCTTTTCCTTTTCCTCTTCCCCTGTTCTTGAGGAAAAAATCGAGTCTTTATATTGACTTTTTTTTTTTAAATTTTATTTTTCAGAAAAGCTTAAGCTGGGAAATATTCCCCAGAATTTGAATGGCTAGAGAGAAAAAGAACCTCTTCAGACTTAATTGCTTTGCCATTTCTATTCCTCAAGTGCTGATACAATTGCAGCCTGAGCTCGGGATGCTTTAGTGTGTCCTGGGAGCGCACAAAAGCAAAGCTCAAAAACGGGAGAAGCTGGGCAGGTGTCTGTCACATCACAGGTCACTGCAGTTCCATTCTCCTCCTGGGCCTGCTAAACAAACAGGGAACAAATCTGATTTGTATTTCCAGCTCCAAATGGATGAGCTGCTTAATTCTGCCTTAGGTTTGGTGTCACCTGAGTGCTCGGTTGGGTTGGAGTGCTGAGCAACCTGTGAAGGCTCTGCAGGTTTGACCTGTTCCCCATCAGCAAGGATAAATTCTGAGGTTAGTTTGAAGCCAGGAATGTGAAATCAGGGCAGGGACACTGATGGGGACACCGGGATGCGCTGGGTGGGAGCTGTGGAGTCCCACTGTCACATCCCACCTTCTGTTTGCCCCCCTAAATTCACTGAGCTCGGTCCTCTGGTTTTTCCTGCAGTAAAATGGGGATGAAACCTGCTGTCCAAGGCCTGGGGAACAGAAACTGGAGTGTGTTGAAATCCATCTGTGTAGAATCTGTATGGAATCGCAGACTGCTTTGGGTTGGAAGGGACCTTAAAGCTCATCCCCTGCAGGGGGGAGGTTGTGATACCCTCCTGAGACTCCCAGAGGTGGTTGTGGATCATCTCCAAGGGACTGCCCAGCTCAGGGGATGCCCCAGCAGAGGGCACCCGGCAGGACATGAGTGCCAGAGGATGCTCTGGGTCTGAGTTTATCTGTGTTACACTCAGAAAACCACCATGTCTGTAGGGGAAAAAAAAAAAAAAGAATGTAAACCTAATTCCTTGTTTTCTTTCTTCTCTTTCGTAATGAGGGCTTTAAATCGGTCTTTGCCAGAGGCTCCTTCCCGCTGGTGTTTTGGTGGGGAGGCACAAATCAGCAGAGCTTCCTTCTAATTTGGCCAGTTTGGGTTTTAAGCTCCTCTCTGTCTGGTCTGGAAGTCCAAACAGGCACATCTGCTCCCTCCTTTCCCTCACCCTGCTCCATTATTCATCCTCCAGGAGCTGAGATGAAAGGAAGTGGGAACAAGGACACTCAGGCTGCTGGAGCTGAGGTGGGAGCAGAGCCACGCTGGTGGAGAAACGCTGATAATGCGCGTGCAGAGGCAGAGAGCAGAGGTTGCATCTATAATACGAACCCACAAAAAAGGTTACAAAGGGATGTAGTTAAAAGCAGGGAATTGCCAGCAAGGAGATGGCTGGTGAATCTCAATTTGCACCTTTGTGTCTGTGCATTATGATGGTCTTTATCTGTGCAGCTCCATTATCCTTTGCCAGAGCTCCCAACCCCCTCTCTTGGGGTGGAGGATGGATTGTGTTCGCTTGCTCAGCCCCTGTTTCATATTTTTTCTTCTGTGGTGTTATGTCTGTCCCTCTATTACTTATTCAAAGCTTGCTCTGGAAAAAAGACTGGTTAACTTAGAGCCTCGTGGGCTTTTATGCCATCAGTTGGTGTTGTATCTGCTCCACCAACAGTAAATAACCCCTCTGGCTCTTGGGAAGGGGCTTTTCCCTGTTTGGCTGATGGTCACTCAAAACCTAACATGAAAAACACCCAGTTAGGTTGGACTAGATGAGCTCGAAAGGTCCCTTCCCACCCAAACCATTCCATGATTCGCTGCAGATTCCAGGCTCTGACACGAGCAGGTTCCAGCCTCAGCTCCTGCAGCGCCGGGCTGGAATTCCACGTGCTCAGTGGCTCTGCAGGGCAGTGTCTGCTGTCAGGCACCCAGAAAATGCCTCTGAACAAGGTCTGGGTGGTTTTTCCTGCCTGATGCTCCAAGGAGTGGTGGGGCTGAGCTGGTGCCCAGAGCTGGGATCAGACAGGAGGGAGATCTCCCCTCCCTGCCAAGAAGTGCCCACTGTGAGAGGGGATGCTGAGCACTGCCCTCATCCTGCAGCTTAAAATCATGCCTGAGGTGGAAGGGAGAAGTTTATGGATTGGGGGAGGGTTGTGACAGTGTTTTTGTTTTGCTTTTGCACTTTATTTTGTCGACTGAGGAAAATATTTTCCACTTTCAGAAGTGGTGGCCCTTTCAACACTGGTTTCTTTTTCAAGGGAGTCTTTCACAGAGGGGAGAGCTGAGGAAGTTTAAACCAGCCTCTCTTGCTCTGTGGCAGAAGTTGGTGACTTCTCTGTAGCATTTTGTACTGGTTATTGTTGGGAAGTTGTTGCCTTATGTGTTGTTATCAGTGAAATTTGACTTTCTTCAAATGAAAGAGGAGAAATTGGAGTTACTGGCCAGCACAGTGTGGCATTTGTGTCTGTGGTGGGATCCACTCACCTGGTTTTCCTGTGCAACCTTCCCTCCCCACCAGCCCTGTCTTTTTGCTATTGAAGATGAAACGGATCCTGCTCCAGTTCCCATCCTTTGGGGCTGGACCAGGAGAACTGGGACTGGATTCAGAGAAATGAAACTAAAGGTTTAAAATAAAAATCCTGTAAGCAAGGTGATCCAACACCCCCCCTGCCTCAAAAGGCAACCAGAGGAAATCTGAAGACAAAGGAAAGATGAGAATAAATGAAATGAGAGCTGTGCAAGGCAGGGATTGGGAGGAGGGAGGGGGGCAAGGCAGATGTCTGCCCGTGCTCAGCACCAGGGCCTGGGCTGTGTTTGTGTTTCTGGCTCCCTGCCTGCCTGTCTGAAAACCTGGCCCCGTCTGGCACTTCTCTTTTTTTATTCTTATGTTTGAATTTGTAACATGAAGTGCAGCAGAATGAGGTTCTCTGGAATATTGCTGCTGATGAGATGGGCTGCCCTGGGGGGTGAGGGTTGATTTGGAGCAGGGGAGACTTGGTCTTTAGCTGCAAGTCTGATGTGGACTTGCTGTTTTACCCTTCTTACTGCCCTTCATTCTTTGTTTGCTGCATTTCTGCGTGTCTGCATTGGTGAAGTTTGACACTTGTGGGTCAGGAAAACTCTCTCCCTGGTTGTATCCTGAGTGCATCCCACTGGGATTTGCTGCGTAGCCCAAGGGTAGGGAGGGAAGGGGTCTGCTGTTCACTGCTGAGGGACAGAGCCTAGCTGGGAGCCCTGGAACCCACTGGAGCTGGATGACAGGGATCACCCACACTTCCTCCCTGGGAACGTGCCAGGAGACTTGTTCTCAGTGAAGGTTTCCAGGTCTCCAGGCTTCAAACGTTCACACAGTTTGAATAATTCATCAAGCTCCAGCACTTGCTGGAGTCAAATATTCTTCTCCAGCATCTTGGATCTTTAAAAAAATGGATGGAAACATTTTTACTTGAAAAACCTTCCCCTTTTGTGCAACCTGTTTCCCCTTTCTCACCTGCCACACCTACAATCCTTCCAAATACCCAACTGGCACCAGGGTCAGCTGCCCTTCGGTACAAGGATCTCCTTCTTCCCTGCTGCCTTTGACATTCAGAAGGGCAACTTTATTTGTTCGGAAAGGTGGGAGCCCCACTGACTGTATCTGTCTGTAATTAGTAAATTCAGTCCCACTGTAACAGGGTGTTTCTGGGGAGATCCATCTGCCTCTTCCCCTCGTCCCCCATGAACCACAGCAGTGAAGTGGTGCTGGGGAGGCACAGCGGGGCACAGCAGGGACTGTGTTGGGTCTGCTGCAGTGGGAGTGTTTGAATGTGGGGTCCCTGGCAGTTCAGGGAGGTGTTTTCCCCTCCTCGGGAATGTGGGTGGGGTCTCCCCTGGTCTGGGACCTGCAGAATGCAGGGAACTGGGGTCTGGTGCTGTTTTAGTGTCTGGGAGAGATGTTGGGGTGTTAAATGGCAAAGCAGGAACCTCTTGTGTGACTCTGGTGCTTGATGGGCTTCTCTGGTCAGAAGGTGGGGAGACCCCTGGTCTCTTTGTAGGGGACACAGTGACCCCCTGGAACCAGGAGCTGAGGCTGCAGAGCTGGGGCAGAGCCCTGGCACCTGTGAGCACCTGCAGGGGCAGAGGTAAGGACAGCACAGCTTGGACACCAGCTCTGAGAGGAGCCTGGAGGAGGCCATGTGGGGCAGGGAGACCTTTCCAGGCAGATCCTGTAAGAGCCCCTGCTGACTGCCAGTTTGAACCATAAAATGCAGACATCCAGTCTGGACTCAAGGTTGTCTGTCTGGAGACTGTGATTTACCTTGGACTGGGACAAGGAGGGACCAGGGGCTCTGAGCTTGGAGGATGAGGATGCACATGACAGAGTGGAGGTAGCTTTCATTTCCCTGTGAGCTGCACCAAGCCTTCCCCCTGCTGCAGGACAGCCCATTCCCTATTCAGGGGATGCTTTCTGCAGGTTCCACCCTCACTCGGTGCTCTCCTGTTGAATAAATGACTCTGGATGGTTGGTGGGGAAGTAGTTTGGTCATAGCAGAGGACAGAGCAGTTCCAGCTGCCTGCCTGAGCACTGCAGTGACACTGTGTGTGCTCAGCAGCCCTGCTGGAGCCCCAGATTTAAGCAGGAATTGGGGGATCCCTGTAAGGCTTTGTCAGGACACTCCCCTCCCCCTTCCCAATCTCCCAGGGCTTTGTCCTGCTGTGTCTGGGATAGGCACCCAACTGACAGGGAATAAAAAACCCTTGGGAAAGGGAGATGAGGTGATGGCAGGGGGGCAGGGGAGTGTTGTGGTGACAGTTCCTGCTGCAGAGCTGGCTCAAAGCTCTTGCACAGGCAAAGCAAAGGGGCAGGACTTGCCCTCTCTGCTCTTCCCGAGGGAGAAGCATTGGAGCAGGGATCTTGCTCCTGCTGTCCCAGGGAGGATGAGAAGAGCACAGGGGATTGCTTTTCCCGTCCAGTTTGGTTGTTGCTGTTGGCCCCAGATCACAAATTCTCCCTTAGAAGTGATGTCTGGCTCTCCCGGGCTGTGCCCCAGGCCATGGGCAGGATGGTTTGCCCTCGGTGACAGCCTGTTGTTGGAGGTGCTGGCAGGCAGTTCTTGCACCAGGAATGCTAATCCAGGGATTTGTGTGACCTCCTGCATCCCTCCCCCCTTCTTGTGACGCTGCCAAACTTCTGTCAAGCCCTGCTGGGAGAGGGCCACCAGCAGCTCCTGGTCTGGAGGGATCTAAGCACAGACAGCACTGTCCTGCTGCCCTGCCTGGAGCAGATCACAGAACCACACAATGTGCCGAGATGGGAGGGACCCACCAGGACCACCCAGTCCAACCCTCAGCCCTGCACAGGCCCATCCCCAAGAGTCCCACCCTGTGCCCCAGAGGATCATCCAAACCCTCCTGGAGCTCTGGCAGCCTTGGGGCTGTGCCCACTGCCCTGGGGAGCCTGGTCAGTGCCCAACCACCCTCTGGGGGAAGAACCTTTTCCTGAGATCCAACCTGACCCTGCCCTGACACAGCTCAGGCCATTCCCTGGGTGCTGTCCCTGGTCCCCGCAGAGCAGAGCTCAGTCCTGCCCCTCCTCTGCCCCTGCCCAGGACAGTTGTGACTGCAGTGAGGTCTCCCCTCAGTCCCTCTCAACCCCTGGTTGATGAGAAGGTGAGAAGCCAAATCCGGGCTCGTGCTGGGAAGGGAGGCTCAGGATCACACCCTGCCTGGCTGGAGACCTGTGTTAGCACAAGCCTTGCTCTGACAGGTCCTGGGCTCGGGCCTCGGGGCTGGGGGGATCTTCTGGCTGTGTGGACTGATAATTAATCTTAGCAGGGCATCCTTGCCAGCTGGAGCTGCCACCAGGGGAGGAACTGGGCAGCTCGGCATCAGCTGCTGTTTCTGGATGACTTTTTTAGTATAGCAGTGAACATATTGCAGTGTTCCCCTAGGGATGGGGCCCTGGAACAGCTGACGTCTGCTTTGGAAAGCAGCAGTGACCTGCCGAGGTCTGCAGGTCGCTTTAAATTTGGATTTAAACTCGGGATTAGGGGTGAGCGAGGCTGCTCTGCCGGGCAGAGTGTGGCACTGCGGGCTGGGGCTGCTCCGGGGGGACACACGGAGCTCCTCGGGATGCTGCAGGCACTGAGCGCTCCACAGGCCTGTTTGAGCACGAAAAACTAAAAAGAAACCCACCCCTAGACGTCAGGAGCTGGAAACCTGAGCAGAAACTACTAGAACGGAACCTCATCGTTTTTAACTTGCCGGCAAGGTCGCGTCTGAGGGGCAGAAGCGGTTTAAGAGCGCTGCCTGCTGGAGGCTCCTCGGCAGGAGGAGGGATTTCGTGACCAGGGTTTACCAGCCCTTGCACGCTTTTGCAGTTTAAGTCTTCCTTCTCTCCTCTCGTCTGCTCTGCGCGTAAATCTCAGCCTCTCGGGACAGGCTGAGAGGGACGGAGTGTTTTCACCGTGATTTTTCCTCTTGAGCCGCGTTTGGAGCAGCGGGTGCGACGGAGAGATGCTCTGGGCGCTGCCCTGACACCCACCCCCCTGCCAGAACTGCTGTGCCCGCTGGGATCTCAGGGGAATTAAAGGAATTCCTGTTTTGCTGCGGAGGCACGATGCTGCTTTTGGAGCATTTTGGGAGCTGGGGAGGTGGGATGTCAGTTCTGGGGGTGATCCATGAGGCAACAGGTTCAGCTTTCTGCTGTTCCCATACCCACCAAACCCGAGCCTTTTGGGACAGATGTAACCCTTGGGACAGAGTTAACCATTGCCAGTTGTCCTTGCTGACAGTGCACAGAGCAGAAAGTGTGTGGAGCTGCCACAAACACTTCAGATGTGAGTTTGTCTACTGGAATTAGGGGTCACGATTTTTGTTTGCCAAGTCCCCCCGGGTCGTGTTCTGCCTTCCAAGGACAGCTCTGGTGCCCCCCCAGGAGCAGGGTGGGCAGTGAGCATGGGAGGGGGGTTCCTGTGGGGGTAGAACAGACCTGACAACCTTTGCCAGGTCCCCTGTTCCTGGCGGTGCTGCTCTGGAACAGCAGGAATTCCTGGGGTCAGAGGGATTGGGTTGCTCAGCTTCTGGTGAGACCTTACAAGGGCATCAGTGTTCAGGTTGGGTGTGCATTAATAAGCGGATCTGGATGTAAAGTTAAGATTTGGGAACAAAAATTTCAGCAGCTTTAATGCCCCTCTGTGCTCACAAAGGCCCCCGGGGCAGAGGCTGGATGTCACCCCATGTCACCCCGTGTCCCACGGGCTCCACGTGGACAGCGGGGTCACCTGCCCTCCCCGGAGAGCAGCATTAGGCTGCTTTTACTCCTGGCAGCAGTTCTAAAGAACACATTCACTGGACGAAAAGACCCTCAGAAGTCCTCCTTACAATGCTAAAAACCTTCGAAATTCACTTCCTCTAATCACCTTTTTGCTGTTAATTAACTCTGACCACTATTACTGTGGTGCCCAGAACCCCTCCTGCCAGCCCCGAGGGCCAAGGTGGCTGTGCCATCTGTTTGTCCTCACTTCATCTGCCTTGTGCCTCCTGTGCCAGGGCCAAGCTGTTTCTCCTTGTGCTGTCGTGCTGGGCGAGAGGAAAGGGAGGCTCAAACAGCCCAGGCTGGTTTATTTTTTGTTAGGAAGCAGCCATGGTTTAACCGCAGAGATAAGCCCCAGCCTTGGCATATGGATTCAAAGTCACCTCCTTCATCCTCAGCTGCCTGCCAGCAGCCTTCCAAAGAAGGGCTCCAAACTGGCTTCTCCTGTTTTCTTTTTCAAATACACTTAATTAACGAGGCAGAGGCAAAAACACACACAAACACACCGGAGTAGTTTTTAACCTGGCTTGATTAATGCTGTCAAGTTGCACATCTGAGTGTGAGCTCAGTGGGACTGTTGCTTTTGTTTTAATACCACAAGACACCTCAGTCTGGATTGTTGCATTACAGTACAAATAAAAAACAGAAACAAAACCACATCTGCATCATACAAGGTGAGAAGAATATGAGAATTCTAAATATTTACAGAGAAGGGCAAGTGGGGAAAACCACAAAAAATATTTACATAAAAATACATGAGCTTGTCAGCATATACATTTTACACCAGTTCACAAAAAAAGACACTATATAAATTAAAGTGAAGGGAACTCCAAAGGTAACCCAAGACTTTCTGGGATGTTTCTCTCATGCGGCTCAGGGAAAGAAAAATCAAGTCTTCTACAGCAGGAAAATGAACGGCAAAACAACCCTTTTCTCCCCCCTCCCTCCCCCCAACTGGACGAGGCAGGACTCTGCACACCGGGAACTGGACGCTGCTCACACCAGACCATGCCTTTCACACGGGAATCTGGGAAAAGCTCTGGGAAGAGGTGCATGCCCAAGCTGCCAGGAGCAAAAGGAAGGGAAACGACTTCTCATCCAGGTTTCCTGACATGTAACATCACTTCAGTCCATGCCCTGGGCACTGGCAGAGCACACTTGAGGTTCTGTCCCTTTCTGGGGCGAAAGAGGAACAGGATGTTTTCAAGTTGGTTTTGGTTTTGTGTAGCAACTTACTACCACTGTGCAATCCTTACTGACCCCCCTCCCATGATGATGGAAAAGGAGGATCACTGCAAAGACATAGGCACGAGGTTGTGGGGGGTGTTCTCATAGATGCATAAAGATTTCACCTGATAAGACTCCTTAAAAATCAGAAATTAATGCTTTATTTAAGACTTCACAGGGGCTGGGCCCTCATTACTCACCCACCGTCTGCACTCCCCCTTCCCAAGGAAGGCCTCCCAGGGATTGCACATCCCACTCCAAAGCAGAGGTGAAAATCCAGAGTTGGGGGGCACTGTTGGCCCCAAACTCCTGTGTGCAGTAGGGAGGACCTCGGCTGCACACTCAGGAAGAGGCAATTCAGGATGCAGCTTTTGGCAAGTGTCAGGAATCACTGAGGGTCAGAGCTGCCATCACCTCACTGGAGGTGTGGTCAGGCCAGGAATCACCGAGCCCGAGCAGAACTGCTCCTGGATTCGAGGGTTATTTGCATTGCTGTCCCCTTGCTCTCTCTCATCCGCAGCTGGGACACTGAAATGTCACCTCCACCCCGCCTCACCCACCTCAGACACCCGGTGTCCCCTCCCTCCTCGCTCCGATGCACGACACACCCTTTTCAATCTCCCCTCTGATTTTTGGAAAGATACAGCTGATGTCTTATCACGAACCAGTTCATGAGGATGTAAAGCTCAGATCTCTAAGGACCACCAGGCCAAGCCCAGTGCAGGAGCAGAACTGCAGAGTTCCCTCTATGGCTTTGGGGGCTGCGGGATCCTGCGGGATGTTGAAGCCAGGGGCAGCAGCAACACCAAAAGGAAGGCGCTGGTCTGTGTTACTTGGGAAAAGCTGGTGCCTTCACCTTTTTTAATTCTGTTGAACTAACTGAACTGGCTCAGCAGTGGTGGACACAAGCTGGGGTTCTCAGAGAGCTTCCAGCCCTCGGAGCACAGCCTGGAGGGAGGGGAGGATACGGCTGGGTGCTCATTTCTCTGCTGGCTTTACTTCCTGGCCACTTTCTCATTCCCCAAGAAGGCTGTTTGGAGCAGCCACCCACGTCCAGGTGTGTGCACTTCTAGGAGCCCTTTTGGCAAGGTGCTGAAAGCTTTTGTTTCCCATGGGACGAGCGGGTGCTTCGCACCTGGCACTTCACAGAGCGCGGGGGAGCCCGGCAGGGCAGGGGGGGCGCAGGGCTGGGGCACAGCAGCTGTCCAAGGACGGCACTTGGTCTCTGAGGGAGACAGTGGCTTCAAGCAGGAGAATCCAGAGGCATTTACCCTTAGTGGGAGCTGGCACCAGCCCCCCACTATAGTTGCAGGATAGTCCTGGTGAACGTAAGGCCAAAAGGAGGACGTCAGGAGAGCGCTGAGGGGCAGGAGAGGGGAGTTAAGGCTTTCATGGAGAGAGAGGTTCGACCTACAGCTCTCATTCCCTGAATCCCAAAGAGCCTGAACCAAACACTTCAGCTGGAGACCTCACAGGTCACTGGCAGCTGTGGGGAGACTGTGCTACCACACACCCTGCTGAGAGCACGGACTCATCCAGCTCATCCCGAGGAACCCGGGCAGGGCAGCCTTTCCCAGGGAGTTCCCAGCCATGGAGACAGGCTGGCCCAGGCCACGGCTCACCTAATGGCCCCTCCTGTGTATTTCTGTTAGTTTTCCTTGAAAGAAAACATTGCAAAAAGCATTCCCTCACCAAAAAACCCCAACCCCTCTACCTGGGAATTCCTCACGAGGAGATTGTGGTACCCTGGATCACAGTGCTGCTTTTTTTCTCCTTTTTTTTTTTCCTTTCTTTTTTTTTTCTTTTTTTTTTTTTTCCTTACTGCCAAATTTCCTTTCATAACATGTGAGAACTCTTCTAAACAAAATGCTTAAAACATCAGCATTGCACAATAAAACAGAACCTGAAGGTAGTTACTGAAACAGCCCCAGACAAGGCTCCAAGGTTAAAAGAAGCAAACAGTTACAGACTAGTCAGCTACTAGAAGCAGGTTTTCCTTAGGATTTAAAAGTCCCAAAATAGCCATGAAACTTTTTGTTCAAAAACACCACCTAAGCTCCCTTTAGCAGCTGTGTGCTAACTGCAGGACCTCCAGGCTTTTAATAAAACATCAGAGATTCAAAACAGGTAGAGAAGTTCTTCAACCACACGGAACTGGAATGGCCATGGAATTTATCAGTGAACATTTAAAAACTCCTAAATCTCAAGTATTGCTTGTAAGCCCTGCCTAAATGGGATGGATGTGCTTAATTTATGGGGGGGAGTTTGAGTCCTGGGAAGTCTGAGAGGAAGCACGAGGTGCTGCCCGGCTGCTTTTACAATGTGAAAGCTTTTAAACAGCTTGGACACTGTTATTAGTGTGTTCTGCAGTGCACTGGCCTTCTGTCCCTGCTCACTGAGTACTGGGAGGAGCTGCACTGGGGGATGGGAGGCAACTCACAGCACAGACAGCACGTCACTGCTCCGTGTGTGCCACAATTCCGCAGGGATCCCTTTGCCAACACGGAACTGAGAGGTTACAGAGACTGCAGACCTTCAGGTGAAGGTCAGCAGGAGCATTCCCTGCTGGAAGAGCTGCAGGACCTGGCCCAGGGCAGCTGCTCATGCAGGTAACTCGTCACTCCCACAGCTGGGAAGGTGAGCTCTGATTTACAGGCTGGGCACAACGCCGTGGAGATTTTTGTGTTTATTTTTACTGGGTTCCATAGTGAGATGACACAGCCCGTCCAACCACGAGATGGAATGAGCTCATCTGGACACAGGGAGCCTAGCAGCAAGGAGGAATTGGCATGGGATGGGTGTGCTGTTCCCAGCTGCCTGTGTAGGGTTTGGTGTAGTTTTGTTTTCTTTCTTTTGGTGTGAGAAATGCAAACCTGCCCTACTTGGCTCCCGTCGCTGGCCTCTGCTTACAAAACAGAAATGTAAAGTAATTGGATTTCTTGTAGGCAGAAGCAGCTTCTTAAGCAAGCAATGCAACCAGTGTGCTGTGTTCTGATCTTGCTTCAGAGCCTATTCCACAGCCTTGAAGTTAAAACAGGCTCCCACTCACTTCAAAGCAACTGCAGTGAGTCCACTGCACACAAGGGGGGGGCAGGACCTCAGCACTAACCAAGGAGAAAACCCTCGGGCAGTATTTCCCCCTGCCCAGCTGCTGGCCCACTCTTGCTGTGTAAATCAGAAGGGGCAGAACAGTGTTACGGAGCCCCTTTCCTGGGAGCCAGCAGTGGGAAGGGCACTCAGCCTGGGGAAGAGCTGCATGCACAGTCCACCATGCGGGGAGGGAGCGGCGGCCACTGCCAACGTCACACCTGGGGAAGGACAAACTCCTTCCCTCCCTGCCAACAGCACCTCTCTCAGCTCTGCCCGGCCTCTCTGGCAACACCTGTGTGCCAACAGCCTGCCCTGTCCTTCCAGTTGCCTCAAAACTACATGAAAAAGCTAGAGTTCTACTACATAAAAACAGTGAGTGGGGGGCGGGGGCTGAAGGGGCTTTGCTTTGCTCACCGGGGCAGGGTCGGGGTTTGGGCTTTTTTTTTTTTTTTCCATCACTGAAAAAATAAAACAGTCCACTGTCCAGCAGAGGCTGCTTAGACTCTATCCCTCCTCCCCCCCCACCAGCTCACTCGACATGGACCTCTGTCTCGGGCCTCTGCAGGCACAGCTCGGAGGGCAGGAAGGCGCCCTGCCCCAGCGCCGTGGCATAAGTCCTGCTGTGCACGTGGGTGAACCCGGGGGGCACGAACCCCCCCGCTCCAGCATAGCCCCCTCTTTGGTGCTGAGGCATGGTATGGTAATCCTCCAGGTTGTCGTACTGGGACACCACAGTCATAGTGCTTTGGCGCTTGCCCAGGGTCTGGTAGGGGTACAGCAGGGCCGAGTCCCTCTCCATGGGCTCGGGGTGCTGCATCCGCAGGCTGTGGCTCCGCTCGGGTTTGGGCGGCGGGGCCATGGGAGGGGCAGCGTGTTCCTCCTCCTTGTAGCAGTCTCTGGAGTGCTTCTCCATCGGGGCAGTGGGTCTGGCTCGGGACCTCTCCACGTCTGGCCTGTCCTGGGCCAGCCTCCCCTCCTTGTGGTTCAGCCTCAGGGTGTCCTGGCCGGCCGGGATGTACTTGCTGCCCGAGTGCTGGTAGCCCATGGGCTCGGAGGGCTCTGGGCCCCCTTTGGGCCTGTAGTCGGGGTAGGGGGGCCCGTTTTTGGGCTCGGCAGGCTGCCTATGGCTCGCTTCCTGCTGCAAGTGCGTCCTGTGCTCGCTGGTGCTGCCGCCCGGCTCGTGCATCTTCCTGTTCCGGATGCTGCTCTGCTTCTGGGGCAGGGACGGCTTCTCAGGCTGCCCGTTCCCGTAGTCCCCGTGGTAGTGGGCTCGGTCCAGCTCGGGCTCCGGGTGCTGCAGGTAGTACCGCTCGTCCCCCTCGGGGGTGGCTGCCTTGCCCGGGTACCTCCCCTCCTTGCCCTCCGCCACCGTGAGGAGGCCAGTTTTCCCAGGATCGGATTTGCTGCGCAGGTGGATGGCGTCCAGTCCCCCCAGCTCCTCCTGCAGCAGCGGGGCCACGTTGTCGTACTGGGACATGACGGGCCCCTTGACCTTCTGGCGCGAGCGGCTCTCCCTGCGGATGGACTGCATGCGGTACTTCTCCATGTCCTCCAGGTCCCACGACATGTACATGTGCTTGATGTCCGGGGTGGGGGGCACGTCCCTGCTGACAAAGCTGTGCTCCTTCCCTGCCAGGTGGTTGATGAGCCCCCCCCGGGGGTAGGAGGCCAGGCTGGGGTAGCGGTACAGCCCCTTGCTCTGCAGCCGCGCCGCGTAGGAGGAGAAGTCGCGGCCGGGCAGGGGGTGGAAGGGCCGCACCCGCACGGTGCTGTAGGGATCCAGGTCGTAGAAGCCCCCGTCGGCCGTGGTGTAGTAAGAGGAGGAGCTGGAGTAGGGGCTGTAGCGGTAGTGGACCCGCCCGTTCTCGAAGTAAGGCTGGAGCTGCGTGACGTGGTAGTCGGAGTGGGGCTGGTATGGCTTGTACTGGTAGAGGGGCCGCGGGCAGTACAGGGGCTCGTCGTCCGGGGGCACCTCTGTGCGGGAGATGGGCACGGAGCGGATGGCGGAGGCGGCGGGGGTGGGCACGTGCAGGGACTGCACCCTGCGGATGGTGGGGTAGGGGGGAGCGTCCTCGGCGTAGCCGGCGCTGCGCAGCCCCGTGGGGCTCACCGAGGACACGAACTCCGTCCGGCTGCGGGGCTTGGAGTGCAGGGCCGAGCCAGCCTTGCCCTGGGTGCTGTAGGTGTTGTAGCGGGTGCCCGCCGAGCCGGGGGTCTCCGAGCGGGGCGGGTAGGGCTGGTGGGGCTCGGGTTTGCCGTGGTACACGTGAGGGGGGA
>VZRE01003873.1:327649-369580 GCA_013396775.1 Cephalopterus ornatus | reverse complement strand
GGTGCAGGTAGGGGTCCGGCCCCGAGGGCTCGGGGATGCTCTCGGGCTTGGGGTGCGGCACGTACACGGTGTGCTTGGGTGGGGGCGGCGGCGGCAGCAGCGCCTCCTCCACGGACGAGGCCAGCATGGAGGAGGCCAGGAAGGCGTGGTAGTTGGCGTTGTTGAGGGGGTCCGTGTTGTTGGAGTGCATGGCCGCGGCGATCTTGCTCTCCAGCGTCCTCACGGGCGGCACCGGGGGCGTGAAGCCGTAGGAGGGGTGGGACGGGACGGACTCGGAGCGCAGGTGCAGCGGGGGGGCCCTCGTGGGCTCCCGGGGCTTCTCCACGTGGCTCTGGGGGCCCCCGGGCACCGAGGAGGAGCCGCGGGCAGTGGAATTGCTCTCTGGGACAAAGCCAGGCTCCGGGGGCTTCTCAGGGGCAGTGGTGCTCCACACCTGCAGGGAGGAAAGCAGCAGAGGTCAGGGACAGGCAGCTTTCCCCCCTCCTGTTCGGCAGTTAAAATATCACAGACGCTCGTATGGGTCAGCCCAGGTTCAGTGCTTCTGGGCCTGGTTCCTCTTGGCTGTGGAAGAAGAGATGTGCAGGTTCCCTCTCTCAGCAAGGGCAGGGTAGTGCCACCAGCATTTTGGACCCATCACAACTGGCACGTTCTGCAAATGCCAAACCACAGGAAGGGGAGGAGGTGACTGCCTCTTTACCCACTGCCCTCAGTGTTTTGTTATATTTTAAATGTATCACCTTAACAAAAATGTACCTGGATTTGGCCTCCTCAGGCCCTGGTGAGCAGATCACACAGTGTAACAGAGCAGAAATTCCTGCCCTAAATGTGGCTATGGAGCTTAGGCCAGGCTGAAGCTGGACACGCTTCATGGGCTGAGGTGGTTTGGATTTCTGAGGGAACGCTGCACAAGGAACCCCTGCACAAGGAATCTGACCTGCTCTGTTAAACAGAATAACTGAGGTTGGAAAAGACCTCAGAGACCATCAAGTTCAATCTTTGACCAATCCCACCCTGTCCCCCAGCCCAGAGCACTGAGTGCCATGTCCAGTCCTTCCCTGGACACTGCCAGTGATGGGGACTCCAGCACCTCCCTGGGCAGCCCCTTCCACTCTCTAGTCACCCCTTCTGTGATGAATTTCTTCCTAATGTCCAACCTAAGCTGCACAAGGGAGGTCTAAGACTATGTCCTCTTGTGCTATCACTAGCTGGACAAGATCCTACACAGGATGTTGGAAGAGAATATTGTCAGAGGACGCAAAAATCTCTGTTTCTGAGCACTTCTGAACTAGCATTCCCTGTGTCAGTCACCACTGCAGGTACTTTTTCTCCTTAAAAGCAAAGAGAGTAGGTATAACTGGGACGTCCACTTAAGAAAGCAGCACAGGATCTCCTCCAAGGCTATATGTCTGTGTTGTACCCACATCCCTTCCAGCAACCTGTGAACCCTCCCTTGCTGGGGGCCCGACTTCCCCAGAGCTCAGCCCCTGCAGTTACAACTCAGCTGTGCCCCGACAAGGACGTACCTGAGCAGAGCTACTCGGAGCTTTGCTGGAGGCTGCTGGCACTTGTCCCGTGGCTGCCTGGTGGTCCTGCCTCTGTGCTGGGGTGGGCTGGGTGGCCGTGGCTGCGCGTGGCACGGCTGGGACGGTGCCATCCCCCTGCGAGGGCTCGGTGGCTGCGCTGGGGATGGTGGTTAGATACGGCACCGGGGCGCCTTTGTCCCCGGCAGGTGCCACGGGAGGAGACGGCAGTTTGTCCTCGGCTGTGCAGGTGGGAGTGTGGAGCTTGTCCCCAGACACGCATGCACGGAGCTGGGGTTTGTCCACAGATGGCTCTGTGGTGGGTGGCTCCCGCTCTGGAGCGTGGTGGGCCGTGTGCTCCCAGTCCCCCGCGTGCGCGGGGAAGTGTTCACTGTCCCCCGCCTTGCCAGGATGGAAGCTGGACTGCTCCTGCTCTGCATCTCTGCTCCCAGGCATGTCCCCAGGCATGCCTGTGTGGAGAGGCGGGGGGTCCTGGCCTCCAGGTGCACCGGGCGGGTGGTTCTGCTCCCCGGCTGTGCCGCTACCTTGGAATTCCTGCTCTACGGGAGCACCGGTCTGGAAGTGGAGTCGGTTCTCGGGCAGACCAGTGTACAGGTGGAGCTTGTCTGGAGCACCAGCAGAGAGATGGAGCTTTTCTAGAGCTGTGCCAGCTTCAGCCTCTCCATAATTTGTGCTTTCAGCATGAGCATCTCCTGGCCTTTTGAGGGACTGGGCGGATGCTTGCTGTGCGGACTCGGCTAACGCTAGGGCCAGCATGCGCGCTGCGTTTTTCGGAGGAGGAGGAGGGATAAGAGACACAGAACTGACGGGAACAGGATCCTGGGGGGAGTCGAGGGCAACTGCTCCTAATGGGGGGAAAATTGAGAGAGAGAGTGATTTTATGTTACCCAATAAGGAGAGTGACCTTAACCTTAACGACTATCATAAAAAAATAGATGCTCTCCATGCCTTCACAGTGGCAGTTCCTTCCGGGGTGAAACACTTGTGTCTCACATGCAAACGCTGCTCAACAGCACAGCAGTTCATCACAAAGAGGAAAAAAAACACAAGAGATTGTCTAAAGGCTCCTCTTGCATTTCTAGAGAGGTAGGAAGGAGGTAGCAGAGAATGAGATACCCTTAGAACAATTTTGATCATAAGGTTTTAGGTGAAAAGGTCCCTTCTTCCAGTGTTGGGAGATTTTTAATTTAAAAAAGAAAAAAAAGCCTTAGGTGGTCAATTGTCTGAAATGATTGAGGAGGACATGCTAGAGATTTTCACGCATGACACGATGGGGAAAAAAGGTGGCATATATAAAGCATTATGGAAAATTATCGGAGATTTGCGTGATGTAGGGGAGAAGGCAGAGGTTAAGACCCTATTGATCTGCACAGCCCTGCAAGACACTCGTGATCAGAACTGATGGGCAAATCCCCTCTCCTAAAAGGCACGCAGAGGAGGGCGGTTCTGAGAGCAGGTCCCCTTGGGAACTTAAAGAAAGAATGGAGGAAAATGCACTGTACCTGGCTGTGTGTGTCCAGTGGGTACAGTCTTAGTCTGACTGCTTGGCATGGGTCTCTCCCCTTCTTCTGGCAACTCTGGCTTGCCAGCAGCCACTAGCTGGGAATGCTGCAGCTCTTGGTGGGCTCCTTCCCCTGCTCCTGTTTCACTGCTTTTCAGGGGCAAGGACATCTGAGTTGGGGACCTGTTTGTGATCTCAGTGATGCCAATCCCTTTGCTCCAGCTGGAAGCAGAGGAGTTCCTGGATGTGATGGGCACTGCTCCGATGGCTTCTGGCCCACGGCTGGGCAGCACAAAGCAGGTGGGCTCTGCAGTCAGTGGTGGAGATTTGAGAGGCTTTCGGCCCATCTTGGGTGAGAAGGTGAGGGGTTTGCAGGGCTGCTCCTCCGTGGGGCTCAGGTCCAGCGTAAAGAAGGGACTCATCTTCTCCTGGAAAGGGGAGACTGGCTCAGAGCTCGTGGCACTGCCTGGGGTCTGGGACTGGCTGCCTGATTCTAAATCCTTCTTTAGCAGGCTTGGCTTGTCCTTACTGATGTCAACCGACTCCAGCAGGGAGGTGCTGCTGTCCAGGCACTCGGACTCTGCCTGGGGGGGGCTGCACTGGAAGGACATGGGGTCAAAGTCCAGGCTGGCGACTCCGATGTCCGGGGGGCTCAGGTCGACGTCTTCGGAGGAGCGGGGGGAAATGAGGGCAGGGACGTGGATGAGCCCCTCGTCCCCGTCGCTGTCGTCGTGGGGAAGGTTGTCGTAGGAGTTGCAGCGGTTCATGTTCCCCAGGAGCTCCCCGTTGAAGGAAGCAGACAGGGCATCGCTGCTGGACCTGGGCCTTCGGGGCCGGAACAGTTTGGATTCACCTGGGAACACGGAGATACCTGTGGGTTAGTGACAAAATCCTGCTGTCCAGGAGGCCAGGGCCTGGTGGGGGTGTTAAAGCTCAGCTGGGAAGCCCTGCACACAAAAGTGACACTGTTAGCAGTAACTGTTTATCACGGTTGTTTAAACTCTTTTACAGCAGTTCCATGTCTGATTTAGTTGAAACTAAGCTGTGTGTACAAGCAAAACCAGTTTAAATGTGCTGTAGGCCTAAGGCTTTCTCAGAGAGCATTTTCCTTCATGGTGCTGCCTTGTCAGCCTTGGAATGGAAGGCGGAGGTGGCAAGGCAGGAACACACACAGTGCCGGCTACACCAAAGCAAGAGCTTTGGTTTTTTTACCTTAGAAGGAAAAAAAAGGCATGAAGAGCATTCCTGTGACACCCATCTGTGCTGGGCAGCTTTGTTAATTAGCAAGTCCACCTTTCCCTGAAGGGGTGGAGAAGCTGCCCTGTGGCATATCTGTGCCCAGGAATGCCAGACTGCCTTCTTTAATCCACGTTTATTAGAAGTGCAGGTGGGATTTTGCCTTACCATCCACGGCGTGCAGAGAGGTGAGGGACTCCTCACTTTTAGCCGAGCGCAGGGTCCCGCTGTCTCCTCGTCCACCTGAGGGAAGGAATCCACACAGGGAAAGGCTGAGTTGTGACAGTGGTTTGTATTTGGCTGCGTAATGATGGCAGGAAAAACACACCCAGGTTTCCAGCAACACTGTCCTGAGAGTAATTCTGTTTTGGGGATGGGTTTCTGATGCTCATTTTAGAGTCCTGGGAAAGGTAACCCACCCAAATGGTACCTGCTGTAGGTGACAGGTCAGGAAACAACTCTCCACATCATCCTGCTACAGACTCGGGATGTACCTGTGGTAACTGGCTGGCTCCTGCCAGCAAGGAAAACCCCTCAAAAATGGGGAAGAAAATAACATTTTCACAACTTGTTTTATGGGCACTGAACAAGCACAACTTCAGTCTCCAAGGAGACAGTCCCAAAGGGCATTTATGGTGTGTGAGGGTTATAATTTGAAAATAGGACCTGGGAGAACATGGGAAAAAAGTTCTCAGTGGCCCACGTTTTGGGATTTGTGGTGTGTTTTACCTCAAAAACACACCGCTGCTATTTTTAAATTTGGAAGAAGGCAGAAAATTATATATGGAAAAGGCTGAGGATTCAGCCCACATATCCTGGCTGTGGCTACTAAGTGTTGTTGGACGTGTTCTCAGTACACTGGTATAGAGAGCGTTTGTAGGAAGCTGCCTTTCCCTAATTTTATCTCCTGAGAGCAGCAAAGGGAGCCAGAGCTGTACTCTCATTTTATAATCAGAGTGTCAGAAGGAATTATTCCGAGACTTATTCCAGCAGCACCCACATATTGTCATTCCAAAGTCGCAGAGGTGTGAGCTCTGTCAGGCTCTGGAGCTGCCCGACATCCATTCGGGAAAGAGCAGCTCCCTGGAGTGTCATGCACGGCTTGGACGCTAGAAGGAGATAAAAGCACGCCGAATGTGTGCTGCTCAAGCCCAGATTTTGGGAGGGGACTGCAGCTCACCTGCCAGGGCTATGGCTTTCATCTCCGAGGGCTCGCTGGGGTTGCGCTGCAGTTTGCGCTTGGACACAGAGGAGGATTTGCCCAGGTTGAAGAAGGATCTCCAGCTGCCCACTGGAGACTTCTTCATCTTGCTGGGAGGCCTTTTTCTGGGGGAGCAAACAGAGCACACAGTTGGAGAGGGAAGCTGCATCTAAATCCTGCTAATGGTTGGTTGTTATCAGCACTCTCTGGTTTCTGCTTAGAAACTTCCTCTTCTCAACAGCTGAGGTTTTTCAGCCCTACAGCTCAGCCCTGAAGTCTTGCTGGGTGAATTCCACCCGGCTCTGTGATGCAGGTGCAGTGCAGGTGAGCAAAGGCTCCTGCCTGTCCAGCACAGCAGCTGAGGGATGGATTTCCAGCTCTCTGGGGAGCTGTGCAGCCATAAAGGTACCCAAAAAGGGTACCCATAAAGGTACCTCACTCGTGCTGTAAAATCACCTTCACCTCCTCCCACTGCCATTTCTAAAGTCATCAAGCCTGTGCAACTGCTCCACTTTGAGCAACCTGGAGATGTTACAGGCACTTAGTCCTGAAACCTGAAAAACCCCAGTGTCTCCACGTGGTCACTCTGTTCACACCTCCTTCTGTGTGACTGGTACAGTCACCTCTGTGCACCAGTACAACATGGATTTATACATTTAATGACAACCCTGCTAGAAGGAAGGGAGCGGTGCACAAGTAAATTAAACCCACAAGCCCATTGTTATAACAAGCTGAACCCTCACAGGGCCCAAAGCAGGTGGAAAAACAGCTACAATATTTCACATGTGACCAGTCAGTATCAGCAAGTTTTTGCTGTAATCAAAACAAACCAGTTACGACACGTGCTGGGAAGAAACTTGTCCCTACCTTTCGGATGGGAAGTCTATGACTGTGTGGAATTTCCCCTGCAAAGCTGCTGGGCCCTCTCCCACTTCTATGTACTTGCTGTCTGCCACGATGGGAGAGTTGATCTGGGCCTGTGTCCGAGCCTGGGCCTCCTCCAGCGTGAGCAGCTTCGTGGAGGGAGAGGACACCAGCAGAGACTTGGGCCGGGACAAAGAGCTGTGCCCTGCAAGGGAAAAACCACAGGCAACAGGGAGAGTCAGAGAACAGCAGTGCAGAGATCAAAGCTCAGTCTGTGTGTCTAGGGAGGTGCTGTGTTTTTCTAAACCTTTGTTATCCCAACCACTGAAAAGACGTGGACAAAATGTGGTCAGAGATACGTTTGTGACAAAAAGAATCTCTCACTGAGTAGCTTGGTGTATTAAAAAATGAAGGCAGAAGGAAGCAGGTAGATCAGAAACCTTTGTGACATACTTCAGCTTCATCTGCATACAGAAGCCTGCACAGAAAGCGATGGTTTTCCTCTGTACAAAGCTTGGCTGGGTCATTCCCAGGTTCCACCTCTTGATATAACACGTGTGACTGAAGCTGCACAAACCACTGTGCAGATGCACACAGCAAACAATCTGCTCTGTGTCCTGCCCTTGGCCTTTTACAGCTTGGGCCTGTTTTTGGAGATGAACACGTAAAGTTCTGTGAAAGTAGTTGCTGTTGCCTCCTGCTGCTGTCAGCTTCAGTGCAGAGGAGATCGCAGCAGCTGTCCTTTGTTTGCCATTGTTTATTGTGCAAGTGTTTATAGGGTTGCTCCCAGAGGAGTTCAAGGGTGTGGGGGGAATGTGCCATCGCAGAACATCCTGGTTGGTTCCATTCCCACGGCTCCTGGTGTGTGTGTGAGCTGTAAATGCTGTCCTAGGTGAACTGGGGGTTAAAACAGGCTTGGCAGCACCACTTTCACCCCTTACTGGTGGGTGCAGGAGCTGTGCTCAATCCCAGAGGCTCCTGAAGCTGTGCTGGAGTGCACTATTCCTGCTAAATATGCCAAATAACCCAACTCTTGGCCCTGCCAGTTTTGTGTCCAAGCCCACTGAATGTGAGTGACCAAGTCATTAAACAATTAGCTGAATTTACATGGCCCATTCTAAGCCTGGATAATCATCTGGCTGGGATTCTGAGCATGCTTATCTTCCCCTGGCAGAGCCTGCTGGGGGCTGCCACTGCTCAGCCAAACTAACCTCTGGCTCCTGCTGACTCAGAATTCCCTTGCAGGAGGAACAAAAGCTGGAGAACTCTGCTGTCCTAAGTAGAAATACGGCTTGTTTAAAAGAGGGGAGCAGCAAATACAGTGGAAAAGCAGCTCTCTGCCGTGCCCAGGAGGTGGTGACTGCATGGGCTGTGCGTGTTTCATGGGCAGGGCAGGTTGTCAGGGCAGATGGTGCACCCTTAATGCTGCTTAGGAGCAGGAACAGCTTGTGGTGGCCCCGTTTGTTGATCTAACACACAGAGGAAACCTTCTTTCTGGAGTAACTCTGCTCCTTTTCCATGGAACAGCGATATGGTCTTAGTTACTCAAGGGAACTTGTAGGTTCCAAGGCTGAACATGTTCCAGGTGCCCCGGGGTTGGGGCACAAACGAGCTGGTCAGCCCTGCTCATGAACCCACACAGGCTGTGCTTCTGCAAGGAATAACCAGCACAGCACGTGTCAAAACAGCCCCTATTAAGAGCAAGACTAAGTTTCTTAGCATCAACATCACTGAATACGGAGAGCTTGCTTTAAATCCTTAATTTCTACTGGTGTTCTAAGGTACGTGGACAAATGTAGAGGGAGCTCAAATGGATTAAGTGTGCAGGAGCATTGATGGTGGTGGCTTTAAAAAGCAGAGGGAACACGGGGGGACAGATGAAGGGATGAAGAGGAAGATGAGGAAGAGGGGGTCCCCAAGCTCCCTACCTAAATTTCCAGAGGGGTATGCCAGGGGGAGGATCTGGGGGTTGGATAAATCTGGGATTGCATGGGATAATACCTTAAATTGTGGAACTCCCTGGACACATGTGTGCATCTCTGCACCCCCGTGGTGGTTGAAGGCCTTCTAATAAAACTGCTCTATTATCTTACCTCTATAATAACTGCCTGGTGAGTAATTTTTTGGCTCCTGACTGATTTTTTCAGGCAACAGTTTTTTCGATTCCACGCAGTTTCTCAGTGGTACGACACAAAAGCAGCAGCTAAACATTGCTCTGTGCACTCCTGTGGGGTGTCCTTGGCTTCTAAGAAAGGGGACTGACAGCAATTTCTAAAACTAGGCCGTATTTGTTGGGTTCTGACATCATAACCCGGGAAAAGTGGAAATGTGTCCTCTAGGTTAGAAAAATCCCATATTTCAAAAGTCCCAGGGGAGGCTCAGATATCCACTGAGTGCCTTGTGTGCTCCAGGGGAGGGGAGAGGAGGGGGACACGCACCTGCCCCGTCCCGGATGACCGAGCTGAGCTTGGAGCTGAACAGCACATCCACGTGGTTCAGGATGAACTCCACCACCACCGACTGGATCCGCACCTCCATGAAGGCAGCTGTGCCACTGAAACAGGCTGACTCGATCTGCTTGGACCTGGGAAAGGAGACAAATGAAACAGGGACAGCCAGGGGGGTGATGTTCCTCCAGGCAAGGCTGCAGGGGCAGTTATGGGGTTGAATCCCAGCACAGTGCTACACACGTGATCAGACTGACTGCAGCGATTTAAAGGCTGATTTTTGGTTTAGCTTCAAGTCTTACTGAAATGGCAAGAGGAAAGCTGGACTAGGAGGAAAAAGGTTGTGAGGCAGGTCTGGCTGGAGGTAAATAAACTGAACAGCCCAAATGGGGAGAGTTTTGTTAACTTGCAGGTACCACGACTGGCACAGTTTAATGCCCTTGCACAAACCTCACTGCAGCCTCTAATGGGATTTTCCCTGGAGCAGGGAAATGTCTCCAACTGCTCTGATCAGCGAGTGCCCCAGGATTCACCAAAGCAATCTCAGACCTGAGATCACTCGACTGCCTGGGGGTGAATTGCCAGAAAGGGGAGAACAGCTCACCTGCATGAACTGGAGTGTCCAAGGCCACGTTGGATGGGGCTTGGAGCAACCTGGGCTAGTGGGAGGTGTCCCTGCCCATGGCAGGGGGTGGGAATGGATGAGCTTTAAGGTCCCTCCCACCCCAAACCACTCTGGGATTTTACGGTGAACTGCACACTCAGATTTCTCAGGTTGGTAACAGAAGCAGTTCAGAAATCAATACCACAGAGAGCAGGGTGATATTATTTTTTTCTTTTAAAGCAAAATTTTTAAGTAACACCATTAATTTTAAACTACCCTATTAGGCACATTCAAAACAAACTTATTATTTCCTAAGTTTGAATTCTTGCAGCCACAAGCTGTCAAATTAGAGTCTAGAGACTTCTGCAGTGGGAAATCAGTGATGCCACTGAAGAAATTTCCTAGGGTGATCGAGGACACACTCGTCTCATCTAACAAGAGAGGGGAAATTATCCTCTAGAAAAGAGGGTTGAGGGAATTCCTCCTTGCCCCTGCTGACTGACCTGCAGTCAGTGGGACTGGGTCGTGTGAGACAGAATATACCAGGATGTTTTTGGGGTGGTCCCACTGACAACAGCAGGGGCTGTTTTACATCACTAGCTCAGGAACGTTCCAGTTGGGTCTTAAATCC
This sequence comes from Cephalopterus ornatus, assembly GCA_013396775.1. Classification (NCBI taxonomy): domain Eukaryota; kingdom Metazoa; phylum Chordata; class Aves; order Passeriformes; family Cotingidae; genus Cephalopterus; species Cephalopterus ornatus. Next base: position 359,555 of record VZRE01003873.1, on the reverse strand, counting down.
TGCTTAGAGTATTTTCCCATATATTACAGGAGAAGAAGCACATTGGATGAAGAAAGGAAGAGCTCTTTCCATCTGCTGGAAGCCAGGATTTTCCAGAGAAGAGATATCTGTCTGGTTTTTATAACCATAAAGACTTATCTTTAGTGAAATGGGAAAAGCCCAGGGTACCTGAGGAGGTTGGGAGCCCAGACAATGGCCAGGTTCTTGGTGTGCATGTTTGTGATGGAGCAGTAATCAGCCAGACGAGCCAAGTGCCTCATTAGGAACTCCAGTGTCCTGGAAAATGGGAGAGAGGCAAATGTTCACCACCACTGAGCAAAGCCAGGCTGTGATCCCAGAGCAAACCCAGCTCATTATTTCCTTTTGGTTTGACAGCTCCCAGAAAGAAACGCCGAACTCCTTCCCCTCAGACCACGGGGAGTGTCTTCAGCAAACAGTGACGTGGGGTGGGCTGAGGGGAGTCCCTCCTCATTTGTCCAGGCTCAAGGAAATGACAGTCCCCCAAATATCCTCTCTGCAGGTGTGTGACAGCCCTGAGGAGCTGCTCGGGGGAAGGATGTGGAATGCCAGTCCTGGGAATAGGGGGGAGTATTGATTTAGACACCCAGCAAACTGTACTTGAGTTCTACTGATGAAATTACTGGCTGCAGGTTTGTTAGAGGCAGACACAAGGTTAAACTTCAGAGGCTTGTGTTCACGTAAACAATGCCTTTTTATATATTAATTAAACACTGTTGTACCCCCTGGGGAGGAGGGAGCAGGAGGTGGCAATGAAAATGCTGATCCGCCCTCCTCAGCGCTGGGGCTTGGCAACATCTTTGGTTTTGGGAGGGGAGATGGAGCACAGGGGGGCTCAAAATTCCACAAATGGACAAGGACTGGAAGTGAAGACAGATGGTTCTGGCTGGGAACAAAGCTGACATCTCCTCCCTGCAACTTCTCATCACTGAGCAGCAGAATAATCAAGTGTTTTTCCCTTTTCTCAAGGAAACTGAGGAAAGGAGGAAAGAGCCCTGTGCACCTCCAGCATCCCACTTCCAGGGCTTGGCTGTGCTTCCTCGCCAGGACTAAGGCACGGACCAGCACCCAGTTTAACCAGCCCATAAAGGAGAAGTCATTTTAGGGAAAAGGTGGAATGCCCCAGAGAAACTGAACCAAAGGAGATTAGTTTATTTTTGAGAAGGCCCTGCTCCCTTAATTAACACAAATAAAATATTGGAATTAGTTACTAAAAGTACCAGCTGTTCCACTAACTAGCCCTGTGTTATTTAATGAGCAAGTAGCACACAGTTGCAGCTTCTAACAATTAGTTAAATCCTAGTTAACCATTATAATTAGTTACTTATAGCACTCAGGTGCAGCATTGCAGTTGTCCAGCTAATCACCATGTATCACAAGAACTGAAATTTAAATATTTATTAGCACAAATTATTATATAAATTTACAATTATTTATTATTTTAAATATTTCTCAATACCTATTTTTATGTGTTACAACTGGCCATCTAGAGCACTGAGGGTACAGAATTATAACTAGTCCTGCAAACTAACAGGTATTACAATAATCAATTGTAATGCAGTATTAGTTACCAATAGTTACTAACATTGAAGTCTCATTGACATACAGTATTATATGCAGTTACTAAAACCAATCACCACAGCAATTTGTCTGATGCCTTTTTACCATACCCTGCCATAAATTTTAATACTAAAGACTGTTAAAATGTTGTTATTCTTAGTCAAGACCTCATTACCACATAGCACAAATTGCTATTAATACTAATTAGTTTGAATATAGCACTGTAATTGGTGATTTTTAAACACCCAATTACGTTATTCTAATATATAACACTAACATAATAATTTACATTCGTTACTCTAACAGACAACTGTTATTTTTTGCTAGTTACTGTTATTACTGGGAGAGAGAAACTGGAGACAAAGTATGTTTATTTTTTGGAAATATTTCACTTCTTTAAGGTATCATTCCTAGAGCTGGTTTTGTGCCCTCCCAGCAATAAAACTATTTATCAGCCACCTCTGACACACCAAGGTTGTATCTGCCTCCTGTACAGACTTTCCAAGGAAGTCAAGTAAGACCATGTATAGAGCGTAGCGTTTGGTAAGGAGCTGATTAAAATACAAAATCAACTTCATACAGCCGCTTCAATCTGCAGAAACACGTCTTGAGAGGGAAACCGAAATCCTATCATTTCTCTCCCGAAATCCCAGCGAAGGAATGGCCCTCACCTGTAGTGGGGAGGGGGCAGCTGCTGGATCACGTCGTGGATCTTCACCAGCCTCTCCTCATCTGTAGCAGCAGAAACAGCATCCTGGAACGAGGCAGGGAGGGACTGAGCTGCAAAGGAAGCTAAAAACCTGCCCCTCGCGCCATGTGGCCAGTGTCCGGTTGTTCAGCAGTGAGGTGGATTTTGCTGCTCTTCCCTCCCTTGGGTGAGGGGTCTGCCTTGGGGACAGAGCGGCACACGGATGGTGGGAGGAAGGCCAAGGAAATCATCATCTGGGACACTCTGTAGCTTAATTGTACAGGGCAATTCCTTGCAGAAGGTGTGCAGCTCCGAGCAGCGTTTGCCTCCACTCTCAAGAAATCACTGGGGAACAGCAAACCATCGTGGTTGGTGTCCCCCAGTGACCTTCTGCTGGGGAAGTGGGACCAATACGCTGTGGCACAGGGGACAATGGCACTTGTGAGTGACCTAAAGGGGAACACAAAAGGCACCTCAAACTCTGGGCACTTCTTTCTGGAATGGCAGGAGGGGGAATCTGGTGTGTGGGCAGCAAAGACCAGTTGCTGTCAGGCCGGTGATTTTGGAGATGTGCTCCTCAGATTGCTCTAAAACCCTCAAATGAAGCAAAAGTGAAGGGAGGAAGGTGTGTGGAAGCGGGTTCACCTTGCTGTGGGTCCTTTCAGTGTTCCTCTGGAGTCCCACTGAGGTGGGAAGTGGCTCACGTCTGTCTCATACTTACTGAGAACTTCTCATAGAGCTGGTAGGTGAGCAGGGGGTTGGGGAGCTCTCGGAAGTACAGCTTGCACAGGGAGCCCACACAGTGGATGTCCTGGATGTAAATGTCCTTGGTCAGGTCGGGAATCTGCTCCGAGTCAAACTCGTGGCTGGAAACAAGAAATGGGCCAAGGGGTTTGAGAAGGAGCAATGAAATCAAACCCAGCAAATTACAGTCAAGCAAAGCAAGGGTTTCCTGATTTACAGGAAAAAATAAAACCCTTAGTCACCAAAGCCACGTGACCCACGGCTTTGGGGCTGCTACAGGGGATTTTTCCAAAAATCAGACTTTATTTTTTTCTAATAAGGCATTTTCAGTGAGTCTTACAACCAACTGGCTGCAACCCCTTTTGCTGCATCAGGGCTTTTCACAAAGGCTTCAGAGAAAGCCTTCCAAGACCACAGGGACAATCCGTTAAACTCCCGAGGGCTGTGCCTGGGATTGCCCACAGGTCTGATGGAAGCTGTCCCTCTGCATTTCAAAGGCCTGGGAATTGCAAAGATAAAGCCACGCCAACAGCGGTGCCAAGGGCAGCACATGGAAACCAGTGTGTGCAGAACTCCCGGGGGACAAACTGGTGAGCTGAGCCTGCCTCTGCCACGGCGTGAGGAGAGCCAGGAACCACATGAAGAACAGCCCTGAGCACTCCCTTGGTTTTCAGAGAGAGGGGAGAAAAACCCCAAAATCACAACCGTTTATGAAATAAAAGCTGAGCTTAGAAGGCCAAGGGCTGGAATATGTGCATGGAAAGTGCTGTTTCAAATTAGGCCAGATCTGCAGGGATGAGTGTGGTGAGTCAGGCCTGGGAGCTGGGGGAACTCGGCTGGTCCTGCTGGACCTCGGGGTCCCTACGAGGGTCTTTAGGATCAGAAGGGCTGATCCTGCCTGCACTGCACCCACAGCCCTGTCTGGGCTTGGTGGAAACACCCCTGGTCTCCCCTCCATCCAAAGCAGGCAGTTTGTGCCCCAGAGGGTAACACAACCCCTCAGCACAGCTCCAGCACTGAGCCTGCCCTGCCCACGGAGCAGAACCTGTCTGTCCCCGTGCCCAGGGCACCAGGAGTGTTGGTAACTGATCAGGACGAGCTCCTTCCGTTCCTAGACATGGACACTGCGTGTGGGAAGCCCTCACTCTGCCAGACTGAGGGGCAGGAGAGGGTGAAGAGTCCAGCCCTGCTCCTCACCCCAAAGGCAGCACAGAAGCGAAGGAAGGCCCCTGTCTTCCCCCGCTGACGGGCTCCCTGTAGCCACAGCCCTCGGTGTTCAGCACACACCGCTTCCACTGGCACTGACTCACCCCTTACTCACACCTGTGACAGAAACTTCTTCCCTGCACATGGCTCCACAGAAAAGCTCAGAAGGGAGAGCAGGGACAGGCTCCAGCCCACCCCCTACAAACACACTCAAACGTGTGGCTCAAACCCTCTGCTCATATCCTGCCCTACTCCAGTATATTTTCCTAGGAGTAAATCCCACACCATGTCAGATGTGAATATGGAGTGAAGAGAAGCCCCTATACATCCAAGCCTTTCCCCTCTCTGTACTGGCTGTTTCAAGGACTACACATTATTTCTTCTGACCCTAAAGGAAGATTCTATTAGCAGAACACAACTCCACATCTCCCAAAAAGAGCCAGGACACAGGGATGAACACCCCAAATCAACCCTGGCTCTGTTTGCCCCCCTGCCACATAGAGGCAGCTCCTGCCCTGCTGAAGAGCCAACCCCTTGTCCCATGAAAATCGCCCAGGTGGAATCAATTCTCTAACTCTGCCTCCAACCAAAAAGCCCTTTAAATCCAGGAGATCCAACTCTTCTATGTGAAACCTTAGCACAGTGACTCATTTATAAGGACACTGCAGCTCTAGCTCTGAAATGAGCCTAATGCCCTTGTTTATACAGCTGGGAACTGAAGCAACACAGCGAGTCCTGCCTTAATCAAACACTGAAAATCTGTAGTGATTTAGATGAACAGGGGCAGTGTCAATAAATGCCATGTACTCCCTTCCTTTTGTCTTTGGAACATCTCAGAAAATTGGAAAACAAGCTGTCCCTTCAGTTTCTGCACTGTACCAGGGAATGATGCCATTAAAGTCTTCTTTAGAAAACCATTTTTAAAGCACCTTTGATACACAGTGAAGGAGAAAATGGTATTGGCAACAAAAAGGGGAAAAATGGACTAAGGCAGAGATTAAGATGGTCCAGCACAAGTCAAGATGGGGAATTAAAGGGATGTGACTGAAGCAATGGCAAATGTTTTATTCAGCCAGGACTGCTGTGGGCCACAGCTCCAATGGGAGCCTTGGGATCCTGCGTAAAAACCCCTCAGGAGCATTTTTTAAACGGGACTTGCTGCAATGAGAAACAGGATTAATCTGAACCAGAATAAACCCATCCATCGGGGGGTTTGTACAGCCACTGTCCGAGCTCCAACCTGCCCACTGAGCTGGGGAAGAGCTGGTTCAAAAAGGATATTCTGCATATGGAAAATCCCCCTGTGCTGCCTGTGTCAGGATCAGCGCTGGAATTGGTCACATCCCACTTGGCATTCTCAGTCCCTCCACAACAGAACATTCCACGCCAAATGGCAGGAGGAAAAACAGCCTCACAAAGGGATAAAAAGAGTTTACTGGGATGGGAACAGCTCCTAACCTGCAGGACACACACCTGCACAGCACAGCAATGCCACCCCCAAGAATCAGGCCCGTGTCCTCTGCACATTCCCAAATAAGTGCTAGTCAATCAGGAGTCCAAGGCAGCACAGGGAGCCAGAAAAGGGCTCCAGGAGTGAGAAAAAACAGGAATGAAAAATGACAGCACAGGGACACCGTGATCCTGATCTTTCATTCTGAAGGAAAGCTCCCTGCAAAGGGAACGTGCTCCTGGAAGCACAGCACTCAGATGTCACCCCCAGCCCTTACCGGAGTTTCTGGATGTTGGAGGCGATCCCGGACAGCCGGTAGATCCCATCCACGATGCCGTGCTTCTCAATGAACTCTGTGCAGCTCTTGAGCACCTGGGGGACTGAAGGACAGGAGCTGTTGGTTAACCGAGCAGGTTATTAAAGTCCTGTTCAGGCTGTGGTCTTGTCAGGTGTCAAAAACTACCCCCAGCTGGGCCACGGATTTACAGCTTCCTTAGGGGAGAAAGCCTGTAAGAAATTTTACTTCAGGAGCTGGTGTGGAAACTGGTCAGATGTGTTTATTTTAATAAAGAAATGCAAATAATATACAAATCAGATTGAAAAAAGTCACTTCTGGTCAAGCAGAGACAGCACAGGTCCCACCACTATTCCCATGGTGTTAAATACCATCCCAGAAGAGCTACGAAATGGAATAAATACTGTCTTTCAAATCTATACAGGATTAACCTCAACTGCTTGGTTTCAGCAAACATAAACATCAGGGAGATGCTACTTTTGGCACCGCAGCCAGGAAAGTCTTTACAACTGATAATTTCCTTCCCAGTGTGTGCTGGAGCGTGGCTGGATGCAGAGAGCTCCACAATATCCCACACTCACAGAAAGTGCAGACAGAGCAGGGCATGACAGAATGGAAAAAATCAGCCCAGAGGACATAATTAGGTGTCAAGTTAATATTCCAGCCGCTTCACCAACTGATTCCTTCCAGCTGGCTTCCCAGCCTCACGAACAACCACTGCTGGAGCTGTGCATCCGTCCCTGGGAGCTTAAGGAGGAGCAAATCGCTGGATTTATAAAAGAGAGATAAAACTGCCCTGAACACAGAGAGAAAATCAGGAGAGAGCTCTTGTGAGCAACAGCAAATCCTCATGGAAAGAGCTGGGATCCCTGGGCATCCCTGCGCCAGCCACCTTTCAGCCCCAGCTCCTCTGCTGATCTAGACTTATTCTCACACGAGATGCCAGGTGCGATCAGTTTGCCCTGTGACACAGATTCTGAATAGGTCATGTGGCAAATCCCCTTGGATCAGGCAGCAAATGCCATCTGCCAGCCGGCTCTGCCCACTGCTGCTGCACTGGGCGCTCCATCCCACCCCAGCCCCTTCCCTGCCGCCTTCCCAGCAGCAAACCCTCACAGCGGGACAGAGGACTCCTCTGAGGTGGTTCCCTGGAAACCAGCAGGTGTATCCTGGGATAAGGGCATGCCGCACTCGAGCGCAGGAGGGAATGAACCCTGTAAATCCTGTCAATCACACAGGCTCAGCTGGAGCAGATTAGGCCCTGGACCTGGGGTATTCCAAAGACACCAAGAGACAGCCAGAACTAACGAGTCAGGCTCTAGTGTTACATTCCCAGGCATTTACAGCATCTCCCACTATTTTCCAAAGCCAGGTGCAGACTCTGGGGCAAGCAGAGCCCTTGTACTTTAAGCAAAGAGCTTTGGAAACCAAGGGCTGCTTGTTTTGGGATGGAAAACCACCTTCTGCTGCCCCTGTAGGTGCAAGGAAACGTCAGAAGACAGAACCTTGGCACTGCTGGGCTCTGAGGAGGACCACAGCTGTTGGCATTTCCAACTGCCTGGATGCAAGAGTCCCAAAGGAGTGGGCAGAGAAGTTTCCCCACGTTTTCAAGTGCTGTGACAAGATCTGCTAACGCTGCAAATCCCAAAGAACATAGTGGTCCACCCTGGAACATCAACAGGGGTCCCCCTGAAATTAGCAGAACACATTGAAATAATGAAAGAATGAATAAATAAATAGGCAAATAAATCAAAAAGTAAATAAGTCAAGAAGCAAATAAAAAAAAAAAAAAGGCAAACACATCAATAGCACATTCCCTGCCTGCCCAAGTTCCCACCAGGGAAGGGCAACACTCACCCACATGAGCAGCTCTCCTGTTTACCTGCCCACCATGGGCACAGCTGGAACATCTGCCTGTGCCTCCTAATGGAAGGCCTGGCCACGGGAGTGGGCTCTGTGTGTGCCCATCTCACAGAGCTGGAATTTATCCAGTTGTGCAGACACACAGCATGGGACAACAGCATTTATGGACCAGCTCAGCTGAGCAGCAACCTGGGGTGATGGTGTGCAGCAGGAGAGGAGGGAAAGTGAGGGCTGGAGCACCAGTACCCTCCCTAAAGTACTCTTTTGTCACAGAGGAGCCTGGGCACAGTTAGAATAATTAGTATACCCTGAAAAAATCCCAGCAGGCTTGTTCCCAGCATCTCCTGATCTGGTTACCAGGACGATGTGTTCTTTAAACTAAATATATCACGGATATTTTGGGGGAATTCTGCACAGTGGGAGAAGGGAGTGAAATTCAAGGAGGGCTGTACTTGCACCTGAGGGTCCTTTGCTGGAGTGGTGACTTGGTTTTTCAGATTTTTGAATGAAGCTGACACCTGACAATTGGATGTGTGTTTAACATCCCTCTGCCCTTTGAATCCCAAGCCCTTTAGCTAAATACACATTTTTACAGATGGATATACACACATACGGAGGGAATACTGTCTGTTCCCTCCAGAATGAAAAGGGAGGATGACAGCACAAGCTAAGACTTAATTTTGTGAGTGTCAGGTGTGCCAAGACCATCCCCTACAGCAGCTGTGACTGGTTTGTTTGAGTCCCTGTCTCCATCTGCTGCATAAATCCCTGCCCTGCTGCAGGTGAACTTCTCGGCATTCAGGAGCTGAGTTTGGCTCCTAGACCCCAGACCACGTCCCAGATTTGAGCCAGACAGGTATCATCACAGCAGGGAGATTTCCTCTTCTAGGATGTAGTAAGAGCAACACTGAAGTCTATTAATGTCAGTTAATTACCGTGGTTTCCTGCAATTACAACGCCCAGACTGATGACACACGTGGGTTGCATTAACAGCCACAAGGCCCCCCCCAGCTCAGCACCTGGATCCTGACAACCACCAGGTCACTCTGGGAAAGGGATGAGGAGGGAACAGGGTAACACTCCTTTCTGTCTCCAGCCCCATCTGCTCAGGGAACCTCTGAGCCCAGTGCTGCTGCCTGTGGTTATCCAGCCCAGCTCACGGCCCTCTGCAGTGCCATGTTCCCAGGCAGGGAACAAAAACACCTGATCCTCGGGGCGGTTTTATTCCTTTGCTGGCACATGGGGTCTTCAACCTCTGGCTCCAGAAAATCTCCCTGCAGTGAAGTCATTGACTGAGTGCGGGTGGCTAAAACCCACTGCCAGGTGCTGCCTTTGAAGCCCCACAGCACTGGACATGTCTCCCATCCCAAAATCAATCACCTTTCCCTCTTTCCCTCCCTTTGCTGTCTCCATTATCAGGCAGTTCCAGGAAACAAAGTGCAAAAGGCTCACCCAGCACGTTGGCTCACCCAGCAGCTGAAGGAATTCATTCAACTCATTCCTGAGCATCTCTCAGCTGCTTTGAAAGCTTTATTGCATCTCTGAGGGCTCGTTAACTGGTTAATTCTCTGCCATTAAGAGGAAGCAGTTTTATGGGTTTCATTCTGAAGAACATTTTGATTCACATCCCCAAATCAGGCCCATTTCCTTTCCTATCGCCTTGGGCTTGTTTTTTTCCTCCTGAATCTTTTGTAACCGTCCCCTCCCTGGGTTTTGGGAGGCTTGCCGGTGCTTTGTTTTATTTTCTTAGCACATGACTGGAATCAGAACTATTTGTTCAGCCTGGGGCATGAGGCCTCCCACCAAGTTCTCCTGGGGCACCTTCCTTTTCCCAACCCCACCTCTGGGCTGGGTAATGGCCCATAGCACTTGAAATGCTGCTCCTCAGCTGAATTCCACACACAGCAAACACATACAGGGATCCAAACCTCCAGGAACATGGAAAACCACTGCTCTGCACCACCTGAGCAGAGGGGATAACTGTGGCTGTGTGCCACGAGATTGGGAAGCTTATGGAAAATCCAGAACTGAGCAACAGAAGGTTGTTTTGAGCCACGAGAGTAGAAATTGAAACCATCAGCCCATCAGATAAAATGCAGAGGGAGGCAGACCACTCTTGGTTGTCCAGGATGTCCTTGGATCAGCCAGGAAGGACAGGACAGGCAGGGGATGAAGCACCCCAAGAACACCCAGTACAACAAAAGTGGGTGCCACTGCAGCCTGGACGTGCCCCTTCCTTGAAATTCGGTGCCCAGCTGAGTCCCTGACAACTTCCAGACACCTGGAATTAGGCACATAAATCCCAACTCCCTTGCCATTAATGCAGGATTATGTAAAAACCTAACAGGGAACATCCTCACCCAAAGAAATATAGATGCTTTTACCCCCAAAATCTCCCTATTTTAACTCAAATTTAGAAGCATTAAGGTCGGTAAACACCTCTAAGATCATCAAGTCCACTTTGCAAAAAACTGCCCAAGTATTTCCTTAAAAAAACAGTAAAAAACCTGTAATATTTCAGCCTGGTACTTGTTCCAGGAGCCTCATTTCAAACTACTCATGTCTGAAGCTCTTCCCTCCCCCTCAGAGTGGAGGTTACACGCAGGTGTAAAACCAGAGCGGGACAGAGGTTAAGGATTTTATTTTTACTGTTTCCTGCCACACAACTTTGCACCTGCATGTGTCACTTCCAGGGCACCAGCCCTGCACATTCAGAAAAACATTAAGCTTTAAAAGATTCTCCTCTCAGGACTTTTGTCCCACTCTTAAATCCCTGTCCTGATGTTCGAGTCACCAGGAATAAGACAGAAGTACAAAACCAACCAAGGATCCACCTTCCTTCAAGGGGCTCAAGGTGTTCAGGGCCAGGTTGGATGGGGCTTGGAAGGTGTCCCTGCCCATGGCAGGGGGTGGGATGAGATGATCTTTAAGGTCCCTTCCAACACAAACCAGGCTGTGATTCCATGATTCCATGATTCTCCCTCATTTCCAAGAACCGACCCATGTTATTATTCCCACACTTGTGAAGAGTTGTGTAAAATCCAAGCCTTCTGTTGTCATGAGCTGCCCCGTTTCCTGGTCACACACACGGATTTTTTTTCAGGACTTATGCACTTGGGAAAGTGCAATCCTGGAAGAGGGAACTGTAACCCACGAGCTGGATCCACGAGCACAGCTGGAATCAGCAGCGGACTCTGCTTCGCCAGCCTGGACTTTTCTTTTATGGCAGCTCAGCCAGGGCTGTGTGAAAGCAAAGTGCAAAGTTCAGGCCTGAGGAACATAAATCCTGGCTTGCATCAGGCAGGGGAGGTCGATAACCACGTGTCTGTCAGGTCCTGGGGCATCGGTGACATTCCCGTGTCGGCACTTTGGAATCTGGGGGCTGCAAGGGGAACTCGCTGCACTTCCATCAATGGCTGGAGGTTTTGTACAGCACATCCATGGCCCAGGCTGTGTCCAGCCAGCTCCCTGGGGTTGGTTTTTAGTGTTTCATACAAAATATCATGGGATCATTAAGGCTGGAAAAGCCCTCGGAGATCATCGAGTCCAACCGTTCCCCAGCACTGCCAAGGCCACCACAGACCCCTGTCCCCAAGTGCCACATCCACAAGGCTTTTAAATCCCTCCAGGCATGGGGACTCCACCACAGTTTCAATGCTTGACAGCCCCTTCAGTGCAGAATTTTTCCCTAATATCCAATAAAATACTACAATACATTCAGATTTGGCCCAAGCACTGGAGTTCTTTGTTTAGATCAATAACGCTCTCCGCAACTGAGAGGGTAAAAAGTTCTCCTCCTTGCTAGGAGCAGCAGGATAAGAGCACAAGCAATTCCTGTACTGACTGTGACATTTTCCCTCGTGCTTGTTCCCCCTACAGCTGTAGTGTTTCGAAATGCAAATTAATTTTCAACTCCCTGCCGTCCTCTGGGTCACTCAGGCACAAAGAATTCTCTCCTCACAGCTGCAGGCAGGGGGACAGAGAAGGGGAGAGAGAAGCTGTCCCTTTTTGAACAGCAAAGGCTTGTGTGCCCTGCTCAGCAGCCCCTTTCTGCAGGGATGTCCCCCAAACAAGGGATTCTCCACGGGGCCCCCGTGTACCCCTTTGTAATGCTGACCCTGTCCCCAGCAACCTCCAGCTCCAGCAATTCAGAGGGCAGATGGTGAAGCAATAACAGCGCCTGTTATGGTTGGAAATCTGCCCAAAATAGCTCAAAGCTCTTGGCCTTTGAACGTCTCAACTCGTGTTCAGTTTGTGCAGCATCTGCAGGAAGGGGAATGTTCTCTGCTCATCTCCAGTTTGGGTCAACTACTGCCCTTCTTTTCCAGGCTGCTGGATCCGCCTCTGCTGTCACACGAGGCTGGATGTGCAGAGCCAACACCACCACCTCCAAAGGGACATTTCGGCACCAAAACCACCCCATTTGCCCCAACTCACAGGAAATTCCGGTGAATTTGGCAACGTTTGGTTTCCAGAACACCTGAAATGTTCAGATTCGGGATGCAAACCCAACCCAGGGAACACAACAAATACAGGGAAAGCACACAGGTGAGTTCACTTGATTCCTACAGACATTTCCAAATGGATCTCACATGCCAACACTGGAATGAGCACTATTGGATATTTATATCGCACTCCTGATCTCCCAAGTACCTCATGGGTATTAGGAATTTACCCTGTGGCACCTTGAGGGCAGATATGGGCTGCCAGTTCGATTTTACAAGCCTGGAGATGGAATGGGAGATAACAAACGAGTTCCCCAAGGCCACAGAAGTGTGGGAGAGCCGGGTTTGAGCTCCCAGCACACCTGCCAGAGCTCTGAGTGCAGCTCTGGCCACTGCCCGAGTCCTCTGGAGACGGATTTGGGATAAAAAAATTACCATAAACCGTGAAATACCGAAAGAAAATTGGTTTTGGCACGCCTGACGCTGCCTGGTTTCAACATATGAGCACTCTCCTAAAAAAAAGGGACAGCCAGGACAGCAGGATGGAGGGAAGGGGATGGTTTATACCTGTGAGATCAAAGAGCCTGTCCAGCCACAGCAGCCCCACTGAATTACTGCCCCAGAGCGCAACTTTAAAACCCATTTTTCCCCCTCACTTACACCATGTGTGCACAGAGCCATGAGCTCAGGTGAAGTGAAAATGCTGAGACAGGCCAGTATTTCTTCACTGCATAACATAAACTTATATATATATAAAAATATAAACCTATATACACATATATATATACACACACACTACGAAGGGAGGCAGAACAGGGAGATTTCCAGTTTCCACAATACCTGCATTAGATGGGCTTGTCAGGAAACATGGGATACAGCTCATTTATCAGCTGCTGCAGCCTCATATGAATACTAATATATATACAGAGAGAGAGAGAGAGAGACATACAGAGAGAGAGAGAGAGAGAGACAGAGAGAGAGAGATGAAGATATACAAAGCCCAGTTACCCAGGAGAGCGTTACAAAAATTCCTGGATGAGAAACGATGCACTATTTTTCCTGCTCTGCCAATGGAGAAGTTAGGATCTGCTTTTTTTTAAAAAACGCCTATATTACGGCAGAGAAGGTGATCACCCTCCAGCCATCCCCATCTGATCATTCTCCAGACATCCCTCGATGCCCAAGAGTAAAGGAGATGAATCCTGCTTTAAAGGACTTGCCAAAGTCACACAAGAAATGCCTCAGCAGAAAAGAGAATTGCAAACAAACCCTTCAAAACTCTGATTTTGTCCTAATCACGAACTCCTTTAGGCATAGAAATGCTTAAAAATAGAGGCAGAAGGGAAACCAGGATAGCAGGATGCCAGAGCAGAACCTACTTGAAGGTTTGAAACTTTTCAGTTCACGTTCAAACCCGTCAGCTTGGATCCTCTGAAAATACCTACTGGAAGTACAAAACTGCCCCGAGGGTTCATTCACAGAGTGAACACATCCAACATAAACCCTCAGCCTCATCCACAGCCAACATCCCCCTCAGCCCCCTGGAAAGGCTGTGGCCAATTCCACCACTCTGAGGGGAATGTTGCAGGTCACACACACACACACACACACACACGACCTGCCCTGTTCAGGCAGCACTTCAATAAACCTTTGCCCAGGAGCAAGAATTATTGCTTAAACAAAGCCATGATGTGGCTCTGCCAAGCACTCAAGTGCCAACAATTCCAAACACAGCTGGGAACTCCAGGCCAGGCTGCTGTGCTGCCATGGGCAGGTAAAAACCGAGGATCTATTTCACATGGAAGCCCTGCAAAGGCTGGAAAGTCTTTCTGAAGTGACAATCTTGGAGCAAAGCCGTTCCCTGGCAAGGACATCATGAGCAGGGGTTTCACCTGGGCCTTCAGAACACTGAATCCCGGAATGGTTTGGGTTGGAAGGGACATTAAAGCTCATCTCATTCCACCCTCTGCCATGGGCAGGGACAACTTCCACTAGCCCAGGTTGCTCCAAGCCCCATCCAACCTGGCCTTGGACACTTCCACGGATGGGGCAGCCACAGCTTCTCTGGGCAACCTGTGCCAGGGCCTCCCCACCCTCACAGGGAGGGATTTCCTCCCAATATCCCATTTAAACACACCCTCTTTCAGTTTGAAGCCATTCCCCCTTGTCCTGTCAATACAAATGGTTTTCAGGGGCCACCTTGTGTTTACAGTTACTGACAGTATTTAAAGGAAGGAAGGAGAAAAAGCCACAATTTTGTAAATATTTATAACTTTCTACTTTTCAGCAAAGTTTGCTTTGCTTGTTTGTCATGTTCTATTTCATCCTCCAGCATCGACAGGGCAAGGAAACTGGTTCCATTTACCCTCTCAGAGTTAAAATAAAACATCAAGATAAACTGAAATTACTAAATATGTAAGACTCAGCTGTCCTGAATTCCAAATCAAGGCTTCCTTCACAGATGGCAAAGATCCAAAGCCAGCTATGCAGACTTTTATTACAATGAAAATTACTAGCTGGTAAAAGGGGCTCCTCACATTTAACACCAGGAACCAGAGGGATGACATTCAGATTACCAGATTGTCCCTGAGCTAAGGGGAACCAGATCTTTACAGACCCCTGCCAGGAGGATGCCAAGATCTCATTCCTTGTGTTTCTCTGTTCGGGTGACAATGTTCTCCCTATACCCAAATCTGCCCTAAATTAACACCAGAGGCAACTCCACCACCCAGCTGCAGCCAGGTCACGGCCCCAAAGGATGGAGAACACCAGAGCACCCCAAACAAGCCCTGATGGCACCAGAAACCCCGAGGTGCTGTTACAGAGCTTGTCTGAAGAGCATCACAACCAGCACAGGAGAATAAACCCATCCCTAGTGCCCAGTAAATAACGGGATGGAGGTCCCCCATCTGCCATAACATGACCTTACACACAGTTCTGAAAGGTCTCAGCTTTCACTTCAGTTTTTATTTAATCCTACCCAACCTGCCCGAATTAATTACAAATAAACGTGGGGAACAGGAAGGACAGAGAGGGAGATCAGGTGTGTTAGTAAACTTTGTCTTTCGTAGGCATTCGTGTCTTCAGCAACAAGCCAACCCCTCTTCCTGGTGACCAGGTATTTTGTAATTACCAAAATTATTGGTGTTTTGTAATTACAAAAACGAGGCACAGACCCTTCACTAGGGGAAACCTGTCAATTAAAAATTCCATTTCTCAATTCATCTTTTCCACTGATGGAAGCCGGTGATGTACCAACGTGATAAAATAAAGAGGTACAAAAAAAGGCCATCTGCTTTTAGCCTACAAAATCCTCTGTGGATACGGCTGGGCTGTGGTGATGGATTATCCCTTGAGGTGAACACTTGACATCTCCACTGGGGTACACCTGGGTTAAGCCTGTGCTCTGGCCTAATCGCTGAGAGTGAAAGGGTCATTCCCAGCAAGTGCCAGGCAGTCCACGCAATCCCAGCAGCATTTGAAGTACAGTAACCCCTCCTCTGCTGCAGCTCATGATTCCCTCCCTCCCAGAAGAGGATCATGGCTTTTCCCTGGTGTTGCTGACCCATCCCGAGGGAGCGGAACGGCCCTGGAACTGCGGCTCTATAACCCTGTGACCTCCAGCAGCTCCAGGAACATGCCCAGCTCCCCAGGCACTGCCCCTCTGCAGCCCAGCAGGACATTCCTCCTCACATCCCTGCTCTCCCACACTCTGGGCTGTGAGGGAGCTCCGGGTGGGAAATATTCCGAGGCACAAACCAGGACATGGTGCAGATGCTGCAATGCAGCACTTCAGCAGCTCCCACACTCAGCAAACATCCTCTGCGAGCACAGTCTTCTCACCGGGGTCGCGCTAAATTTAAGGTCTATTTGGTTTCCTTTGGGACAAAAAAATCTGGGGGAAAAAAAGAATGTCTACCTACACAAGGGAACAAGAACAAGGTCTCTTCAGGAGTCAGGGATTAGGGTGAATTTGCTGCATCTCACAGCTCCAGAGAACTGTGACAGAACGCGAGGGAACGGCTGGAGCTGTGCCAGGGGAGGGTTAGTCTGGATCTCAGGGAAAGGTTCTTCCCCCAGAGGGTGGTTGGGCACTGACCAGGCTCCCCAGGGCAGTGGGCACAGCCCCAAGGCTGCCAGAGCTCAGGGAGTGTTTGACAGCACTCTCAGGGACAGGGTGGGATTGTTGGGGTGTCTGTGCAGGGCCAGGGGTTGGACTGATGAGCTTTGTGAGTCCCTTCCAGCTCAGAATATCCCGTGATTCTGTAAAACCAAACCATGGTAGGTGTGAACAGCTCCAAATCAACTGGGAGCACCTCTGAGGGTGATGAAGAAACAGATCCTCCTGGCTGAGCCTGGGCTGCTTCCAACTGACACTGCCCTGGCAGGGGAAGGATCCAACCCCAGCAGGAGCCAAGGGATGAGTAAGGACTGGGATGGGATGCAGACAGAGCCGACTGGAGAAATATTGTGCAAACCAACATACTTGAAGGGAGCATCACCACAGGCTGTGCCAGATTTAGACCCAACAGAGGAGCTCGAAATCCCTCCTTATCAAAACTGGTTTCACTCCTGCAGGGCCCAGCCCATCATTCAGGGCTGACATGTGACAGGAGAGGAACCACAGCCACTGACTGCTGAGATTTTCACTGGGAGCAACACACCTGGAGCATAGAGGCTCCTAATTTCCACCTTCCCAAGCAGCTTGGAACACAGATGATTTTGGAAAATAATCTCATGAGTCAGAACCTCACCTGGTTCCAGAGACTGGACAGCGATGCTTCCTTCCCCTCACTGCTCTCCCAGGGCCCGGGGGAAAGGACTGCTGGGCACCACGAGGAGGTGGCACTCCTACCCCAGAGGGGCTCCACCACTGTCTGGAGAGCTCAGAGTGTCAGCACAACACAAACTGGAGATAAACAACAAACACACCAAACCCCAGGACACTGCCCAGAGATCACCTCAATCTCCACTGTGACTCACCAGGCACACAACAGGAGGATTTGAAGGTGCCTTGTCCCTCACACTATTCTTGCAAACACTTGTTCAAATCCTCACCTCCCTCCCTATTCCTGCTCAGTGTCACTGCTCAGATCCACACAGCACTATTAGGGAAGTGACCAACCACATCCTCACCAACAGCAACCAAGGCAGCAGCAACCTCAGCCTGCTGCTCCATCCCTCCCACCTCAGTCAGATACCCTCCCCCAGGGAGAATCTCTGGGCACAGATGGATCCTATCCCAAAGTTCAGCAGCTGCCAGCCTGAGAGGCACCTTCCAGCAGGGACAGCACTGGCCTCACCCCAAAGACTCAGGTAAACCACATTTCAAAAGCCTCAGGCAAACCACAATAAAGCCTTTGCTAGCTCAGAGCTCGGCGTGTGCTGAACGTGGAGCTTTGCAGGATCGGATCCTGCCCTGTAACATCAAACCAGGTCACATTTCTGCACCACTTTCCTCCTGTGCTCATGGCAATTTATTCTCCCTCCTAGCGAGGCTGGACGGCTGCAGAACGAGCGGTGACTTGCTGAGCCCACAGAAAGACAAGGTACTGCAGCAGGTAAAACATCTCCTCCGTGTTTGTCAATGCCCTTCTGGGCACAGAGCAAACACGCTCCTCTCCTGCCTAAGCGCTCTGAGCCAGCTGCCTCAGCAGAGGCTTTATTAAAAAAATGTTACACCTATTGCAGCTTTTGTCCTCATCCCTTTTATTCTCTCGTTCCGCTTCTCACTCACCATTTCCCACCTGAAAGACAAGCAAAGTTTCAAATATTCATGACTGCAAAACTCATGTTTTACAGCACATTTTTGAGAATTTAGGCTTTGTCAGCTTCCTAAAGCTGATAATTAATAAAATTCTTAACAAAACACCACTTTTGGTTCAATATGAGCACGTCACTCGTTCCAGTCACCGGGCACGGTGTCACTTGCTCCTTCAGTCCTGCTAAATATTTTTGGGTATTGAACACTGACCTACCAAAACCAGAATTCACTTGAACAAATCAATGACTATATTGGGTTCTTTTTGTTCTTCTGAACTTAGATTGTGACCCCAAAGCATCACCAGCAGGTACCACACACAGACTTCAGCCACAGCGTTCTCTGTGCTCCCAGAGAAATCCTTGTTCTGGTTATGCTCTAATTCACCTCAGGGTCTCCCTAACACCTTTCAGCAGGTCAGCACTGCCTCTGGCTCCAGGACTGAGCCACATCAACGCTACAGAAGTAAGGGGATCTTAAAATGCTGTGCATGCACAGAGTTCAGTTCACAGGGCCCCAGAAACATCTCCACAAAACCCATCCCGGGATTACATCACTTGGAATACAGGTCAGGAGCTGAATCACCCAGAAAACAACAATCCTGCTGTGGGAAAAGGAGCCATGCCCCTGTTAGCAACACTCAAATTGGATCTGCTGCACTCCAGGGAGTTAGGAAAGAGTTATTAAATCAAGGGGGAAAGCAACTGGTGACTTCTGAGCTGCAGGGACCTCATTAGCACAGCTCAGGCACAGTCACCCCGTCGTGTGTGATGGTGGGCAGTGACCAGGACAAGGACAGAGCTCCCAGAGACTGTCAAACAGGAACCTCCAGTGAGTTAGAACAGTGCAGTTCAGCTCAGGATGTGTCTTCTAATGCTAAATAAAACATGTGCCCTTAAAGGCAGGGGAAGAGAGGGCAGGGCAAAGCTTCAGCTATTGCTGACTCGTGCCTAACGAAAACGGATGGGGCTGGGGATAAAGGGAATGTTCCCTCTCCCACTAATGAGCTCACTGCTGGCATGGCTCCTGCCCTCCAAGGCTGCTCCCACAGCATGAACACAAACCCAGCTCCATAGCTACCGTGGTGTGAATTCCCTCCTCCTGCTGCAGCTCGTACAGAGGTTACTGTCTGTTCCTGACTCCAAACCAGCCAGGTTCTGGCTCTCTGATGCTTTCCAAGCCCCAGCAGTAAAGATCCCTCCTGCTTCCAATTAACAGGCCAAAGAGCCTTCCCACAGCCCTGATTCCATAAGAACAAGGTCATATTATTCACTAACTGGTAGTAAAACACTTTATGTCATCGGAGGGAGTGCACATCGCTGTTACCAACCAAATCCCATGGAAAAAGTGCATGAAATGGCTCCCTGCCCTTTGCCAGCCCTTTTCCAAAAGGCACTGGATGAACCAGGAGTCTGAAGTAACCACAGAATCTCCCTTCCTGCCCCAAATGTCCCATCACCTCTCCCTCAGCCTGCACACAAAAGCTGGGAGACATCGGATGAACAACTCGGGCACAAGAACTGCTGCAAACCCTCTGCAAGGAGCAGAACCACCAAAGAGACCAAGCTGACACAGCCAGACAGTGATGCTACTTCCATCCCTGATTTCCTGATGGCTTTAACTCCTGGGCAAGCCCATGGCTGCTCCATCCTGCTTTCCTAAACACCCCTCAGCGTGGCTGTCAATGGAACGACCTCGGCTGCTGACCTGTGACTGCATCCAAGTCTTTGTGACAGCATCCACGTGCTCTGTTTGCTCCTTGGCACCTCCAGGTACCTCCCCTGCACAGCCTGGACTGGACGTGGCCCAGGAGGAGGGGAGCAAAATGCACGTGAAACCCAAGTTCATCCCAGGAAGAGTTTTCTTGGAATGGAGAGCTCTTCTCCTCTGCCTCCCTGAAGGGGTGACTGGGAAGCGAAAGTGACTGAGAAGGGATCCAGAAATCTCACCACAACAGAAAGAAAAGTAAGCTGAGATGAAAAATAATATCCAGTTAATCCCTGCAAATTCTGTGAAATCAAGGGAAAAGGCAGAAGAAGGATTTACACTGTGAATTGTGCTGGAATCATACAAAGGTACCAAGTTAGAGAAATACAGAGATTTAACACACCTGTTAATTAATCACTGACACTGATGTATAAATAAAACTTATTTTCATGGAAAACAAATTATTCTGAAGACTTCAAGAGAACTTATTTTCATGGAAAACGAATTATTCTGAAGACTCATCTTCAGCAGTTCCAGGCATGTGCAGTGCTCCCACACTGAACCACGACGCTTCCCACACCAAACCACAGCATTTCTCCTCATTACCCTCAGCTTCCCTTTCAGCCCCCGATTTTCATTACCCATTTCTCCCCCAGCTCTCCGCAGCTACAACCACCCCGAGATGAGATTCCCACAGGAGGAAGAACTCAGGAGCAGAGTCTTTCTTACCGTCATGGCCAGAGTTGAGCAGGTGCTCTCCCAGGTCACAGCCAAACACCCTTTCCTTGAGGATCCCCCTCTGCTTCAGTTTCTGTTTCGTTGGGCGCGACTTCATGAATGTCCGGAGGAAGGTGATGAGCTTCCCGTGCTTTTTGGACACTGCACAACAAAACAAAACAACCACTTCGGTTCAGATCTGGCTGCCTTGTGCACAACTTGTTCTACAGAGCAGTAACACTGGTATCAATTATTTACAGGAACAGCTTTTCCGAGGTTCAATACTAAACAGACTTGGCTTTTGTTGTAATCCTTGGCTACTGCAGAATTAACAGGAGCTGTATAAGGGAGGAATTTAACACAAAGACACGTTCATCTGCAGAGCAGCTTCAGGTGGGAGCTGTGTTGGATGGTGGGCAGCACCTGGGAGCTGGAATTCTCATCTCTGGAAAAGGAACAAGGCTAAACTAGAAAAGCTGGTCATCTCCAGGGCAAACACAGTCTGTAATCTACACTCGGGAATAAATACTTTGTTACTGGCTCTCCTTCTAGCAGTGAAAGGCACCTCCAGAACAAATGGATGACTAACAATCTCTGAGGCCAGAGGATGTCTGTAGCTCTCTCAGCGCTGTACCTGCCCTTCCAGCACACCTGTGCTTTCACTGAACCTCCTGCAGCTGGGCCATCCCAGGGTGTTTAACCCCCTGAGCCTTCTCAAGCCATCACAAAACAAAAACACGGAACCACAGAGTCACTGACATTGGAAAAGACCTCCAAGATCACGGAGCCCAACCTTTGGCCAAACACCCCCTTGTCCCCCAGCCCAGAGCACTGAGTGCAATGTCCTGTCATTCCCTGGACACCCCCAGGGATGGGGACCCCACCACCTCTCTGGCCAGCCTTCGTTTCATTTAATAGATAACTAAAGTAGCTGATGGAAGAGACGAAGTTTATCCCCTTGCAGAACGAACACAAGAACCTACAAGGAGAGGAGGACATGGCCCAGGAGCCCTCCCTCCAAACCTCCTGCTGGGGAAACCCGTCCCTCTGCCAAAACCATCCAGCCCTGCTAAGGAGAGCTTCATTCCCAGTGGAAGGAAAAGGCGAGCAGAAGTGGGTGACACAACCCACCTCGGGAGCAGAGGCTGGGCCCAGGTTGAATGGGAGCAGAACAATGCCCTGGAATGTCAACTGCTCCTCCTGAGGCCCGGGGTGAAAGCGAGAGGCCTCCCCGACAAAAGTGCCCTTGTGTACGTGATTTAAAAGCAGTTTTAACTTCAACAGAAGAGCTCTGTTGAAGAGAACAAATCCCCGGGCATAAAGGGCTGAGCTCTGTGAGGGAGCCTTTACAGCCCAGGAAGTTGTAAAGGCTCCTTGCAGCACCAGCGATGGCTCTGCCCTGCTCCTCCCTCACATCCCAGGGCGGAAAGACAGCCAGCCACACATTCCACCTGCACCAAACCCTGCAATCAAGTCAGCAGAGTAATGCTGTGTCAAAGCAGTGAAGACCCCCGGGGACCAAAGCCCATCTCTTCAGGGTCACCACTGCTCACAGGGTGAAATCCAGGGAGCAGCTCTGGAACTGGGACTGGGCACAACAGAGACACAGAGATGGCTGGAGAAACACCTCACACAGGGGGTTCTTCCACCAGGCAACAGGAAAAACCTTGTCCCAAGAACATGGTTATACCACTTCATGGTGGTTCAATCCCTTTACACAGCCGAGTATTTTTCCTTCTGTTTTACCAGGTATTGATGCAGTCTTTCTATTTTTATACATAGAATAAACCTGATTCCACTTAACATATGTGAGTAGAGCAAACTTCTCCCTCTGCACAAAGTCCCCTTTAGCAATGTGACACCACCCTGATCCTCAGCACCGTCCAAACACCTGAAACCCTAAAATCTCCACCAAACCCCACTGTGCATCCTCAGCAATCAAACCCAGATCATTTAACAAACACAGAGCACTGAGCATGACAAACTGTGGCTGTGAGGGCTTTAATTAAAGGAGTGTTTGCAGTTTGACGGGGTTTTTTAATTACACACAATAAAGGAACAGATTGTGCTGATAAAGTTAGGATGGGGTTTGGTTGTATCCATCATCACAGGAAAATGAGGGCTCATTTATCATCTCCTATCAGCCCAGCTCAAGGATAAATGGAGACAGTCTCATCCTGACTTGTGTGGAATTTCAAAAGTTAGCACCCTCAGGCTGCTGTGACAACACTGCTGGAGGTGAGAGACCTGAGACAGATGCTTTTACAACAGGCAAACAGACAAATAAAGCATTTATTGACAGCAATAAAGCAAATATTAACATATGTGTGCTCATTTGAATCATTTCACACACTCCACGTACATTCTTCACAAAGTACCTTGCTTAATGAAAAATGAGCCCATCAGAGAATGGATTTTAAATGAAGAAAAATGCATCTAATTGCAGTCCTGCAGAAATTCTACTAGTAATGCTGGTGATCAGATCACCAAGTGACTTTGGAGTGTCACCTCAGGCCCTAAAACCAGAAAAAGGTGCAATGGATGCACTTCCATGATCCACAGATGTACTACTTGGCTTGGAATTGATGCTTGACTTCACTGACCAGAAATGTGACCTGAGTTCTTAAAACACAATAAATCTGCTCTGCCTTTAAGTCACTCAGTGCAGGTTAAAATAACTGTCTTGTTTTCTGCACCATTAATCACACTCCTACAAACTCCCTCCCCTAGTGAACGGGTGCAGCAGCCCAAGACTGTCAGGGCAGGTTCAGTCCCCAGAAATTCCCTTCTCCACAGCCCCTTGGAAGGTCTGAATGGCTCCTTGGTCACTGCCTGCTCTGGAGGAGACTTTTCTCAGCCTAAACCAGGCTCAGAGTGTCAGACCCACACAGGAATGATTCACTGAGAGCAGGGAGGCTGCTCCTGGGTGGGGAAGAACAAGAGAGCAGCAAGAAAATGCGAGCAGTCATGTCTGTGCTGACAGGTTATTATAAAGAACAAAGAGCAGGTAGGTGTGTGAGAAGGGTAAGCTCTGCTCATGAGCTGTGGGAGCTGCCCTCCTGCAGGGAAAGGTGAGATCCTCTCCATCCTGCTTCCCAGCCCTCTGGATTCGCTGACCCTCAAACCACCAACGCATCCTGAGAGATTAATTCGTTAATTCATTAATGCATTTTGGTTTAGATGAAGCTGATGAACAGATGAAGCTGGTTAGAAGAGCAGTCCCAGCTTCTAGACAAGCACCAATGCCAAGGGCTACCAGAACTCCTGCAGAACCCACGTTTTCTGCTCCAAAACATTGGTCCCCCAACCTTTGCTGCCCCACAAGTGCCAGCAGTGCTCTCCTGCTGCCCCACAAACACTTGTCCTGCACCCAGAACTGCTGACTGCAGGGGAATTAGGGAGTCAAGGCACTGGGTTCGGACCAGGAACAAATCTAAGTGTTACAAACTAAGCAGATGTGGATAAAACAATCAGCCCTTTCCTACCTTTACTGTCCCAGTAGTAAAGCAGGGATGTGATCCACCTGCTCCACTCCCAGCTTGGGTCTCCACACGAGGTGTTCAGGCTGACAAGTGTCACAGTGTCAATTCAGAAACCAGCACTACCAAGAGGTAATTTTAAATGGTTGCTCTCCCCAGAGATGCTGCTGAGTTACCAACTGACAGCCAAGCCAAATGACACCAATATCCCATTTATTCCTATCACTTTCCACCCCACATTTAACCACTATAAAACACGTTGTTTACCAAGAAACGGAGACCTTCCTAGAAGGAGCAGGGGCTGCTTTTCCTCAGAAAGGCATGCCTGACTCAATATCCTGGCCTGAAAAAGCAAAGACAAATTCTCCACCTAGTATAACCTGGCTGCTAAAAAAACCCGACCAAAACCCAAATAAGAAACCCCACCTGAGGCCGGGGTTTTTGCTGCAGTTTTGATGGCACAAATGTGTCAATTAGGAGCAAGAAAAATACCTCCCCCCTCAGCTGACATAACTGTGCTGGCCAAAGCCCTCCCACAGTGGGCAGGGAGGGAAGGAGAAGGAAAACTCATGCCAGGTAGTTTGTTGCGGTTTGGGAAGGTGCCACGGTGCCTCCCTGAGGGACATTTATCGACCCATCCATGCTGCTGATGCTTTACCACCAGCTTTGGCAGCATAAGCGAGGCCCAAAACTCTCCTGACATGGATAAAAACTATTAAATAACAATTATCTCATTAAAAGCAGGGCTCCCTCACCCTCAGGCCCTTCAGCATTTGCTCTGTTTACTGCCCAAACCTGTCAGCCACCAGCTCCTCAAGCAGTTTCATGCTCTTGTTCAGCACAATGTTATTCAGGAACCCACAGGGATCCTCTTGCTGAGGATTCCAGCGCCTTCCTCCAAGCTCACAGTGGCACTGCTGTGTGTCCCCACACCTGTCCCTGAGGCTGCTCTGGGAGCTGAGCCACTGCCGTGACCTGGATTAGGAATAATCTGCGGCCCCGGATGCTCTTAGGGCAGAGCTGGAGCAGCCCAGGTGAGGGGGTGGAGGAGACAGCCCAGGAACAGACGTGCTCCCCGAGCTCCTGATGCCTCCTGTGCCCCTGTGGATTCCTCGGGGGTGCAGTTCCTCGGGATTTACAGCCCTAAGAGCAGAGCACAGCCCAACAACCCCTCGTGTCTCAGCCCAAACTGCAGCAGTATCATGTCTGGCCATAAAGCCCTTCCAGAGACCACTTCTAGAATGTAACACTGAGTTACTATTATAATATTTCATTACCATTGCCCAAAGTGTTGGGAACAGAAGGAAAGGTAGGATGGAAAAGAGCACTGGCTGCAGATTCCTTGGTTTTTGATCACAGAGACCAAACAAGAAGAAACCTTTCAATAAACTCAGCCTCACTCTGCCCCCAAATTTATTTTGTACAGGCATTTTCTTTCCATTTTCAGCAAGAAAAACCCCATGAGGCAAAGGCTCCAAGAACAAAATGCAATCCAGTCAATCCTGCAGGATGGGACAGCATCTCCCATCTGACTCACCCTGCTCTTCCCAGAGACCAGGGGACATCCAGATTTTGAACAGGATCACAGAATCCCAGAATGGTTTGGGTTGGAAGGGACCTTAAAACTCTTGTTAATGCCATGGGCAGGGACACCTTCCACTAGACCAGGCTGCTCTAAGCCCCATCCAGCTTCCTCCAGGACATCCTCACAAGCCCTCCGCCTGCTTCCCAAACCCTCTGCCTGTTCCCCTCCAGCCTTATCAGCCTTTTTTTAAGACAAAACAAACAAAGAGCACCTGCCAGCACTAATATTTTGGGTTTGCACTCCTGCCTCGACAAAATCCCCTTCCCAGGGTCACAGCGTCACGTTTTCTGATGCAGGGCTGGTAAACTTTGACTCCAAGAGAACAGTCTTGGAGGGTTGTTTGCTGACCCACATTCCCAGCATGTAGCAGGCTGTTGTTCCTGTGGTTCCCAGTGATTTCACAGGTCACAGCACCCAGCTGGCCCCCGCTGAGCTCCGAGGCAACACCACGTGTGGCTGCAGAGCTCCAGATACACAAACAAACTGCATCAACCAGCCCCGAAATCAAAGATGGAAAAAGGTGTGGGAACGTCGTAAAGAAAGGGATCGCAGACCAAAAGTGAAATCCATCCCCTCTGAAGAGAGATTTACAGCAAGTCACGCCAAAATGTTTCCAGGCTATGAGCCCCTCCAGAGCCATTCTCCTCTAAAATTAAACCGCTGCAGGGAGAGGGAGAGAAAGAGCAGCAACAGACTCCTTTGAAGAAAGAGCAGAATCAGGAGATGAGAAGCTGGGCTTGGTTTTGCCACAGTTTCTGCACACACTCAGGGGCACGTTTAATGGCGTGAGCAGAGTGAGCTCAGCTGGGTCCCCACACAGCATTAGATATCCTGACCCTCCCCAAAACATCAGTAAATACATTTAATATCCGTCCCCTCACTTGGAAAAACACTTTCTGCAGACCCACATCTCACTGAGGAGAAACGATACCAAGCCAAGAACTGAGTCACATCTCCCAGTTCTCTGTCATGTTCCTTAGCAACAAGACGTTTTCCTCCTTTCCTCCTGCCACAGCACAATCTATTTTGGAAGCTAATTTATACAGCCCTAAAAACCCCAACCAGAATGTGGAACCACGCACCACCAAGCAGCAGCCTGAAGTCCTTGAGCAGGATGCTGGCTTTGAGGAAGGACCAACCAACACGTCAATAATCTCACTAATCTCTACACTGGGCATAAAGATTTCCAAGAGATATTTAAAAATTCCATAGATATGAGAGTTTAAAAATAGCCCTCCATCTCCAATAACCTTCATGAATGTGTACTGACTGAGTTGCTGCAAAGAAGAGAAAAATAAAATCAAAATGCTGGTGTGTTTTCTGATGCTGCAGCATTTATCCTGTGCCAGGCTGCCATCAGTTTAGGCTGGGCTCTGCGTTAGGAGAAATCATGAGAGGTGCTAAACATGGCTAATTTCAGCTTCACTTGATAAAAACGATTCAAATTAACTGTGATGCCGAGAAGCAGCCAAGAACAAGGACACATTTCCAGCCACCACGAGAGCACCACGCACGTGGAGAGCAAAGAGGGTCATTGATAAGTGCTGGTTGTGTTTCTTTAGAAAGCCTGGTGATAAGGAAGCTGCATTTCGTGTTGCATCTGCCCAGGCTCCTGCAGCCACCCCTGGGGCAGTGTCTGCAGCCACCTCAGCACAACTCCAGTTCTTCCTTGTCCTTTCCAACATCAGCCCTTGGCTCAGGTTGGAGTGTTGGCTCCTTTTGGTCAGCGTAGGAACATCTGGCACCAGGGATCCACCAGCCTGGAAACCCACTCCCTGCTCCTGCAAGCCCAGATTATACAACACCTTCAGCTCCTGCTGCAGTTGGGTCTAATCACTCCTCCTCCGGAGACAGGAGACTGCAAATTCAGAAGCACATTGACAGCTTTCATTGAGCCAAAATCACCCATCTGCAGTGACACGCACGAGGGCGATCCACAGCTTGAACTGCCTGGAGAAGTTTCTTCACGGCAATGAGAAAATACATTTAAGAACCAGGAACTATTTACAGCAGCAAAACCTCTTTCCATCTTCTTCTGCCAAATTCCTTGAGTGTTTGTAAGAATGACAACCACCAGTTGAGCCAGATGCAAAAGCATATCACCTATGTTTGATACCAAGAAATCTGTTTTGCTTTTCATGTCTTTACTTTTAAAGACATGACTAATTTTTTCACAGACTCTAAGGCCACAAGGGAGGACTAAGGTAATACAACGTGACCTCCTGAACAAAACAGAGCCCGGGACATCTCTGAATTAATCCCTGAAGGACAGCACACCTACCCCAAGGGAAGTGCTACATGGTTAGGAGGTATAGATCAGTTATTTATGTAGCTGAAGGTTGAGACAGGAGGGAGGTTCCAAAGCTACAAAGGGGCTGACACGGTCAGTCTATTAATTCTATTAACAAGTTTGAATTGTATTTGGGAAAATAAAGCACTGCTGACCAACAGAGTGTCAGTGATGGTGCAGCAGGGACAGGCTGGGTCAGGTAACTCCTGAGCCTCAGGGTGCAACTGGGGGGAGGAAATAATAATGCATGGGGCTGCAGTGCAAAGGAAACCAGTTATCAGAGGTCCAAACTGGAAAACCAGGGGGATTGAAAACAACCCAACAGAGATGAGGGCAGCCAGCACACAAGGGTCAGCAGCTCAGGTGACCCAAAGAGGTCACAGGGCCAGCAGTGGGACTGGGAGACAAGGGGAGCAAACTGGGAAACAAGCCGGGAGAAAAATATCAAGAAACACTTAAAATACCTTTCTTCTCTTTCACTCTTACTTCATTTTGCTAAATCCCTGTGTTCCAGCAGAGTTTAATGCAGTCCTTTTGCTTATCTCACCTGCCTTGGAGATTAAGGATCCTCTTAAAAAATGATGTTCTGACTCAGGTACTATTACAGGCAGAACTAAACATGAGATCTGCCCATCAGGGAGACGGTGTCAGACTTCCACCCACGTTCACTCTGAGATACCAGGACTGTTTGACCTCACACCACACCCATAAATGTGAGACCTGACATTGAAATGTGCCTTTGTGCAACACTGAATTAACACAAAAGAGAAGGTGACGCTGCAACCTGGATGTACCTCTGATACTTACACAATCTACATAATTTGAGAAGAAACCTTATTTCAGAACAACCCCAGCGGCTGTTCTGATGTGGCCCATCTGCTTAGCAAATTTTTGGAACCTCAAGCAGTAGCATTAAAGACAACCAGGTAAGAGTCAACATCAACAATCAGGTCACTGCACTGGATAATCCTCCAGATATTTGAAAATCAGGGAGACAGAACACTCCAGAGCCAAGATGCCACCTCAGCCATTACGTGTCACCACAGCAGGTTCACCTCTGCCACAAGTTTCTCCAGCTCATCAGTGATGACAATGCCACACATTCCCTGCTGGTGATGACTGGAGCTGCTGGCTATCCCTACAGATAGAATTCCTGAACGGCTCACCTCAACCTCCCTTTCATACAATCTAAACCAAAATATTATCATCTCCAGCAGCCCCGGCCTCAGAGAAGCCAGGAACTGCCTGTCCCCAAAGTCACACCTGTCTGAAGGCAAACTGCCTTTGTCCTCCCCCACTCCCACTGTGTGCTCCAGGAGCTCCTTCCCTGATGACAGAGCTTCCCAAGGGCCGAGGTGGAGCTGCAGCACCCACACCATTCCCACTCCTGCTGCTAACCGGAGATCTCCCAAGCCCCTGGAAGTGCCCCAGGCTGACCCTGAGTGCTCTGGACACACACACAGCCCAAAGCCTTCCCAAGTCCCTCCAACACTCAAACCTGAGCCCGGGGTGCGATCAGGAACCGGGATAACCGGGGCGGCTCCGGCAGCCGCGCTCCCCCAGCTCCAGCCTGGGCAGTGGGAGGAGGAGAGTGATGGGAACGGATCTGACAGGAATCAACAAACAACACAAGCTGAAATAACGAGGAGTTGGGCAGATCCCGGAGAGGGTGTTTGCTCTTATGCAAGGCCTTGGAAGACACTGGGAAGGAACCAACCTTCCTTCAGGAAAAGCAGGAGGCTCGGTGAAGGCACACAACCTCCCTTTCCTGTGCTGTTACCTCAGTCCTGGTGCGGACTCCTCTGAGGTATGTGGTGCTCCCAGCAGGACAAGGAACATCCCAGCCCTTTCCGCTCTCCTGATCCCTTCCCAAAGCTGCCACTCTCCATTTCCACCAGCCCGAGGGCAACTGTTCACAGCCCAGAGCAGTTACTTTCAAATCACACTGACCTGCCCTTCCCAGATTGGTTCTTTTCCTGTTTACAGCTCTAACCTGTTCATACTTCAGCTCTTAACCCCTGAGATTACTCTGCCTTTGGAAGCAAAATTGCCACTCACCTGGACTGGTAACACACCACAGCCAGGAGTTTCATTCACATTACAGTCCCTTTACACAGCACTGGCAGGAAACAACAGCTAAAAGAGGATGAAAATGGCCTTTTTCCATACATCCTCCTCACACAGCTAAAGAAGCGCAAAAAACTTCACTGGAAGTGAAAATTGGGCCAAATACTTTGGGGACTTGAGGTGAATAAAGTCTGCTTTTTAAGACTTAGGAATGCAGATAATGTATTGTTTTGCCTGCTTTATATTCTTTTCCTTTCTCTTTCCAGTGCAGAGCTTTGATTTCAAATGAGCCTCTTTTATCACGCCTGTGTGGTGCCCAGAACAAAGGAGGTCAGGGAAGAGTGGAAAGGGAAGGGAAGGGGAGGCCTCCTGTCTTCTCTGTCACAAATAATCAGATCCTGCAGGGCATTTAGTTCTTAAAATGGACTATGGCTTTTAGGAGGTTTTCTGAACAAATATGAACAGACGAGCCATGGCTACTTGCGAAGTGTCTCCTGTGATCACAGTAACAGCTCTCCCTGGGAATTTTATTTTCCAGAGTGTGCATCCCCTGCCCCAGGGCTCCAGCAAACAAAGGGCTGGCAGTTTCAAACAGGAAGCCCCTTTCTCCCGCACAACAGCATCAATAATATTAATGCTTAGGAATGCATTCTATGTCCTCCAGAGCGCCAGTGTGGGGAGGGAGGCAAGACAAAAAGATAAAGTGATATGCAAAAATCTATTGAAATTTAAATTCTAGACATTCCCATCTGTCAGCTGCCTCTTTGGGAGGGAGGTATAAATCCCAGAGAGAAGCAGTGATCTTCAGCCCTGCAGCCCCAGGACCATGCAGGACCCTTGACGGTAGGGGGCTGCGCGCTGGAATTCCTTCTCCCCTGGGATCTGGGTAGGAATCCTCACACAAATCCTCCTGGACATGAAAGAGGCTCCCTTTAACAGCTCTGGGTCCCTACACACCCATGACCCTGGAGTAAATCCAATAAAACAGTTTACAACTATGGACCTGGCGTACAGCAAGGTGCAATAGAGACCTCGAGTCAGAGGTTAAAGGGAAACAGAAGTAAAACAATCAGCAGGGAGGGGGAGAGGAGGAAGTATGTTAATTTAATCGGTCTCTGGTTGGCAAGAGAAGCCAATCACCGAGCCAGGGAACCTGCCCAAGGGCAGAGATCCCCCAGGATCTTCTCTCCCCGAAAGAACACAGGTCACAACCCGCAGCCAGGGTGTCGCATGAGAGAGTCGCTGGGAATCAGTGACATCAGGGACGTTTTCTCTGGCTACAAACAGGATCCCAGGCTGCCCCTCCACAGCAGAAGTCATCTGAGCACCCCGATGGCATCACCCCTGTGTGGGATCAGTCCTGAGCAGGGCACCCCCTGCACAACCCGGCACCAATCAGGGGGTCTGAAATATCACAGAATCCCAGAATGGTTTGGAAAGGGACCTTGAAGATCCTCTTGTTCCACGGGCAGGAACACCTTCCACTAGACCAGGTGCCTCCAAGCCCCGTCCAACCTTGGCCTTGAACCAGGGATAGGGTACCCACAACTTCCCAGTGCCTCACCCCGCTCACAGTAAAGAATTTTCCCCTAACGCCTCATCTAAAGGGTGCGCCAAGCGCCTCTTCCCCGCCGCAGGGCCAGGAAGAACTCCCCCCCCATCCCACCCCAAGCCACACTAATTCCCACACTAAATACCTGGCGAGTTACTAAGCAACAAGTGGGCGCAGGCACCTAAAAATACTCCCCGATCGTGCCGTGCCGTGCCGTGCCGTGTCGCGGGGGGGTGCCCGGGGTGCCTTACCTGCCCCGCTCGGGTCCCCGCCCGGCTCCGGCTGCGGGTCCGGTCCCCGCGGGCTCCGCTCGGCTCCGGGGATGCGCTCGCAGCTCTGCGGCTCCTGCCAAGCCCCTCCCCGGCCCCGCTCCTCCTCCCGCAGGTGCCTCCTTCCTCCTCCCTCCCTCTCTCCCTCCCTTCTTCCCTCCTTCCCTCTTCTCCCGGCTCCCGCAGCCGCTTTTCCCCCCCCCGCTCCCT
>VZRE01003873.1:136438-327609 GCA_013396775.1 Cephalopterus ornatus | reverse complement strand
CCCCGCTCCCTCCTCCCGGTGCCCCCCGGCCGCGCAGAGGGCAGAGGATGGGCAGGGATGGAGGGAGGGAGGGATGGGGAGCAGCACCCGGCTCGGCTGGGCGACGGTCTAAACACAGAATTATAAACGAAGGAAGGTCTAAAATACATATATATATATATATATATACACATATATATACACATACACACATACATATACATATATATGTGTATATGTGTATGTATATATGTAAATAATAAATATCATGAAATAAATAATAAAACAAATAACAATGATAAAAATAATGGGTAATAAAAAAGAAATATAAATTAAGGGAGGCCTAAAATAAATATAAATATAATTAAAAATATCATATAAATATAAATATAATTAGAATAGCATATAAATGTAAATATAATTAAAAATATCATATAAATATAAATATAATTAAAAATATAATCAATATAAATANCCCCGCTCCCTCCTCCCGGTGCCCCCCGGCCGCGCAGAGGGCAGAGGATGGGCAGGGATGGAGGGAGGGAGGGATGGGGAGCAGCACCCGGCTCGGCTGGGCGACGGTCTAAACACAGAATTATAAACGAAGGAAGGTCTAAAATACATATATATATATATATATATACACATATATATACACATACACACATACATATACATATATATGTGTATATGTGTATGTATATATGTAAATAATAAATATCATGAAATAAATAATAAAACAAATAACAATGATAAAAATAATGGGTAATAAAAAAGAAATATAAATTAAGGGAGGCCTAAAATAAATATAAATATAATTAAAAATATCATATAAATATAAATATAATTAGAATAGCATATAAATGTAAATATAATTAAAAATATCATATAAATATAAATATAATTAAAAATATAATCAATATAAATATAAATAAAAACAAAAATATAGGAATGTCTAAATATATAAAAACATGCAATATATGTATATGCATAATATATATACTTTATATATTTATGTGTATTTATGCATACAAACACAGAAAATATGGATTTATATATGATGTGTATATACGTAATATATAAAGATATATTTTATGTATTTATGTGAATACACACACATAAACATAGAAAATAATTATATAGATACATAATATATAAAGATATATTTTATGTATTTATGTGAATATACACACACAAACATAGAAAATATTTATATTTATACATAATATATAAAGATATATTTTATATATTTATGTGTCTATATACACAATAAAGATAGAAAAATATATTTAAATATAATGTGTATGTACATAATAAATATATATTTACATATTTATACATGTAAATATATAATACATATATAAATAAAAATAGGTATAAAAATGTAAAGGAGGGGTGACAAGAAGGCTCTGCTCGGAGGTGCCAACCACTAGGACAGCTGCCCAGCAAGGCTGTGGAGTGTCCCTCACTGGAGATATTCCAGAACCCTCTGGACACAACCCTGTGCCACGTGCTCTGGGATGGGGTGGGACCAGGTGACCCGCTGTGGTGGCTCCCAGCCCGTCCCATGCTGTGATCCTGCGAAGGTCTGACCCCTGGCTTTGCCCAGTAAACCCACGACTATAACCCTGCTCCTTCACCTCCACTGGCTCGATGGACCCTCATCCCCTTCCAGCCCGTGAGCTCCCCTAGGGAAACACAGAGGCCAGCAGAGCTGTACTCACTTTTATCCCGGGCTTTCTCCTTTCCTTGCTCCTTCACACCCCAAAAACTACAGAGGACATCGTGGTGAGGGTCAAAGCCCAGTGCCACCAGGGCTGCAGAGGTCAGGGGTACGTCTGTGCCAGCCCTCACTCACACTGCAAACCCCCAAGCGCACGCTGAAGGTGCGTGTCAGCGTGTCCAGGAGGCAGGGGCAGACATGGGCCGTGCCTGAGTGTCCCCACGGGAACACGTCCCAGCTCCCAGACCAGGCACAGGCTGGGCCCTGAGCCCACCTGCCCCAGAGCCCCGGGACAGCACCCAGGGGGTCCCTCTGCTAATCCAATCACAGAGTGATTCCCGCTCCCAGGGGCTGTTAAACCAGCACAGTTAGTGGCTGCATTGATCAGATCACTGCAAACGAACTCCATTAAAAATTCCCCCGGAGTTCTGCTGTTTAAAAGCCAAGCAGAAGGACAGGGCTCAATTTAGAGTGACCCAGTTCCAGCCCAGGTCCAACCCAGCTGTGCCAGGGCAGAGACACCACGGCCTCTCCTCACCCCCAGCACTGCTATCCCTGCCCAGCATCCGGAGCAGGGATGAGAGCCAAGGAGGTCAGGAAGCCTCAGCCAAGTCTTCCAGCCTTTTTCTAATGCCACTGAAGCTGTGGCCTTACTTGCATTTATCACTTGAGGACTAAATTCTGCCCTGTGCTTTAACCTTGAGCCCCCAGTTCACAGCAGGCTGGAACCAGCTCATCAACCCCAGGAATTGCTGTCACACACTTTAAAACTGGGATCAGCAGATAAAGGTGCACAACCTCAGGGTCACAGGGATTAAGGAGAAATTTGCTTCTCTAAATGCAGAAATCTTGATGGTCGGGAGGAGAACTCCTTTCTGTTGCTGCTCAGCTTTCTCTTCAAGCCAATGTGCTGTTTTCAGGGCTGTTTGCTGACTCATATGTCCCGATAACACCCCTTCTCTGGCTCCTTATTGCACTTGCTGTTTATTGCTGCCCTTGTTTTGCTTGGACAATGATCACAGTGTCACAGCATGTTTTAGCTCAGCAGCCAAGCACGACTCCTAAATCCACTCCTCTATGCACAATTCCAAACACAAAACCTTCCCCTGGTACCAGCTCACCGTTCCAGGAACGTTCTTCCTACTGTTGATAAAAGCTGGTAAATCCCCTAAACTGGGGAAATGAATACATCAGGCTGTTCCAAATTTACATGGAAAATGCACACATGACTCCAAACAGCACCCAGGACTTCAGAGCAGTAACACCATGAGCTACCCACAAGTGCCAGCATGTGTTATATGGCCCTTACATAATTATTTCTTTCCTTTTTAATATAGGCCAGGCTTGGTTAGGAAGGATCCTCCAAGGCTGATGAACCCTGTTGTGACAAACTATTCCGTTCACACACTTTGCTGGTGCCCAGTTTCAAACTAAGGCCAGGGAGTGCCCAATCCTATTTTTGCTCTAAAATTAGGAAGGAGCTGCACTCCCAGTAACACAGAGCTCCCTCAGCAGCAGACTGGGGTTTTACCTTTGAAATTACTGCTCTGAGGAGGTGTTTCACTACCTGGTGTAAAATGACACACCTTTCCCCCACCTGCACTTGTTTCCTGTAAAGGAAAATCCTTAATCCTTGTTAGAAAATGCCTTTCTTTTAGGAATGAAACCTGAGCAACCAGGGGTGCGGCTCTTCTGCACCCGGGACGTTCTGCACCTGCACGGGGGGGTCTCTGCCCTGAACAGAACTGGGGTGTCCTCCAGCTGCTTCGGAATACTTGACCGAAAATAATAAAATAATCACATGTGATCACTTTCTGTTCCTAATTTCTTTTGCCAGACAATTTTAAGCCACTAATTTTTTTTTTTCTTTAATTAAGCAAGTGCAAGAGATACATTGTCCACTACTGAGGTGTTCATCAGCCTGCCATGGAGCAGAGAGGTAGATAATGAATGCCTTATCTTTTAAACTCAGCTAATAAGCCCAAGTATTTGAAATCACAGACAGAAAAGGTCCATCTGCGTGCCTGTCACAAACTCAGTCCTGAATTTACCCTGTCCTCCAAAAGTTATTTCAGACAGAAGCACTGGGATGGCAAAGTAACCCAAAGAATGTTATTAGTACACCCTGTGCCTTCTTCCACATTCTGGTTTTTTCAAATATAACCACTAAAGGAAGCTTCAAGCCATCCTCTATCCTTAGGCATCAGGCAGCCACTATTTTCCAATGCTGCTTCTGACTCAGCTACATTTATCCTGCAATCAAGTGCTCCTAAAACACACACACACACAAAACCCCCCAAATAAACAAAACCCCTTTAAAAAAAAAAAAAAAAAGGGTGTTGGGGAGAAACTAAGATTAAAACCCCCCAAGAGAGCAGCACATCATGCAACAGACTGCCATGGAAAACCTTAAAATGTGGGATTTGATTCCCGGAGCTGGCAGCAGCCAGGTCTGACGTCCAGATATCTCACGTCACAGAGTGTAGAATCATCAAATCCCAGAGTGGTTTGGGTTGGAAAGGACCTTAAAGCCCATCCAGTCCCACCCCCTGCCATGGGCAGGGACACCTTCCACTATTCCAGGTGGCTCCAAGCCCTGTCCAACCTGGCCTTGGACACTTCCAGGGATCCAGGGGCAGCCACAGCTTCTCTGGGCAAGTACCTGGGCTGAATTAACTGCGGTCACTGAGCTCTGGTGGGTGTAGCCACGGTCTCCCATGGCTTGCGAAAAAATATTCCAACTATTGCATTTCCAAGGGTAAAAACACAGTTAGGAATGATGTGATACAGAGCCAAGCAGGTAACAGAGGACTTCCACTTGCCTTTCCCTCAGCAAAGTGAGTTTCCATGAGAACCAACTCATGGAGTTTGGTGCTTCCCACCACAGCTCCGGGATGAAGGAGCACTCCTGTGGCACAAGATTATGGATTTGCCAGGGTAACATTTGCCAGCCCCACTCACTTCCAACGTTAATTCCTGATTTCACATAGACACTTCCTTGCAGATTTAGCAACATCACTGATCCCTATGGGATGGAATCAGAGCTCCAGCAGCCCTTCTTTGTGCACAGAGAGGTGATGCTGTAGCTGCTCAGCCTTTGTGAACTTCCCAGGCCCAGGTTTTAAAGGGAGATTTGAGCTATTCATGGCACGACCCTCGATAAATCCATGTGCCAATGCAAGCAGAGATCAGAGCTATGTGCTGTCACCCAAGGTTAAAGCTGCCTCAAAGTATTTCTAAGCCACAACTTGTCTCCCACACTAATATAGAGAATTATTCAGGAGAAAAGGAGAGGAAAACCAGAGCAGAACAAACTCCCTCTTCCCATGACTGCAAAGCTTTCAGCACAACTGTGGAGTTTTGCTCAAGCCAACTATTATTAGAGTTAAGTCCCATTTCGACAGAGCTTGTGAGAAAGGAAGAAACATGTAGTTTAAAAATAACAAAAACCCTCAACCTGAATAAGTGGAGAGTGAGAAAGCAGCACAGAACATGCGAAAAGGAAGCTGGCCTTATTAATAGCACATAGTGCCTTCAACACCCCTGCACTCGGCCAAGTATCACCCCTTTACTTCACAGTACTCATCCTATTTTGATGGATTCAACCTCTCCAAGCTCCAAATACCAGGCATGCTTCCATAACAAACATTAATACAGCTCTTTTTTACCTGCACAAAACACAGGTCTATGCAATTATTTCTGAACTGACGCCTGCAGACTGTGCATGGATCCCTTGTTCCTTTTCTTTTCCAGTTGAAATTCCCCAGGAAACGCGGCCAAGACTCACCAAAAAATTACCTGTCAAAGTGTGAGATGCCTGAAGCTGCTGTTTATGGGTTCAGCTTCTTCCAAAAGCCTCAGTAACCACACACAAGGAGAAACTGCGCTAGAGGGAACACAGCAATTTACGTGTCTCTTCCCTCTCCCTGTTCCAGGCACTTCCCCGTGCTTTCAGGAGGCTGATTTCCAGTGCTGTAATTACACCAGTAGTGCCTCCCAGTGGGGATGCAGGATATGCTGGGATGGAGCAGAGGATGCTCCTCAACTGGCAGAGCTCTGCTGCTTCCCTTGGGATCCCCAGAGCTGCCAAAGGACTCCTCTGTCATGAGCCTGCACCCCATCAAGAGCTTTAGGGTGGCCTGGTTGGGGTTTTTTTGGGAGATACACCGTGCCAGCTCTGAGTGTGAACTTTTTCAACCTTCCAGCAGAACCAGCTATGCCAGGGAAAACCTGAATGGAACCTTGGTGGGAGCTGGAAACTGAGGCTCCTTCCCTGACACCTCACCTGGGCCTTCCTGGGATTGCAGAGAGGGGCCAACAGGTCACCAGAGCCATCACCTGCCTCAGCTTGTACCTCAGGGTTACACCAGACAACACCCCTGGGCACAACTGAGCCCTGTTGTTCCTGGAAGCACACAGGCTCCCTCCCTGGGGGCTGGGAGGGCTCAAGCAGGGCTTGGACAGGTTGGAAAACTCTCTTTTGACTTCAGCTAAAAAAGAAGATATAAATGAATCAGCAGAACCAAACTATATCTTCATCTCCTTCCCAGGCCTCTGCAGATGCCTTTTTTGGTTCAGTCCGGCTTCTCTCCTGCTCTCCCCCCAAAGGATGGGTCTCCTGCCCTGCCAAGTTTCTCTGCCTCTGCCACGGCTTCCCCTGGACCTTCCAGACACAGCACCAACCCCCAGACCCTGCTCCTCTCCCCCAGGCTCCCAAAGCCAGGCCTTTGGAAGAAAACGTCGACCAACTCACTCCCAAGTGGCTGAGAACCATCCAGGCAGTTTCCATGGCACCCAGGAAATGTCACAGAAACATGGGCTTGTTCAGCCTGCAGACACTGCACCCGCTCCAAACATCACCCAAACCCCAGTCCGTGGGGAAGAAACACAACCAGGGGTGCTTAGAAAGCACCGAAGGGGACTTTGGGGCTTACTGCCGTTGTCAGGAAACATCTGCGCTGTTAAAGGATTAAACCATTAAGGAGGAAGGAAAAATACATCGACTCCTAATACCTCATGTCCTTAGGAACTTGGGGAACTACTTCAAATTCTTGCTCTTCTCTCACTTAGGAGTCAGCCAAGGTTTTTACATTTCATTGAGGTGGACAGCAAAAGCATTTCAGATCTGCCACTGCAGGACTAAATTCAAAAGCAAGTTCCATATAAAAACACATTCTCATTGACAGAGTGCAGAAAAAATATTTGGCACTTTCAAACTCTAAAACCTGCTCCAGGTAAATCACTGCTTGTCCCAGTTTGGTGAAGAACTCCCAAAACTGCAATTCCCTGGCACCTGCATCCATAATGTACCCACAATTCTCTTAAAATGCTAAATCATGGAGCAACCTCAGGAATCCTCAAGTGGATTTTCAGGCACATATCCAAAATGTGCTCTCTTGCAGAGGGGAAATGGAGAAGGCTGAGAGTGACTCCTCAGTCCCAGGCAGGACAGATGCTGCTGCTGGGATGCTCCCACATCCCCATCCCTCCTTGCCCAGGGAATAGAGAGCCTGTAATGCAGAATTCCTGGCCACCTCTTCCCAGCACACAGGAGCTGGGAGCTGTTCTCCCCAACTCCTACTTTTCCAGCAGGATCACAGATTTTATGGTGCACATTCCATGGAGCAGCAGATGAATCCTGGATATAGCAGCACTCCCACAGCTCAGCCCACAGCTCCCATCCCTTTCTATTTCTGCCGAAAAAATGGGAAGGAACAAAAGAAGGGGGAAGAATCACTTGAAACAAGGGAGGCAAAGAGAAGACTGCAAGGAAACGAAAAACTAAGGAAAATGCTGCTGCAGTTCCGATTTGTGCTTCAGATTTAAAGACCTAAAAAGACTAACCAGTCTTATAGCTGTGCAGTAAATCCCCTTCTCCTAAAACCAGGTAATTACTGGAGCAACTCACAGTCAATAATATCAGAACTCAGAGCAAACAATGCAACATAACTATGGCAGGTGAGGTTGCACATTCCTGATGTATCCAGGACACAAACTACCAGCAAAATAATATTGTCTTTTTTTTTTTCTTTTTATATAAAGCAAGCACCCAGCACTTATTACGGGGAGTGAAATAAAGCCCTAAAGCCTAGTTTAAAAATAAATCGGCCTTTGGTGACTTTAGGAGGTACAATGGGAAGCCAGACAAGGATTTCAGCAGAGGCAGAGCTTTACACATAAACCACAAGAAGATTTGCAGTCAGTTGAAATACAATTAGAAGAGATGCCTGGCACTTAGCAAGCACTTAAATCACTGAATTGCACAAGCACTGGCCTCTTTAATAAACTGAAATGTTATAGCAGTTGCTGGATAGCAGGACATGCCTCTCCTAAAATTCCACTTATTTCTTTCCAAGCGCTCCAGAGGAACAAAAGTCCAGGTACGATTTAACAAAACAAATACATTGAAATGCCCGTTGTCAAATACCTCTCAATAAGTGAGGATGAATTTGTTTATGTCCCAGGGACATATCTCAGCTCCTCAGTTCCACTGGAACACTTTCATTTCACCTAATGCTACTTTTGAAGAGCTGCAGAACGTTGTCATGGCAATGCCAACACAACACAGTTGTTTTGTGCTCTCACTCTGCATCTGGGCACGTTCACACTGCCAGAAAGCTACAGCATTTAACCACATCTCTTTCCTCTCTTATTCAAGCAAGTCCTTTCTTCCACAACATGGTCACAGAGGGTTTGGAACCCTCTTTGGATAGATCTCTCTGAGGCCCAAACTGAAAGCCTGGGGAAAGAAGAACACTTTATATTTAGAAATTCAGTAGCTGGAGGGGGGAAAAGAAGCTAAATTATGATACACAGATTAATATCCACGTGGCTACTGGTACACAGGGGTGTTAAGCATCACCCTCAAGATTTGGACTCAATGAATCTGCACGAAATCACGGGCAGAACATCTGCCTATGAGAAGGTGGATGCTCAGAATCAGGGCTTCTGCCCAACAGATTTTAATATATATAAAAAAAAATCCATAACACACTATTTCAACTACATCTACCTTCTGCCAGCAAAGCTAGGAGGTTAGTGAGGGGTTATTGCTATAACACACAGGGTTAGACTTGGTTAGGACAGAGATGGTGCATGAGAGGCTCTACCTGAGCTCAGGTGGGGCTGGTTCAGAGCCTCGGTAACATGTGCAGAGCCTGGTTTTACACCATCCATCTCCAAATCTGCACACGGATCAGGGCAGGGGGGAAGGGGCAGAGGGGCAGACACAAGGCAAGAGCAAGGACACAGTTAAATGTCTCCTGCAGGAGACCAACAATTCAACATGTAGAGACAGCAACTAGAGAAAGGCTGAGTTCAGTGCTGGGCATGAGGAGCTGCTGCTTCTCCGGCTCGTTCTAGGCCTGAGCTGTTCCTACCTGACAATGTCTGTGTGCAAAAAGGAGTGGGAGGGAAGCGATGCATTGAGTTCACGCGATGGGCAGCAAACAGAGAGGAGGTGAGCCGAAATGAGCTGAGTGAGCCCCCAAATCTGAGCTGAAATGAGCTGAGTGAGCCCCCAAATCTGAGCTGAAATGAGCTGAGTGAGCCTCCAAATCTGAGCTGAAATGAGCTGAGTGAGCCTCCAAATCTGAGCTGAAATGAGCTGAGTGAGCACCCGAATCCCCAGAAATCTGAGCTGCTGAGGAGGAAGGTGGATGCCTGAACAACTGGGCTCGGAGCCGGC
The DNA here is from genome assembly GCA_013396775.1 of Cephalopterus ornatus. Classification (NCBI taxonomy): domain Eukaryota; kingdom Metazoa; phylum Chordata; class Aves; order Passeriformes; family Cotingidae; genus Cephalopterus; species Cephalopterus ornatus. The sequence continues at coordinate 318,220 of VZRE01003873.1, read as the reverse complement.
TCAGGTGTGACCACAGTGTATCCTGGCTAATTCCCAATTCCAGTCCCATGGCAGGGGGTGGAACGAGATCATCTTTAAGGTCCCTTCCAGCCCAGAGCAGTCTGGGATTCTGGGATGGGGTGAACACTCTAAAGAGAGTTTTCACTGTAAAAAGGAGTTTAAAAATTATATAAAATGGATGTCAGTTTAGGGTGGCAAATGCTGGTGGAAGAACCAGTGATTTTAAAAGCACAGCTTGCACAGGAATGGCCTTTGGGGTGCTTGGGAGACCAAGGACCTCGACTTTGTTGTCAGAGGCACTTTGTCCCAGCCACAAACCCTATTCCAGCCCTCTCCTTCCTATCCAGAGCTCAGGTCATTTATCTGGGGAAGCCAAGGGCCAAAAAAGAACTTCAGTGTCTAAAAACTTCCTCACAAGCCCAGAAGGGAACTCTCCCCTCCACCAGCAAAACCTCAACAGGACCCCAGAGCTTCCACACTTCAAAAAAATGAAAATGAAATCCTGGATAAACTCCTGGGAGCAGAACCATGATCTGTGGTGCACAGGGATTTTAGGAACAAGAAGCACAGTGCAGAGCACAGCTCAGGGATGGGAGGATGTGGCTCCTCTCATGTGGTGCTCTGTGAGCAGCCCCAGCCAAGTTTCTAATCTCTGTGGCAATTCCATGACTCACAAAGGGCCACGGCTGTCAAAAGGAATTAATTCCACAGGAAAAACAAGCAGAACCACTAATAGGCCTTGTACCTTTGAGCAGAAATATCAGAGCTCTGCTCTGGTGTCGAAATCTTCCTTCTCACAAGCAGCTCAGAGGGGAGGGGGGTGAACACTGACCCCTCAGGTGGCATTAAGCAACCAGAAACGTGGCCATGCCTTGTTTTCATGTTAAAAACCTGGGGAAAAAAAGCCTGACTGAAAAAAAACCACCAGATAGGCCTAAACCCTGCCCGTGTTATCTGAATTTAACTGCTACTGATCCTCAGCAGGAATTGCATCTTTGAAGGGCTCATGGACTCGAGAAACTTGACTACAGAAGTGGGGAAAAAACCCCAAAAAAATCTTTTCTCCAGACCTGTGTGTCCAAAGGAAACTCCTTGGATCCTACAAGATTTTGCTGTTCTGATTCCTCCCAAACTTTGTGTCAGGTTATTTATTTATCACTGGATATGGCCAGTCGTGACAATAAAGTTTCACCTTTATTCTTAAAAATTCCATCCCAGTTTAAATATTCCCTGGCTCTTCTTGTTGGTTTGGGAACGTGCAGTGGAAGAAGCCTCCCTGTCCATGATATATCTGACACAGGAATCCTGTTTTCCCTCCCGGATCTCTCCCCCTTTCTGGCTGGAGGCATCTGATAATCTTGGCACGTGCTCAGGAAGTTTGAGTCCTCACACCAGAAGCAAGTTTGCTGTCGAAAAACATTCTTCTCCTGGAGGAACCATTGGGAATGGGAAGCACATCCCCGTTTCCCACGTTACAGGGGTATCAGCACAGTCTCTACGCAACAGGCTGGAGGCAGGATGTGCTTGGGCAAAAATTATATATACACATGAATATTATATATGTTATAATATCTCAATGTACAGATTTGCATATCCAGTTTTAGGACTCATTTATGGAATCCAAAAGCCACCCCAGGGGGAGCTGATTTGTGTAAATGAGGCCTTTACTGCAAAAACTGATAAATCTACAGAAACAGCCCCGGGTTTTATTGACACCAGGCTTTGCTGGGAGGTTCAGAGCAGCAGTAGCAGGATCTAAAAAGGACCATAGCAACATAAAGCAGGACTCTGGATAAATAATCCCCTTAATAGTTCACTTGGGACATTGAGAGATGCTGAGCACAAACAGCATTCCCTGATCTTTAAAAAGAAAAAGGAATCTTGGCTTCTGAAGACTGTCAAGTTCTAGCAAACACTGAAAGCCATGTTTAAATCCACCCCATCACCCATTTTTACCTTCTTCTTCTTTCACACTGACATTCGTATTTGGTTTCCTGGCACTTAAATTCTTTCTTTTTTTTAATCTTTTCCATCTTTTTTACGGATTCAAAATGATTCTCTGACCTCCAGAAAAGAGTTAAAATCAGCTTTGCTGTTTCCCTGCTGTATTATTTTAAGTCCAAAGAGCTTTTAAAAAAGCTTAGAATAAAGGGTTGTTTGGGTTTCCCTAAATATCCTTCAGGGCATCAGTGCTACTGACCTGAAAGTACAGAAGAAAGGGGGGAAAAAAAGGAGACACAGAGAAGCAGGGAAAGAATGAAAGAGGGGAAAAAAGGAATCAATGAAAACGTACAAGGGGGGAAGTAGCTCCAGGACGCTGGACGGGCTCCATGGGCTGGGGAGACTGGGAAGGGATCATTAAAAACGGGGGGAAAAAAAAACAACAAACAACAAACAGTTGGTTAAAACACACCCCCAGTAAAAACGGGCTCGTTTCATACAAAGCTCAGCTGGCTTCTACACAATACGACCGTGGATCCGATCCTTCAAGTTGGTTGGGGTTTTATTCCCTAAACTCTTTGGGAATTCATTAGGATCCAGGAATTCCCAACCCAGCACGTCTCAGCTTGTAAAAAACCCAAACATTTTGCACATTTGACCTCTCAGCACAAGGCCCAGCCCTGCCCAGGCTTCGCTATATATTGAATTTTCCTCCACTTCTAACGGTGCTAAAGCAAACATCCAGAGCAAAAAAGAAGAATGATGGTCTCAGAATTTTTCTCTGAGACACCTGAAATTATCTTGAGGTATCTCAATGGAATTTTTCTGAGAATAATTTGCTGTCGGCCAAAGGTGTTCCTCCTGAAAATCAGGAATTGCAGAGAAGGCAGATTTAGCTCTGCCTCACCCCCAAGTGTTAATTTGGTTTTCTGGACGGAAGAGAGAAAGTCCAGGAAAGGCGTGTGGATGTGGCACCTGGGGACATGTTCAGGTGGGCTGATGCCTGGACTGGACCATCTCAGACGGCTTTTCCAACCTCAGTGATTCCATGAACCCGTGATTCTCAGTGAAAGCCCTGGGATTCCATGAGCAGGTGCCGAAATCTCCATTGGCTCAGTCCTGGGGGCTTTCCTTGGGAAATCCTGGGGGCTTCCAGAACTTGGGGCAATCCCTTCCATCACCTTCCAAAGCCCTGGAGAAGCCTCCTAAGGAAGCATTCCCACACTCCCACTGTTGGCCTCTCCTCCTGAATCCCTGTCCGTGCTCCTGGTGAAAGGTGTGTCCAGGTGTGATTCAACAAAACAAAGACACTGAAATGCCCCTTGTCAATAAGTGAGGATGAATTCGAGCTCCAGCCCTGCAGGAGCACAGGGACCAGGATTCCCGAAGGATTGGTGCTGAGCTCTGGCAGCCCTGGAAGCACAGTCCTGTGTCTCCTGCTGGCAGCCCTGAGCTCATTCCCTCCCTGTTTCCCTGCTGGACGTGGCTGCCTGTCCTGGCTCAATAAATTTGCACTTGATTCAGCTTTAATGAGACAGTTGCTTGAGCGCCAAACAACTGGTTTGTTTACATCAGATTAACGAGGCTGGTACTAATTATGTCCATTTAACTTCCCGTATTTTCCTCATAAAAGCACTAATTAAGACATGATGCTCTCATTGGTGTCAAATGGCTGTTCAACCCAGGCAGAATTTAAGTTTTATCTGCACCTTCGTCTTCTTCTTCCTGGTTTTTATTAAAATAAAAAACCAATCACAATCTTTTTTATCCTGGTTTGTTGTTAATCCACAGCCAGGCTCTGAGGAGCCTGTTTTGATTCCAACAGCTCTAACGCAGTGAATGTAACTCTATTTGCATTTTTGCAGTTAAAATGAATTCATTCAGCCCCGACCAGAGTCTGCAGGAGGTCAGGACAGAACCTGTTGCCTGAGCCAGACATAAATTTCAACCCTCCTGAAGTTCAGTGGATTATTCTGTGCTGGGTGCGCTGACCTGGATAAATCTGTTATTGATGTTTGAAAAAAGAACATTAGTCATTTATAGCAGGTTGTAACACTAACAGGTCCCCTTTACTGTGTCCTTAGTCCTGCATTGTAAGAGAGTCTTTACCTGTTAAATCTAAATTAAATGAGTGGATGAGACAGGAATTTGAAAACTCCTCCCTAAAGTTGGGCAGAGCTGCTGGGTTATTCATTCTTCGTCCTAAAGGAGTCTGAGGAACTGGTGAGAATGACCCCTGAAGCTTTAAAAATGCTTATTTTTGGGGGGGTAGGGGGGAAAAAAAGTGAAACATTACCTTCTTCTCCCCGCTTCCTTCACTTCACACTGAGTGTCCCAGTGCAAACTGCAGCTTTATTCTGTGTTTCCCCACTGAAATCAGCTGCTCCCCAGCAACAACTGTGTCCAAAAACCTCCCCCAAACCACCCCACCACGGCCCCTGCAGTGAAGTTTGGTCCCAGTAAGGGGAAAAAACAGGAAAAGATGGGAAACAAAGTGAAGTATGAGGGGAGGGGTGAGATGGGCGGTTAAATATTGTTAAACTGCGAATATCCAGAATTACGAGAAAGGACTTACTGAAACAGAGAGCTGAGGAGTGCTGCCTGTGCCAGGAGGATGAGCGGGGACAATGTGAACACACAGACAGAAACACACTGTTCCCAAAAAAAAACACCAACCAGAGATGGACAGAAGGGAATGGGAAGAGTCAACACAGCCACAACCTACAGGCGATGCCCAAATATTCACTCAGAAGGAACAAACGGAGCAGCTATTCCCCGTTTTTCCTTCTGAGCAGCACAATGAATATTTCAAAGATTCATTTCCCACCAAATATCTAAAATTCAAATGCAACCTTTATCTTGGATCTCTAAAGATCTTCCTAAATACGAGCTGATTCCACCTACTGTGGCACTGAAATTCAGCTAAATTGACAGTATCGGCTATCACATATTAGCTATGGATTCAGTATAACAATTTGGGCTGAGAAATTATTACAGCATTGTATCCGAGTAAAAACAGTGGAAGAATTTAGAAAAAATGAAAGTGCTCAAGAAATGTGGGGTTTGATGAGCCCACAGAACCTTCCTGGATCTTTACAGGGGTTTTTACATAAATAGAAAGAATCGGGAAAGCAGCTCGCATCCCAACTGGGAAAAAAGCATTTTCTTACAGGACTGAACATGAATAAAACAAGGGCACAGGCTTAACCCAATGCTGGGGGCGAAACAGCACTCAACAGGTACCTTCCAGCACCTCCTGAATCCAAACTTCCTTGTTAAATGCATTTCATAGTTGACTCAAGGCAAAACCAATATTCCTTCTTATTATTTTGACTGCTCAAACTGAGTAAGGTTTTCCTGCGTGGTCCATTTTCTCTCCCTTGTCTCAGGCCCTGGCTGCAGCGCCACTGGTGAAAGCACAGTCAGTGAAAACAGTGTTTAAAAGCAGAGTCTGCCCTCAATCCCAGCCTTCCTCTCCCATTCCCTGTGCTCCAGTCCCATCTGAACTGCATTAGAGACCACTGCAGTATTTTATGGCTCTATTAAAATGCTGTCCCCACCACTTGTGCACATCAAACCCTCTAATTAGAAATAATAATACAAACCCAGGGCAGGAAGTTCTTTGCTTTCCATCTGCTTTTCATCGGGTTCCTCAGCCCAGCCTGATCCAGGGACAATCAACCAACATGTGTTTGGAAATTCCTTAGTGGCAAAAAGCTTCACTCTGCAGATACACAGAGTCCTGGATGCTCTGCACATCATATTTCGATTAAAGAAAATAAAGTTGGCCTGTTATAAGTAGGGCTTATCAAGGCCAGATCTAAAACTTCCCATTAATTCGAGATGAAGTAACCCTGCTAATGTCAAGTGAGGACAACAGCTCCAAGTGAGACTTTTAGGGAAGTCTCTGATCCTTGGGAAAAGTCAGTCTGGTATTTCGAACAGAGGTAAAGAGGGGAAATTACTGATGTGGATATTTAAGTGTATGGAAACCCCCTGTGTGCTTAAGCCATGGATTAGAACACATGAAACGCACGGAATATGGGTGAGGGAAGTGTGTTATCCCAGCAATGCCATGGATATTGAAGGGCAATGCCATGGATATTGGAATGGCAATGCCATTCCTGGCGGGGTTCTGGAGGATGCCCTTGGGAAGATCCACTTTCCCATTTGGCAGCAGGGCTCCTGAAGCCACCCAGGGTGCTCCAGCACCTCATTCCTGCCCCGTGTCACCTTCCTGGGCTGTGCTGGCACCCGACAGCCCAGGAGCTGGAGCTCCTTCCTCCCCTCCATCCTCTCACTCTCCTGCATTTCACTTTCCCTCCAGGCAGAGAATTCCTTGAGTCCTCCAGCACCACATCCAAAGAGCTTTAACCAAGGGAACATCCTCCCTGACTCCTTACTCCCACCAACTTCTGCAGCATTCAAGGAAGTGTCTCCAGACTCCTCCTCCACCACCCAAGTGCTGTTAAGTCCAAGGTGGAAAAGCTGGAAGGCACAATGCACCAGAGAGATCCTATCAGGAATCTGTGTGCAGAGCAGGGGCAGGGCAGGATTTACAGAATGAGCTGCACCATCACTCCAGCACTCCTCACATCTGGAAGCTCATTAGCGCTCTCCTCGAGGAGCCTTTAATTGCACCCACCCCGGGGCAGGGCAGCAGGGCAGCCTCCTGACTTGGCAGCATCTCCCAACTCAGTGCTTTTAACAGGACCTGGGCTCTTGGTGTCAACTTTACACCAAGCATTTCCCAGGCTGAGGGAGGAAATCCACCCCCACGTGCTGTTAAAGCCCAACGGGATCTGCTCATCTGCTGCTCCATCACCTCTCATCAGGGCAGGGCAAGACGCTGCTCACCAGCAGCTCCAGCTGATTCACTGCCTGAGCCATGCTCAGTAATAAACACTTGATTATGGTTGTATCTATTGGCCTGGCCTGTGCTTATTTTAGATTTAAAGTTGCCCCTGCCTGCTTGAGGGTTGGGCAGTTGCCCTGCCTAAAGTTGCCCTGCCTGATGGAGGGCAGGTCCTGGATCCAGGGAATGCCCAGCTGCTGCAGCCAGGGATCTCTGTGCCTCTGACTGCAGCAAATGCATCTGCATATTCCCAGGAATAACAAAGGCTGGAGGTGCCAGAGGCTGGGAAAAACCATTCCCCTGAACTTCCAGCTCTCCAAAGCACACCCAGAGCACTCACAGCTCAGGGTGACCACGACTTTCCACCACTGCACCCAAACTCCCAAGCTTTGATCCGATAAAATGCTTTTATTTCCCTTAGAAAAAGCCACACTTCTGAATTGCATCTATTTGTCCTAAAGTATCAAGTCAGCAATCTTCTAAGCTAAGGAACACCACTGAAATAGAGAAGAGGAATGGAAAGAACACCAGCTCAACACCAACTCAACTTGCCAGCTGAATAACATTTTAAGAAATATCTGCAAATTCAAACTGCTTCTCTTGATACGAAAGATATACAGAAATATCTTTATCTATAGTAATATATAGGTATTTTTTAGAAATTTCAGACTTAAAAGCTTCGCCTCCAGTAATTTCTGCAGAGATGTCAGGCCAGCACAACTAGGTGTGAACCCTTCCAGTGCATACTGGAAGCATGGGAAGGTTGACAGTAAAATCAGGTCCAAAATCTCATTCTCTATTTATTATTCCTTTCCTCAGCAGAGCTTGGGATTAAACTTGCCTGTATTTCACACAGAACTCTCCAGAAGGCAGGGAGAAGTAGATGGAGCCACACACCCAGAGCACAGCAATCAGGATTCCAAGTTCTGTTATATCCAACTTTCTCCATCAAAATCCTCAAACACAAAGAGCCTTCCAGTACCAAATTATTCCATCTCAGTCAGCAAAAACATTCTGTTTCTGTATGTTCTGAACAAAAAAAAACCCCTGACATGCAACACTCTCTGCACACCAGAACTGAAATCCTAACTACACATTGCTCAAAGTATCTTAAATTCTTTACCAGCTTAAAATCTCTCCAGTCAGGCAGGAGATGGACGTTGATGTGAGTTTACACAACAAGGGAAAGACACTTAACACTGGGAGCTGCTCAGAGAGAGGAAATGTGGGTGACCAACACAGAGAGGGAACATGGCACGTGGAGAGGGTGATCCACACACATGATGCGTGTACACGAGATACTGAACACGGAACAGCACAAAGATAACTCCATTTCAGGTCACTGCAGCCATAAAAAGGAGATTTCCATACCTGGTTTGGGCACCGAATTGGTCACAGACTGAGGAACTTTGTCGTTAATGAGTTCGACACACTCACTAGGGAAAAATCCAACCTGTGGTGAAACAGAAAGAGGCAGAACGTTGGTTTTATGATCTGAACTGTTCAACCAGCAATTGTTAATTCCTCCCTCCATCCCCCCCGAGGCAGAAATGCTGCAGAATGTCTCTACACCAGAGCAGGGTGAAAGGGTTTGGGAAGGATCCTGGTGTTCTGTTGCAATGGGATGTGCCTGCAGACACTCCCAGGCCACTCCTGGGTCGCTGTGTCTGGGGAGCAGTGGCATTATTCCCCTTTCTCTGTCAGAGGATCCGGGCTGAGCTGTGACCAGAGAGGAGTTTTCCACTTCTCAGCATTTCTGTTTCACAGCATCTTCCTTCCTACTCCCATCCCAGGTGACAGTCAGACCAGAGCAGAGCTTTGGAAACTTCTACCCCTGATTTCACATTTCCAGACCTTTTTCCCCATCACACCCCACCTTCTCCCCCAGCACAGCTCCTGTGTTGTGACACCAAACTCCAGCACGACAACCCCTTCCCAGACACCTTATCCAAGGCAGGGCAGGATTTCCTGGCCCGTGTCAGGCACGTGATGGGACAGCTGGAAGCACCAAGTCACTGCAGGCAGCCACAGCTTGGCCCAAAGCCACAAGAACACGTGGCAAAGGGCCAGTGGATGGGCCTGAATGCTGCCAGTCATGTCCCCACATCCATGAAATCCGCTGGAGGCACAAGGCAGTCAGCACCAGGCCTGGCACACAGTTCCTCCTCTATTTATTCATCTTACACAACTCCCTTTTGTCTCTGAGGAAAAAAAAATCATCTCCTTCCTATGCCAAGTTGATTTTTCCCTATAAACCTCCCAGCAATTCAGTGGCAGTGTCATGTGTGGGGTGTCCTGGTAAACATTCCAGACTGGAACTATTCCAAATTCCCTAAGGGAAGCAGATTAACTCCTCTTCCCACACCCCCAAATCCAGCAGGGCAGTGTTTTAACCAAGTACAGGACAAACTCTCACCCATCACACTCAGTGTTACACACTTGGAATATGCTGGTTGTGAAGACTCTGGGAGCTCAGGAACAGAATGTGGAACAGCAGCACCAGGCCAGCAGATCTCACTGCCCTGAGCTGTGGCTCCCTGGGGCTGGGACTGGCCTGGGCATCACATTTCTGCCCAAGTGACTCTCAGAGCCCATCCCAAACCCTACACAAGGTGTGGCCGCACCCACTCCCTCAGCTGGGTGTGCCAGCTTTGCCAGGAGATGGTATCCTGGAATTATGTGCCATAGTGCTGATTTTTGTGCAGTTTATAGGTAGCAATAGGACAATTAGCACAAGAAAAACAGCATAAACGCCAGCGTGGCATCCGGGGGCCCTTCCTCAGGCAGCTCAGGGATCCTGCTCTGCTGGGAGGTGTAGAGGAACAGGCTGGGTGGGACAGACACAGAAGTGCTGGGATTTAAACAAAATATTTGTGGTTTTAAATCACAGAATCATAAAATGGTTTGGGTTGGAAGTGACCTTAAAGCTCCTCCAGAGCCACCCCCTGCCATGGGCAGGGACACCTCCCACTAGCCCAGGTTACTCCAAGCCCCATCCAACCTGGCCTTGGACGCTTCCAGGGATCCAGGGGCAGCCACAGCTTCTCTGGGCAACCTGTGCCAGAGCCTCACCACCCTCTCAGGGAAGGATTTCTTCTGTATATCTAAGCTAAATTTCCCCTCTGTCAGTTTGAACCCATCCTCCCTCGTCCTGTCACCACAGCTCCTGAAAAGCAGTCCCTCTCCAGGTCCCCTGGAGCCCATTCAGGCGCTTGGAAGGTGCTCTGAATTCTCCACACAACCTTTTCTTCTCCGGCCTGAACACCCCCAACTTCAGTCCTGCGAGTCTCTGTTGGACATTTCCCATGCAGGAGATGCAGGAGACAATTTTCAAATTAGGACAAATCACACATCCAGGGAAAGTCTCAAATGATCATCTGGGACACTCCACAGCTGAAGGGATGAACTTTTCTTTCCATTTCCAGTGCTCTGAGAACTTCTATAATTGCCCACAATGTCTGTGTATGAGATTTGTAAAGAAACCTGAAGTACTGGGCCCCCAACCCCAACCAATCATCTAAGTGTGAACGTAAATCCAACCCCAGATCCCACACTGCAATCAAAACTCACTTCCTTTGACTGTTAACATAATATTCCTCCTGTTTCTGGTGGACTATCCAATACACTAAACAGGAATTCAGAAATGAAAGACCCCGCGTGGTTCTGTCACTGCTTCTGGATGGCCCAGAACCCAAATCAAACATTATACCCGCTCTCAATGTATCACTTTTGCCATGTTCACACAAATAATTACAATGGATTTTTTAGGGAAAAAGAATTTTCACATGTGTTAGTGTTGACAAGCTCCCTGGTGCTACCTCACTGCTCACAGTCCAGGGAATTACATTTTCTGACTTATTTATTCTAACTTTCATCTCAAGATCCCCCAGAGATCATCACCAAGGTCACAACCCACAGCTTGTGCCTCATTCCCACCCAACTAAAAGATGCTTTTCCTCCCATGGAAAGTTTTCCATGATTTGGTATAAATAAATGGGTTTAGTCCAAGAGTTAATCTCAACAGATGTAGCAAGGCACTATTAGAGCTTGAGCCAGGATTAAAGGATTTGGGAACGTCCGAAAATTAATAGCCAGGGGAGTATAAATTTAGATGAATACAAGGTCATCTAAAGGTTAAAAAAATCACAGCACACCTTAACCAGAGGGGGAAGGCACAGGTTGGTGGTGCAAACAGTTCTGCAATTGCTACTATAAATTCATTTTTCACTTTCATGCCACTGGCTGCTAAAACTCGAAGTTACAAGAAGCTTTAAGGGGAAAAGCCTGTAATAATTTTCCAGTATAACAATAATTTCACAGTAATAATTTTCAGTGTATGAGGAGGAAATTTAAATAAGCGAGAAGGCAGCAGCAACATAAATGGCACATCAAACATTGTTCGAGACATTTTTGTTGTGCGGTGTTTTTTTTTTTGTTTTGACATAATATAAGGTGTGGTTTAAATTTCAGCCAAAGTTTCCTCTTCTCCTTTTAAATCTGATGAAAGTCAAGCAAAACCTAATAGGGTTAGGTTTTATCCTTAACTTTTTGTCGGCTGTTTGGCCTTCCTCAGCAGAATCTGCACTGTTTTGTTTGCCAAGTGACTCCCCAGAGAGCAGGACAAACCCACCTCACTCCCAGGGCAGCCCCTGCCAAGGTGCTCTCCCACTTCAGGGACACCAGCTACAGGAGGAACGGGACTGCGGGTCCTCTCACCCTGAGCTCTTGTTAAAGAGAGATGAACACCCCGGCCAAAAAACTCTTCTAAATTCTTCCATTCACAAACAAATACCATCTGTGTGGGGCGATGGTTGGTGATGATCTGTATTCCTGACTGGTGTGCGACCTGCACTTTGGGAAACTAGAGCTGGAGAGGGACTTTGGACAAGGCCTGGAGTGGCAGGACACAGGGAATGGCTTCCCACTGCCAGAGGGCAGGGTGAGATGGGAGACTGGGAAGGAATCCTTCCCTGGGAGGGTGGGGAGGCCCTGGCACAGGTTGCCCAGAGAAGCTGTGGCTGCTCCATCCCTGGAAGTGTCCAAGGCCAGGTTGGATGGGGCTTGGAGCAACCTGGGCTAGTGGCAGGGAGTCAGAAGCAGACAATCTTTAAGGTCCCTTCCAACCCAAGCGTATTCTGGATTCAATGGAAGCAGGGCCCTGCAGTCCCACAGCCTCTCAAGCTCCTGCAATCCCTGATTAAAAGCAGCCCAGTCCCCCTCTGGTTGCACACACTGGTTTTGTCACCTCACAGGTTGCTGTGGGGCAGCTCTGCCCCTCATGAAACCATTCCCAAAAACCAGAATTACTCAGAAGATCCACAGTTGTGCAGTTGTGCATCAAACAAGGGCCTGTCCCTAATGATTCAGCTGACACAGAGTCACTGATGGAAAAGACAAAGCGAGAAGCAAAGGCAGGGGAGAACAAAGAAGGCTGGAAGGCTGTTAATGTGGAGGTGGCTGTAATTTAGGTAACAATCTTACAAAGGAAGCAGTGACTCACACTCAGAGCATCTGAAGAGAAAAAAGGCTTGAGGAAAAATGTCTTTAAACTCATTTTGCTTGAACCAGAGAAGATGGTAAGAAGCCTCGCGGGTTGTTTTGCACAGGATTAAGTGTTGCAGTGCAGTCGTGAGCTCAGGTAGGAGAGAAAGGCACTGTACCATGGAAATCTATGGATAACAAAAATGGTGAGTCATTCCCAAGGGACAGCTCTGCCTGGCAGGAACACACTGACTCCCACGGGGATCCAGGCTGCAGCTCACACTGGCCTGTCACACCTGCTTTGCACTGACCTGCCTCCAGCCCATCCCCATTATCCCAAAGGATGGGGACGGGCAGGACAGCATCCTCCTGCCCAGGACTGAATGTCCTCCTGCCCGGGCAGACACAACCCCCAGCTGCTCCAGGTGAGTCCTTTCAAGTCAAGACATGATTTCCACCTCCCCTCTTCAGTGAAACAGGAGATTTTTTATCCTGTTCTTGCTCTCCTATCAAGACATGATTGATGATGGAAGCTGTGGTGGGTTTGATAAAACACTGCTCCTTCCCTAGCACAAAGCAAAAACCTGAGAAATAACATGAACAAACTGTCCAAATATTTGGTGTTAGGACTTTGTCCTTTTATCTGCCCTCAGAATCACAATTATCTGGCAAGACAGGCTCTGGTAATTTATTTGATTAATTCAAATGACTGAATCAACAGATTGCTATCACTTTCACAGTGTTCCTAAACAGGAACAGAACTGCTTGCCTATCATAAAGTACTTACCCCAAGTACTGTAACAACATTCTTCCCCTCCACACTCTTCATCCAGGGCACTTCTGCCCTGCTACATCTCTAGTTCTGGTGTTGCAACACCAGATATGAATTTCCTTTCTCTGAACTCTCTGTTAGTATGGTCAAAGAGCTCCATTAGCTCAGGAAATGCACTTTTTCTGGACACCCACAGCTTACGGGCCTTAAACACGACACAGGTTAAAAGCCCTCTCTGCCCTTGTAGAGTCAGAATCCGCATCTCTGGGGAGCTGATGGTGTTTCATGGCCAGCAAAAGCTGGTAAGTGCATTTCAGGGAAATGGCAAAAGCCCTTCAGTTCCCAGGGAAAATGCCCCTCTGCAGGGGAGCTCCCCGGTGCGCCAGGGGATGGGTTTAATCAGCAATCCCTGAGTTGCTCTGCTCTGCACCAGGAGGAGCAGAAACATGACAATGGGCTGCTCCCCCATCAGCAGCTCCTTCAAACACAACTTCACTGTCTGCACGTGTGAAACACACCCCGAGAGCCACAAACCCAGAGGTGCGTTTGCACAGAGCGTGATCTGATCACACCAGGACAGACTCCTGCTTGTGATTAAGGACACGAGATTATTCCACCCCTAATTTTCTGTTAAGCCAGAATATGGTGCTCTATTTCCGCAGCTGTTCAGGTCTGTTGTGTCAGGAGCCTGACTGTGCATGGACACAGACAAACCCCTTTGCAGGGAGTTTTCATCAATGTGTTTTTGTGCTGGGAAAGCACAATGGGATGTGATCGGGGAGGCACGAGGCAGTGACAAACTGCAGAAGAGCTGCCCTGCTTTTTGTGTCTTTAATCACCAGTGACACTCTTCAGACCTAGTCCCAGTTTCAGCCAGGCTGATGGCAGGCAGGGAGCTCACACTGAATAATGGAATTATTACCAACCCTGGTTAATCCATCAGTGTGTGCAGAGTGTCCACGCTCATGTGCAGATCACAAAGTAGCTTTAGTTTGCTTTACCGATTCACTTGGAAGTTAAATGTGGCATGGCCTGATCATTCCAAGCAGTACTAAAGCACTTAATTAATATTTGGGGGTTGGAACTGCTGATCTCCAAGGTCCCTTCCAACCCAAGCCATTCTGTGATTCTATTTAATAGTACAGCAAATAAAGCTTTAGGGCTTCTAAGATTAGAACAAAAGTCCAGCAAAGCCGTAACACAGTTCAAAACCAGTAGTTTGTTCAAGCAATATCAATGTGTTAACTCTAGAGACAAATCTAATTTCAGAGCAGGTATCACATGTCCATGCTCTTCTGATTGTACAAATGAGATGTTATCTGAACTCCCACATCTGATCCAAAGCCAACAAAAGCTGTGGCTGGTCAGGCAGCAATGTGATCATTTAACTACCACTGCATCCAGCTGGGATTTGCAGTGTTTGGAGATCCAACTGCTCCCTGACAGCCGGGCCACAGGCTGGACCTGGCACAGAAAGGTCTGTCAGGGAAAAGCTGAGGAACCTTGAGAATACTTTCCATGCCAAAATACACAAGTGTCTGGTCAATTCTGACCCTCTCCAGAGCAAACTCATAATTCCACCCCCTCAGAGACAGCAGCTGCTTGGATGAAAATCCCTCTGCCTGAAAGGAGCTGAAACATGAGACACGGCAGAAGTCACACCCCCCAACCTTCAGCAGCTCTGGGGTTTGCTTTGTTAATAGAGACTTTTTTATGTTTTACATTTCCCAATGAGAAAATCCAAGCTGAGGAATAAAACTCTTCGGAAGGACAGAGCCATGTGGGACACAGAGGTTTTGGTACCTAATTCCCAGGTATGTTTAGGACCTTTTGAAAATTCAGACTAAATCTCTCTGCAGGAAGATTTACAGAGCCCAGCAATCTTCAAACCAGCCAGCATGAGAGCACAGCTTGGATGGGTGGCTTGTCCAAGTCAGTGGCACTGTTTTGTCAACTGGAGTTCTCTGAATCCTCGATGTTCTGCCTGAGCTGGTTTTAGCTCCTGGAAGGAACAGGGTGATGTGAACAACAGTGTCAGCTGCCTTGGAGGGGGACAGCACAGCTTCCACAAACATCAGGCCAGCTGTCCATCACAGGGCCAGGGCCAGTCCTCCTTCCCGTGGGAGGCAGGGAGCAAACTTCCCACGGAGTCCCTGGGTGTGCTCCAGCCCAAGCCCAGGGAGAAGGGAAGTGCCCTGACACCAACACAGGACACCCTGCTCGTCCCCACAATCAATCCTGCGCAGGTACAGCAGCTCCAGGAACAAAGTGCTGAATTTCCTGCCTTTATTTAAGTTTTATCATCATCTCTGGTGCTTGTACCTACCTGAAATCCATGTTTTCCTCTCCACCACGAGGTCAGCTCCTTTGGTGGCATATCAATGACAGACACGATGTCTCCCACCTGCACAAGATTGACAGCATCAATCACAGCCTGCAACGAGCACAACCCCAAGAACTACAGTCCCCAGCATGGCAAGAAACTGTAAACTCCACATCCGCCTTTTCAAAGCCAAGCTGTGAGGTGGAAGAGTTACTGGATTCTCCAGCTCTTCCTAAGGAAAGGGGCCTTAAGAGCAGCAGGATCTCTGCCAAGGGGTACAGGAGTGTTCTGACTAAACTGTAGGGATGGCGTCAAACACTTTGGAAAATACTCTCAAGTAGCTCAACTAATTTTTACTACATGCCCTATCCATGTGTGTGTGGGCACTGACATGCGTCTTCTTGCTTCCTCTCACAGCAAAAAGTCAAGAGCTGCCTTTGCAGCTTCCAAACTGCCCCAGATGTGCTGGTCTGGGTTGGGAAGGGAGCAGAAAGGAGGTGGTGTCACATCAACAGGATGGAAATGGCCAAGGGAGACCAAACAGGTTTTCTGAAGCTTTGCTCACTCCAATAAAAATGTAGTACTGCAATGGTTCAAAAGGAAATCAGGGTAACCAATACTACATTTGGCTTGGTTTGAGTCAAACTCTGTGTGGGCTCTGTTACAGAAAGTGACAAGGGGCAGAACCTAAATAAATCCTGCAGGCAGGGAGAGCAAAAATTGGGACCAGTAACGCCCAACTTTCACCAGATGTTTTACACTGATGGATCTCAGTGTGTTTTACAGAAAAGACAACACATGCCCAGTTTTCAGCCAGGGATAACAGACACACAGGGAGGTGATTTCCTCAAGGGAATGGTGGGCCAAGAGCAAAGCAAGTCTCCACTAAGGAAGCTGCTGTCACCACACAAGAGAGACCTTGGGTGTGTTCCTCAGTCCAGGGGAGCAAATCCCTCTCAGCTACTTGTGCAACTGCCCACTGAAAATTAAGAACAGCCTAAACATGAAAGGGATGATTTGGGTTAGGGAGCAGGACACATCACTGCAAAACAGCTGCTCCTGTTCCATGTCTGTCCTGCCAAGGTTTCTCACTGCACATCCTCAGGAAGCCACACGTGCCTCAGTTTCCCTGCTCACACATTACTCCTCGTAACAACCTGGGCTGCATGCCAGCTGCATTCCAGCCTGCTGGCACAGAGCAGGATTTACAAGCAGGGAGTGCCATCTCAGTGCCCTCATCAGCACTGAGCCCCTGACAAACAGCCTGGCTCCTGTACTCCATGGACCCTGTGCTCCACGGACCCTAACTGGGGGCTGCTGTGCCCATACGTCTCTCTGACTAGTGCAGTTCTTTGGTCTGCACTAATAACTGCCTCCATTTGGAACATGAACAAACCCTGGCAGCACCAGACAATCACTGTTACCCTTCCTTCCTGTGCTGCACACGAGAATGTGATCACAAAACTCCTCTGGGCTCTCTTTCCCACTGCACTTCTTGCAGAGCACTGTGACCACTCCATCGACAGGACCATTGCTCAGAGCAGTCACAGCATAAACTGCTGCTGTTTGGGTCAAACAGGCACGTGCCTGAGAGCCAAAAACTTCCACTGTCTGACTCTCCAGATCTTGGATGGGGTTTGGAGCAACCTGGTCTATTGGAAGGTGTCCCTGCCCGTGGCAAGGGCTTGGAAGTAAATGATCTTTTAAGATCCCTTTCAAACCATGCTGGGATTCAATGATTCATGTGGGATTTTCACACCAGTTGCAGACCATCATCTGCCCTCTAAGTGCAAAAATCCTTTACCAGTCTGGTTCTTTACTTTCCATGGGAGCAGACACTCAGAAAAATGGTTTTAGACATGGACTTGCTGAGAGGAACAGAGGTTGTGTAACCCGGGCAGTGCGTAATTAAACCTGTGTCCACACACACACATGGACAGTGACCCTGAAGAGACACAACACAGCACATGGACTCTGCAGGGGCTGCTCCTGCTCAGGGACCAGCCCAGGGGACTTGGCAGGAGCTGTTTAACCAGAAGATACTAATGCCAAGTAAAGCTATATTTTAGAGATGACTGAACATCCGCCTGTCTCCAACTCATTGCAGATCGAATATTTAACTCAATCTTCTAAGCTTCACCTCACAGAGCACTCTGAAAGTGTCTGGAGATATTCATGACGGGCACAAAAACACAGACACGCGCACACACACTAACAGATTACACTCATCTCTGTGTGACAACAAGGAATAAAAGTGCTTTATTTACCTCAAAGGACAGTTCATCTGCTGCTTGAGCAATATATCTCTTAATAACATGGGCAGCAGCAATAGCAGGAACGTTAATGGACGATTCCTCATGGACTAGCAGGTGGTTCCCCTTGTTATCAATCTGAAATAGAGAGCACAGGAGACTGTGAGGCAGCTGAGGACAAGGGAGGAGGGATTTTATTGGTGCTCATACACGACAGAGGCTTCAAGCTGATGCAGAGAGACAGCCCAGCTCGGGGCCCCAGGAGAGAGCTGGGAGTGAGGGCACAGCACAGACAGCACAGCTCACAGGGGGCTGCACAAGGTCGTGTGGCCCCAGCCACTGAGCAGAAAAATGCTGTATTGTGCAGCTCTGTGCAGAAGCAGGAACACCCAGTGAGGGTTTGCACCTCCCTTTAACACCAAATCAGATTGTTTTTCCTCAAGTGCTTCAAACAGTGCTACAGAAATTCTCTACAAAGTGGAATTAATGCTCAAGAAGAGGCTCTGAGGGACGAAATGCTGTCAAACCAAAGGCTAGTGTTGCTTTCCATTTTCTCCCACCCTTTTATTTCTCTTTTTAAAGAAAACATGCCCCTCCCTCTCCTTGCTGCAGGAATGCAAATTCCCAGATTTTTGTGCTTGTGTCAAATTCTGCAGGACTCTCAGTCAATAACTCTATATCCTACACTCCACGGGCAACAGTTTTGCTGTGATCTCCAGGTCCACTGTGTTGCTGTACATCCCACAGTTTCACTTCTCTCTATACCTTCCTCCCTTTGCTGAGCAGCTTTCCAAGATTTTCTCCTCCCAAAGGATCTCGGGGCGAGGAGGAGGATATCAGTGGGGGAAAACTGCAGGAAAACACACTTAATCCTTATCCCAACCACTTAAAAACTTAGCGGCAGCAGTCTAATTATAGCTGTTGCTATTCCTGGTGCGCAGGAATGGGAAGCCACACGTCTGTCCCCGGGCTGAGCAGGGACAGCTGGACCCTGCCCTGATCCCAGTGTTCCCTGCCCTCCTTCCCAGTGAGGGCTATTGTTCCCGTGGGTTTAAGCCAGAAAGCAAAGCTGCAGCTGCAGCTCCCACCATGCAAACGGGGTCACTGCGGGCACAAGGGGGGCTCTGTCGGCGCTGGCACCAACGGGGGCACACGGAGCACCTCCTGGGTCCGGAGCTCTCACAGGGAAAAATAATTCAGGAGGAAAGAGGGCAGGCAAACAGCACGGCAGAGGCAGCTCAAACGGCTGGAGAAATGTGCCACACCCGCAGCAGTGCCTCGCCAAAAAGGAGGGTAAGAGTGTGTGATACTGGGACAGTGAGCCCTGAGCTGGGAGCTCCCATTGCCCCAGTCTCTGCCTCACTGGAACTGCCACCTCACTAGCTGTGATTAGCAGCAGAACAATACGGTTTGGGGTGACAAAATCCAAGCAGGAAGAGGGGAGGAAACTCCTATATTCTTAATATTGGATCTGATTCCGTGTGTTCTCTGCCTTCTGTGGCCACCTACACCTTACACACCTGGTAACGGGGCGAATAAAGCTTTTAGGATGGAATTTCAGTGGCACCAACAGGTCTGGGAGGATTACCGGTCTGGAAGAGAGCAGGTTTGTGGTCAGGAAAGGAAGAACAACCTGAGCTTTGTACTGTACCTCCATCCACGTGAGGGCAGGCCCACAGTTGATCTTGTTGCCTGCGATGGCCGAGAGCCGAGCCAGGTAAGCCATGAGCATCTGGGTGACCAGCTGGGACAGGGACAAACACACACACACAGTGGTTCTGTTAACACAGCACAGTTTGGACAGACTTCTTCACACTTGGAGAGACCATAAATTAGCCACTGTCACAGGCAAGAGTCATAGACGCATACCCCCTTCTGCAAGGAAGTGTATTCCTGTCACGTGAAGCTACACACGGGGCTGTAGCAATTACACCAAAGAGGTGGAAAGCAGCAGCTCACTGTGAAGGTAATAATGTTATTTTAATAAGATATTTAGATTTTCACTGATTTCCCTCGTCAAGACACCGCAAATCTAAAGCCTTTTTCTCCTCAGGGATTTCACACCCATGTTATGGCCACCAAACACACCTGAGAACCACTTGGTGAAACAAAACCCTGGGCTGCCACTTCCACCCTCCTGCAAACCCTTAAGAATGTGGCACCTCAGACTGACCCCCTGGGCAAAGACTAATATTTCAAACAGTAGAAGAGGGGTTTAAAAATACACTTCAGCCATGTCCCCTCTGTAACAGTAAACTTGTTTTTATTAAAGAGAAACTCGTGAGGTCTCTCCAAAGGCTCACAGTGACAAGTGTTATAAAGGACTATTGTAGCCCAGAGCCTGGAGGACTGTTTAAAACATTGTTCTCCTCAAACATCTGCTCAAATGTGGCCAGTTCAAAATGAAAAATATATGATGAGACACCCCACAGCTGCAGAGTTACATTTCACAGAGGAACAGAGCTGTTCAACATCTTTACATGTCCTGTGCTTTACACACAGAATGCAGATTTTTGGGCTCACGCTCTAAACCACATTAAATCAGTTGTACAGGTAAAGATATAAAAGAGAGGAAGGCCTAAAATACAATTAAAAATAAACCCAGTAATTCTTTATCCTGGATGCTGCTGCTTCTGCCAAGTTTAAGAGACTAGAAACTTTAAAGTTTCTTCAGAGAGAGCCTGTATGAAGCCAAAGCAACTAAGAAATGGGTCTCTCTGCTGAGCAATGGGGCTGCAGGATCAGCTCCCTGTATCCAATGGCAAACACCCCATGGAATTCCATGGGGTACTGGTTTCAGCCCCTGTGCGAGGCTCCAAAGCAATCCCTGCTCAGCACTGAAGGATCACAGATCCTGATTTATAGTTCCTGGATAGATGATTCTTTGAGTGCTTGGATTGAGTTTCCCTCACTTCCCCTTCCCCTGCACTGCCTCCCCCTCCATGTGCTCTGAAGTGACGCAGCCAAGATGCACCTGCTACTTTCCAGGAGGTTATTTTGGACATGAACACACCTTTCCATTACCGACAGGCGAGCAGCCGAAGGAATTCCAGCTCATCGTATTCCAGGTGAAGACAGTAAGTCAAGAAATGAAAACTCCCTCTTATCCATGCAGGAAAACCAGCTTTTTGAAGTCCGTTTAAATGATGCACTAATGCAAATGCTCTTAGAAAGCAGCTTTAGGAATATTCAGTTGAAAATGCAAGTCTAGCACTCCAAGTGGGATTGCTCCTGCAGCCTTGGACACCAGGATTTCCTAGAAATGTTGACAAAGCTTCCAAGGACAAAACTGGGAGCTAAGGTACCAACAGCTGCTTTCCTGACACTCTGAATAACCATTCAGACTTTTAGCAGCTTAACCCACTTGTATGAACTTCCAGGATATTTCCCTTCAGGTCACCAAAATTAGGGATAAAAATCACTGACCTTATCCCTAGGAGTCAATTTTCAAATCTAACCCGGGCTGCATTAAAAGTACTCTGCACTAGTCGCTGGCTACTACACGGAATCATGGAATTGCTAAGGCTGGAAAAGGCCTCTAAGATCTTTAAGCCCAACCATCAACCAGCACCACCATCACAGTCCAGGATGAGGAGGTTCTTTTTTACTCTACCTTTAACCTCTGCCTGATAAGCAGAGAGAAATCACAGGATCCCTATAATCCTAACCCTAAAATCCCATATATTACCCAAATATCCTGGTGCAGCTTGATGCCATTAGTCGAAATTATCTCCAGTGGTGACTGTGGGTGAGTGTAGGTGGCTGAAGGTGACTGTAGGTGACTGTAGCTGCCTGTGGGTGAGTGTAGGTGGCTGAAGGTGACTGTGAGTGACTGTAAGTGACCACAGGGGACTGTAGGTGACTGGAAGTGACTGGAGGGGACTGTGGGTAACTGGAGGTGATTGTGAGTGACTGTGGGTGACTGTAGGCGCCTGTAGGTGACTGTGGGTGACTGGAGGTGGCTGGAGGTGACTGTAGGTGACCAGAGCGGACTGCAGGTGACTGTAGTTGGCTGGAGGTGACTGTGGGTGACTGTAGGTGACCCTAGGGGACTGTAGCTGCCTGTAGGTGACTGTAGGTGACCATAGGGGACTGCAGATGGCTGGAGGTGACTGTAGCTGCCTGTAGGGGACCATAGGGGACTGTAGATGGCTGGAGGTGACTGTAGGTGACTGTGGGTGAGTGTAGCTGACTGGAGGTGATTGTGAGTGACTGTGGGTGACTGTAGGTGACCATAGCGGACTGTAAGTGGCTGGAGGTGACTGGAGGGGACTGTGGGTGATTGGAGGTGACTGTGAGTGACTGTGGGTGACTGTAGGTGCCCTGCCAGTGCTGCAGATGTTTCCAGAGGTGTGATTTACCTCAGGGCTGTCCCTCAGGGCATCGGAGCGGGGCAACTCTGCCAGCTGGGAGAAGCGCCGGTCGTAGATGCACAGGTGGAGGTGTTTGTCCAGCACCCTGAAATCCTCATAACTCCTCTTCACAATCCAGCTCCTCCCCTGCACAGACACAAGAGAGTCACACTTTTACAAAACCATCACCAACTTGGGTTAGAAAAGGAAAACTTGTGCAGAAGCAGCACTTCCCTCTCAAAACATCTGAAAGCCATGGAGGTGCCTGAGTAGTATTTTCATGTTTGAATTTGCAGGCAGCCATACATGCTCAAAACACGGGAGAGTTCCTGTTTGAACTGTTTAACCATGGCCTGGAGGTGGCCAGGCATCGATTTCCTGGTCTGGTTTTGTTTAATGAAAGTGTTTCAGGGGTAGGAGAGTCATGGAGGAGAGGAGAGGGAAAGGGAGAGGGAGAGAGAGAGGGAGGAGGAGGAGAAGGAGAAGGAGGAGAAGGAGGAGAAGGAGAAGGAGAAGGAGAAGGAGAAGGAGAAGGAGAAGGAGAAGGAGGAGGAGAGATTTCAGTTGGAAGAGACCTCTAATGATCATCTTGTCCTGACCACTTAAGGACTGATCAAAGGTTAAACGACGTTTTCAAGGGCATTGTCCAAATGATTCTTAAACACTGACAGACATCATGAGGATGGATCCAGAGCTTTAACTTCCACCTGCCCCACAAGGATTTTGTGGCATTTTCCTACCCAAGGTGTCTTTGCAGGAATGTAAATGACACAGGGGTTGGATAAACAGCGTGAAATGAGATTCTGCACAGATAGAGGGATATAAACCCAGGGATCTGAAGGCAGGATTGGAGCTTGCAAAATTTCTGTCAGGTGCCCCAGGCAAGTCTTCAGCTGAATTAAAAAACAACCCATGATGAACGACACTAGCTGCAGATTTACTCCTCAGTGCATATCATGTCCCCAGTTAAAACACAGCCAAGATCCAGACGGCTCCAGGGGACAGGGAAGGGCCATGGCAGCATGGAATAATCTGCTTTGGAAAGCTTTTAATATCTACTGATGACTTTTAAAAGCTTCACAGCCTGTTGTGTTCAATAAAAAATGTTGTAATAATGCAGCAGTTTACAGGTTAAAGCACTTTATGAACAGTCATTAATCACAGAATCCCAGAACAGTTTGGGTTGGAAGGGACCTTAAAGCTCATCCCTTTCCACCCCCTGTCACGGGCAGGGACACTTTCCACTAGACCAGGCTGCTCCAACCTGGCCTAGGACACTTCCAGGGATGTGGGAGGAATCAAGGAATTAGACTGCTCCAGGTTACACAGCCACTCAAGGGCAGGGCCAAAGGTTAAAAGGGACACAGGGATGCCTCGAAAGCAGGGAATGTGTAGGGTGAGAGGGGACACAACATGGGGAAAGAGCTGTAGATTGTGACCCCAGACGTGGCTGGCGGAGCTGTGCCAGGTGCCCTCTTCCCTGGGGCTGAATTCTGCTATATTCATTTCTTTATCAGCAAAGTCCTAAGCCTCACTTTCACATTAACACCCGAAGCCTCCAAGGCGACTGTGGATGTAAACCCTACAACCCGGCTCTGTTCCATCCAGGTCACTGCAGACAACTCCAGACTGTCACTGTGCCCACAAACTCTGCTTTCAGTTCACAAGGAATCACCCCTATTTCACAATCCTACAGAGAGGCACCTACACAGGACATAAAAGCTTTGGAATTTCCACGTTCTGGCATTTCACCTTTTGTCTAAAGGAGAAAAACAAAATCAGGACTGCAAAGTCTAATTACGTCCAGAGAGCTGTCAGCCTTTCCCATTCCTCCATCTTTTGCAATGAAGAGGTTCCTGCTCTCTCACTCAGCTGCCAGTGTGACCTTCAGCTGAGCCAGGTTTACTCACCAACATAAGGAACAACAGCCTGAGAAACCCCTGTGACCCTGGATCTGCTCCTGCCACTGAACTGGGCATTCCAGCACCACCTTGTACACACCACACAAACAACAAACCATCTGTCACCTGATCCCAAACCTGTCATTAATTCTGTATTTTCAATGCTGGCCTGTAGATCTGCAGTCTCTGAATCATGACTGAAGACAGTAAGAGTTAAATGTGCAAGAGAGGAATAGCTGGGGCCAGCGGTGTGACAGGATCCAGCACAGACAGCGTTCCCCCGGCTCCAGATGAACCCCATCCCAGGCACGAGGCAACAACAGCGAGGAAAAGGTGATGGATGAGAGGGACAACTTACCCCACGGCAGCGGGGGTGTCTCTGGCCCCACCAGCTCCCTGGGATGTTCCTCCTGCACTGCACAGCTCGTGGAGAGGGGCGCAGGAGGAAGGTAACCTGGACCCACCGCTCAGCACCTCCAGACTGCAGCTCGGCAGCTGCTAAGCAACAGCACAGCTATCCCTGAGCTATCCCTGAGCTATCCCTGAGCTATCCCTGAGCTATCCCTGAGGGAGCAGCGAGGCTCCAGGAGATGGGTGCTGTGGGTGCCTGGAGGCCAAACCACGTCACCATTCCCAGGTCAGTCACCCAACGCCCGTGGGTGTCAGGCTCTTGTGTGGAAGGATTGCAGGATTCTCCACAGAATCACAGCCTGTCCTGAGTTGGAAGGACCCACAGGGATCGTTAGTCCAACTCCTGGCCCTGCACAGACACCTCAACAATGCCACCCTGTCCCTGAGAGCTCCTGGAGCTCTGGCAGCCTTGGGGCTGTGCCCACTGCCCTGGGGAGCCTGGTCAGTGCCCAACCACCCTCTGGGGGAAGAACCTTTCCCTGAGATCCAACATAAACCTCCCCTGGCACAGCTCTACTGTTCCCTTCCTTCTCTCAGAAGAGCTCAGCACCTGCCCCTCCACTTTTTGGAGCAGAGCTGCCCATTCCTCACTCCCATTCACAGTGACTGTGCCCAGGATGTGTCAGCACAGAACAGAACCTTCGCATTTCCACCCAGCACAAAGTTACTCCAAACACCCTAAGGGTGAATATTTCCAATATCCCATAATTTTAAGCCTGCCATAACTAAATTCAAAAAGCACCCATGCTTTAGGTTGTATTAAGTTGTACTAAGCAAAGTTTTTCCAGATTTGGCACCTGAGGGACAAATTTTCAAGTCTTATTTACAAGCGGTGCAACCAACTTTCCAGGAAGGAATCACTGCAGCAATCCAGGAAGGAACTGGACAACATTTACAGCTTCCCCTCAGATCTCCAGCACAAATCCCAAGCAGCAAAGTCTAAATTCTCCCAGCCAGATGAGCAGAGAGGCACAGCCAGAACAGCAGGAACAACAAGAGCCTCATTCCCCATCCGGAACACTACAAAGGCTTCCCTACACCCATGTAAAAATTGTACATCTCGCTGCCACTTCCTGCAAATTCTAAAGTGCCAGGAGGGTTTGGCAAAAGGATTATTTTTTAATTCAGAGAGTTAATAAAATGTTAGAAACAATAAGTGCCTGTTAAGTTGGTCTCGTGTTGTCAACTCTGTTTTACAGCAAAGCTCAACGTTCCTGGTGCTCTGGGCCCTTCACATCCATATGGCAAAGATGCCTTCTGCACGTTTTTAATGATTCCCCTAAACTGTTGCTGAAATAAACTTTTGATCAGCCCCTAATTTTCCAATTCAATAATTACTGATTCATTTCTTTAACTATTAATGGTCCTGATTTACAGAAGCTTAAATCCCTCATTCCAGTGGGAGGTAAGAAAGAGGTGAAGCTAAGCACAAGGTGAAGTGATTTCCCGAATTCAGACCTTCAACTACAAACCTGGGTGTGACAAATTTCATTAAAATACAAAAATCAAATGCCAAATGAAGATTTCAATAATACCATAAAACGGTTTCATGAGCTTTAAAAGGAAAAATTGACCACTGACAAAAAACCCCCCAAGCCTCTTTCGAACAAAATCAAAGATATGTTGGAATTTCAATTCACAGACACGTTCACAATGAAAAGCATCTTGTCAAATCTGGAATTTCCCACAAAATGGAAAATCTGGGTTCATTCCTGCCCTTGTTACAGCTGCTCTGCTCTTCTCGACTCTGCTGGGCAGGACTGAATGTGTGATGGAAGCCTGGTGAGATCTCAGCCCACTGCACAGAGCTCCTGGTATTTTTCCGATTATCAAAGCAAGAAGAAATGTCATGCTCAAAAAAAAAAAAAAAAAACGTTCAGAGATTACTGAGCTGATGATTTAATTTCCAGTGAGCTGGAGATCTGAGCCCTCCATCAGTAAAACCATCACCCGGAGATCGCGGAGCTCCTCGGGCTTCACATGGAGTGAGAGGAGATTGGGAGGGACAAGGATGCACAACTCCAGCTCCAGGAGCAGTATTTTTAGCTCTGCTCATCACATGGCCTGAGGAGGACGATGAGCAGCCCCAGCCAGGAGGAGTTTACACACTCCCTTAAGCTCAGCTCAACCCGGTGAGACTTGGGAAGAGCAGCACTGTCGCTCCCTGTTCCCGTTTTTCCCCGTCTCTCCCCATTCCTGTTCTCCCCAAGCCCAATACAGCACAGCTCCTGCAGCTCGGTGAGCATTTAATTACTAACAGACAGACACTACTTACTGCAAATTAAAGAGGAAGGTGTTTAAACCATCCCTTGCATTTTAATTCCCTGAGTTAAAGCCCCGTCGTTGCTCGCTCACCTCTTAAACGCCTCAGTTATCGGTATAAAAATCACACTCCTAAGTGAGGCCAGTTCCACACAGGAATATTTTTATGTGCATTTAACTGTTTCCACTTGGCATCTGGCAGAGGCAATAACTCCTGCTGTGCACTGAACGACACGCAGGGGCACCCCCAGCACAAGAGAGGTTCTGCTGTTCGTCAGTATTTGTGGTACCGTCCATTTCCAAAACTTACGTGCTTGAAATTTTGTAATCAAGATTTATAAATCTCCTCACTATGTAAAAAAAAAAAAACACCCCATTTCCAGCTGGATCTGCCTCCATCTGAGCACACAGGACCCCTTTCTGTCCATCAATCCCAGGGTGCCACCGAGCTCCAGCACACACAACCTTCCTGCCCCGCAGTCTGTTTGCTCTGTAGCACTTCAGATTTATTTATTTTAAGACTGGGATAGACCTTTCTTTTCGGGTTCAAATGCTTATTTCCTCAGAGAGATCACATGGATGCTCTCCTGAACCTTGCAGTCCTCGTGGAGACGGAGACCAGAAAATGAGATGAAAGTCTCTGGCAAAAGTCACTTCAGTTTGACCCCGTGGTAAGAAAACCCCTCGGATTAAATAGCTGGAAAAGCAGCAGCACCCACCAGGAGAGGTTAACTCTGCCATGGGGGGACTCCCACAGCTGTCTGGAGCTTGGGGTCTCTGTGTTATTCCAGCCTGACCCTTCAGCCCTTTCCTACTTCAAGTCACGCTGGGAAATGGTTTAGAAACGTAGTCAAAACAGAAAAGCAGGACTAATAAAATCCAGCCCTTGGAGTTCACCCAGGAAGTGTTTGGAGCAGGGTGATTCCACGACTTCTGCTGTGTTATTGTAACTTGAGGGAAATTATAAATCTTTCAAGTTAAAGGCAGTTTGCACTAAGGCAACATGAAGCTACTTTACTTCTGAATGAAACACTAAAACTTCAGCAGTGCACCTGGAAATAAGGGGCCAACCAGCACAGGATAAAGGGAACATATATATAGACAAAGCAGGAGGTAGAAGGCAGAGAGGGAGATTTAGTATCTTTATGTGGTGAACCCTTATTAGCCTTATTCCACAGAATAAATTAATCTCTCTGCATTAATTATCAGTTTATTATCAAATAATTGCAATCAGCAGGGGAAAAAAAAAGATATTTTAATGGAAACCACTGCAGCTTTTCTCCCCTAAAAATGAGACCTCCTGGATTCCAGCTACAGACAGGAGCACCAAACCCAGCCGGGGCTGCCCAGGACCTGGGCTGAGCTCCAGCAGTGTCATCCCTGCTGGTCCTCACCCGTTTTGGAAGCTCTCCCTGCCCAGGTGTGTGTGGTTCTCTGGGTGAGAAGTTGCCACAAGCCACGACCTCCCAGAGAAGAGCAGCTCTGCCACAAACAAGCAGACGGCAAACATTTGGCTCAGGCTTCGGTGGGGAGTGGTTCTGTGCAGAGGAACAAGAGCGCACCAAGAAACTCGTAAAGCCCATTTTTCCTCCCTGTTCCTGACTGGCAGCCTGGCATTCCCTCCTGAACTGGAACCAGGATTTCCAGGATGACACGTGAGTGAAACCCCTGCCCTCCTGACACAGTTCTAATTTAAACAATTCCATATCAATCATCTCTTGAGTAAAACTACACCCTGGGAGCAGCGGGTCACACGGAGACACGAGGTGAAGGGGAAGGCACTGCATGGGGGGCTTTGCTGCACTCCAGAAAATTAAAGGAATGACCCAACGGGAGCTCAGAGCCACAAAAGAAACCCTTCAAAGCCACACACCAACTGCTAAGGGATGGGAACTACAATTCCACCACCCTCCAGGTGGCAAGGCAAGGAGGGAATTGGATGAATGTATATATATCCAGTTCCAAATGGTTATATGGATGTTGTAGGGATTGAATACAACTCCCAGATGTGCTGTAAACTACTCTGCACTTAACCACAGAGAAGAGACGGGTTTTCACCAAAGCAAGAACTGCTGGGCTTTAACATCAAACAAACAAAACCAAACAAAAACCTCTTTGAAAATTACTTGCCTGAGGTGAGTAGAACCAGCAAAAGAAAATCCCAGGATGGTTTGGGTTGGAAGGGACATTAAAGCCCATCCCAGTTCCACCTCCTGCCCTGGGTAGGGACACCTTCCACTAGCCCACGTTGTTCCAACCTGGCCTTGGACACTGCCAGGGATGGAGCAGCCACAGCTTCTCTGGGCAACCTGTGCCAGGGCCTTCCTACCCTCCCAGGGAAGGATTTCTTCCCAATGTCCCATCTAACCCTGCCCTCTGGCAGTGGGAAGCCATTCCCCCATCCAGTCCTTCCAGGCCCTTGTAAACAGTCTCTCTCCAGCTCCCCTGTACCTGACCCTGCTTCCTCCCAACCCCATTCATCCTGACACCCCAGAATGAAGCAACGCTACCAGTGCCTGGAAAATATCACTCACGTGGTAAGAAATGTCTCTGGGCAGGGTCAGAGAGAGAAAAACATGAGTATTTCAAGGGAAAACGTGTAGAAGCACTGGTGTTAGAGATGGAGCTGACCAGGACTCAAGGAGAGAGCTTAAAAGGATGAAATACTATTTTGAAAGCACAAGAAACAGGAGCAGCTCTGGAGAAGGTTTGTTAGTGGAAAATCAGCTGCTGTTTCGGCATCAATTTCAAGGAGAAACACTGAAAAGTGGTGCCAAGACCCAGGAGATGAGCACTGAAGACAGAGCATCTTCAATGTCCAATACCCCTGGCAGGTCTTTACAAAGGTGAGCCACACCATTTGAAACAAAGAGAGTGTTTTACACTCACAGATGAATTAAAAATGCACCTTTTTTATGTGTCAAAGCCCGAGCCCTTGGTGGCAAACCTGCTCTACAATCCTGAAAAACATCAGTTTACAATTATGCCTGTTGCACATCCACAGCTTGGGAAGTTCCAGGCTCCCAGCCTCCGTTCCTGAGCTCGGAAATTCCCAGCAGGGAGTTCACAATGAGCTGATTCTGAGTTGTTTCACGCTCCAGGTGTGAATCTTGCTCCAGGAGTTGGGCCCTTGGTGTTGGCTGAACTAGGTCAGTGTGTGACAGGTTACACAACTCAGAGTGACAAGAGACATCTGCTCCGTGGTTTTTAACAAACTGGGGCCCAAACCTGCCCTGGAACTCTGGGAGAGCCCCAAGGATTAAGGAGCAAGCTCAGTTCATGCTCCCCCTGAGAATTCTGCCACTGATTCCTCTAAAACACAACTTATTTTTAATTTAGCAGCCAGTTCTAAATGCAGCTGGGCAAAGCACCTCCAGTTATGGAGGAAAGCAGTGGCACTCATCACCTCAGTGATTCTATACCCAAACAACTCAATTACAAATTCTCTTTAGAATGTCAATTTAACAATCAAGGTGCCCTCAGTGTAACTCGCAGGACGTAACTTTGGAAAACTGCTGGAATTACAACAGTTGGAATTGGTATTTTGACACTTTGCTCAGCGACAGCAAATATTTGCTGCAAACAACGAAAATGATGCACTTTTGATTTACCACTAAAGCATCTTTAGGACAAGAGGAAATGGCCTCAAGTTGTGCCAGGTTTAGGTTGGATATCAGGGGAAATTTTTTATTGGAGAGGGTTGCCCAGCCCTGGCACAGGCAGTGCTGGAGTCACCATCCCTAAAAGAGTTAAAAAGGCATGTTGGTGTGGGGCTCAGGGACAGGGATCAGTGGAGGCCTTGGCAGGGCTGGGGAATAGTTGGACTGATGATCCTGGAGAACTTTTCCCACCCAAATGACTCTGTGACTCAGTGACTCTGTCACCACACGTCTTATTTACTTTGACGTGGTTTCTGTGCCTTGAGAGGGCCTTTTCAAAAATGTTCTTTACTACCCTTCTTGCCCTACATTTCACATCCAGTGGATGCGTCATTTGGAAGTGCAGATGCTCTTCCAAGGTCCATGAACTTCACCTGCACTGGGGCTGAGCATCACAACTGCACACCTTGTCCCCTGGTGCCTCCTCAGCCCCCTGACATCCAACATCACCTGTTGATCAGAGCAACTCTGCAGCCTGCACAGGATGGGACTGGATGAAACTGCTTCAGGTGCTCTGTCCCAACAGACCCGTCAACTTCCCCGGCTGACAGCCCTGCAAAACTGCTGCTGAAGATGCACGAATGCTAAACTTCTCCGTAAGGAATAAACATCAAGGCAGCTGAGAAAAACAGCCCATCCACCACGCTCCTGCTCTTATCCTGGATTTGCACCGAGCCCAGCCCTTGGAAGAGTTGTCAAACCAGTAAATTTTAGCTGCAGATTTACACTTGCTCAGTGACGGGGCAGCACCCGGTGTCTCTGCAGAACAGCCCAACTGTCCCCTTCAATTTGTGGCCGGGCCCAGCCTTGTCTGCAAAGCACCAGGAGATGATCAGCAGCCCTGCCAGGACTCATTACTCACAGAAGGAAACCACAGTCACTGCCCTGTCCCCTTGGATTGCAGCAGTGATTGTCACTTTTGCTCCAGAGCTCACAGGACACGCTCTGGGGACAAGCAGAGTGAGCTCTAATTCCGGGCTCGTTTTCCTCCTGAAGGCAAAGCGCCCAAAGGACACGACATTAACAAACTCCCATGTAATTGTGAGAGCTTCTGCTGCTTAAAAACCTTCCAGGGCAGCACAGCCATGTGATACTGCACTTTATTCTGAGAAATCACTCTCCCTCTCGCTCATCACCCCTCCCTAGAGCAGGGCCACACCGGCCTTTCCCTTCAGCTGCAGGTTTCCATCAGGGAAAACCACCTGAAGAGCAGATGAAGGTGCTATTTATCACTCACCACTCCCCTTCAGCTCAGTCTGATGAACTGGGAGGGTCTTTGGTGAGGTCTTATCTTGTGGGGCTTATTTTCAGATAACCTCTTTCCACAGCAAAAAAACACCCTCATGTAAATCCACCAGACCATTTCCCTACCAGAATTTAGGCTGAAGCCACAAGGCAGAGCACAGAAAGTCTCTGTCTCTGGTGTGTCTCTGACAGCTTGAAATGCACCTACACTTGCACCTGCTGCAGGAATGTGCTTTAGCACCAACAGTTCCATGAGAGTATTTATTTCTGCAATGTCACTCTATAAATAAATTATTCAACTCAAAATCCACACAAGGCTAAAACACCCGGGTTTGCATCTCATGCATCCAGAGTCAAGAAAAGAAAGAGCTGCCCCTGTGTCCTTCACAGTGCATATTTAAATAATTAAAGAGAAAAAAACCCCAAACCAAAACAAAGAGAGCCATGAATGGAGAAATTACAGGCCAAAGTTTAAGTACTACAGTAATTTTTCATCTCATCACCAGATAGATTTACACAGAGGAGCAGTGAAGCTGCTCCATGGCTGGGGCTGAAGAACCAGTCCCAAAAGCTGGGCAATGAAATCCCACATGTTAATTATGCAGTTCAGATACAGTTCTATACCAACTCTCCTCCCTACAGATGCCAGCTGACTTTCCAAAAGCCTGGAGCAGAGCCAGGTGTTTCAAAGACACCACACCTTGGATTTGGCACCTCCTGAACTCTCTGCAGGCTGCCTGCCAGCCCCATGCACTCCTTATTAATTCACATTCCTATTGTCACTTCAGTTTTATTTCCCACCCCTGGGAGCAGAAGGCACAGGGGGTGTGTGACCTCAGATCCACCACTGGAGCAGAGCATGGAGCGATGGATCAGCACTGCGAAAACAAGGAATTCTGCTGCTTTCCTTTGCCTAACATAAACCAGCCCTCCCAACCCGGGAAAAGAGGTTTCAACACGTGTGAACACCTGGAAGGACAGAGCAGGAATATTCAAACCAGAAAGGCCATGGCAGGTTTTAAAAGGGTTTTGGGGGACTTATAAAGAAATGCCCAATATTTGTGGCCCAGAGCACACCCAGGACTCATCCAGCAGCTCCAGGGACAAGAGACCTCAGGGGGAAGAATCCCAGGACGGTTTCAGTTGGAAGGGACCCTAAAGCTCACCTCATTCCCTCCCCTGCCATGGGCAGGGACACCTTCCACCAGACCAGGTTGCTCCAACCCCATCCAACCCGGTCTTGAAGAAGGCAGTGGGATGGTGGCTGCATCAGGGGAACCTTCAGCTGAATTTACTGTTCAATAAAAGGACACGGCAACTGCTTTATCTTTAACAGCGTAACCTTTAAAATAAAGGCAGAAAATCCTCTATCAAAAATGGAGAAGGAGGTTAACACACACATTCTGCAAACAGATTTTGCACTGGGTGGGATCCAGCCTGGATGCTCCTCTCAGGTATATCCCATTAACAAAGATGCGACCAGCTTTCCTCTCTATGTATTTTTATATGTATATTAAACACACACAGGAATATATGTGTGTTATAATCTGTCCCTTAGAATCAACTGATTGAAGAGCTTTTCACAGGAGGAATGTTTGCAGCACTTACTGCTCTCTCCAGATGTTTGAGCATCAATCCGAAACTACTAATAAATTAAAAAGCAAGCCTTTAAGACACAAAAAAACAAAAACAAAAACAAAAACAAAAAACCAACCATATTTTTGAATGTTTGGCTCAAAAATCCTGCTGCAAGCAGTTTGTGGTTTCAGCCTGGACTATCACAGGCAGCCAGACCCAGCAAACCACACTCTGGATGTTACTCCTCTGAGTAGTTTGTTTGCCTCTGTGAAAATACCCTCCACTCTGCTCCCCCACAAAGCACCAGGGATGGGGACTCCTGCCTGCTCTTCCTCCTGGGAGCCCGTTTTTCCAGGCATGCCCTCCACTTGGAACACTCCCTGCTGCAGCCAGGGGATGCTGGAGGGGGATGCCTTTGGAGCTTGGCAAATCCTGCTCTCCAAACAGCAGAAATCCAGCTGGAACCTCCTGCCAGGCAGAGCTGGGAGGTACCAAGGGCAGAGGGTTGGGAAATGCTTTTGTCTGGTGCATCAGAGCCCTGATTCCATCCATCAAAGGCCAGCACAGCCCAGACTGCAGGGACAGAAACCAGGAGCAGGGCACAGCACTGGGCATCCTGTGCCACAGCAAGGCCTGGCTCAGCTCCCTGCCACAGGGGATGGAAATGGGGGCAGGAACAGGAGAAATCCCTGCTTGGCCCACGAGTTCCTGCTTTGGGAACAGCCTTAGAAATGCACCTGGAGCGGAAACAGGCTTCCTTAGCAGGACACCGGCAGTACTCCACGGAAAGCAGGGGCAGGGAAGGTGGGCTGGGCTCCGAGCTCAAAGTCAGGCTGAGTTTAAGGGTCCATCAGCAGGTCTAGCACTAGGATTTTGCTACCCATCGCTCACACTGGCACACTCTGACATCTCTGGCTGCCAGGGCCTGTCAGTTCTGTCTCACCAATGTCCCTGTGAGCACAGAAATGGGAAACAAAAACCACAGGAGGTGGCTGCGGGGTAAGGTCTGTCTCAGGACGTCAACATCCTCACAACCAGGCCCTGCTTCTCCCCCCGCCATTCAAAATGTCACCAAAAATGATCTCCAAGGTGTTGAAGCACCACAGATCTCACTTCTTGCTTTTTGTTTTTCTCCCATTTGTCAGAACAAAAAAAGCTTAGACCTCTTCCGTTGCCATATTTAAACGCATACACAGGTGGTTGCTGTACTGTCACACAAACCAACCCAAAAACATCCCCAAAAGGCCCATTTTCAGCCTCTCTTACAACCAAAGCTGGGCTGGATTAGCCCATTCCAGCCTTTTTTGCAGGCTCTGACTTGTGCTGATTTATTCTCCACGCACAAAATGTGGTGCAGAACCGTGGCAGTTCTTTGCCTATCCCCACGGAACTTCCCAAGGATTGCAAACACTGCATGGACCTTCCCAGCCACAGGTACAGCAGGAATTCCTACAGGTCTCAGACATCCCATGTGCTCCTTCAGGGCCCACAGGGATTGTTAAGGTTTCTAATTACTGTTTCCAGGGTTCAGAGTGTTCACAGGGACAGCCCTCACACCACCCTCCCAGGATTTTATCCTTTTATTTTAATAGCAGCAATCTTTTCACAGAATTTCTTTTCTAGAAATGAATCAGTGCAATTTTACTTGTGGGAAAAAAAAAAAAAAAAAAGGAAAATCCATCTACATTGGTCTAAAAAAACCAACCCAAACAAAGCCCTCCATCATCAGCTCTTCCCAATGAGATTTAATTCCCTACCTCTGTTTTCATGTTTAAATTTGTCCAAAAGAATCAAAAGCAGGATCCTGTCTCTCCCCTTTTCTGAAACACTTGGAACATCTCTGCATATATATTCCCACTTCTTCTTAAGAGCCAATAAAGTGGATTAATTTTTTGAGGTTTATAAGTAGAGGAAAAGCTGAACAGAGACTTAAACCCCCTCTGGAGCTCACACAAAGCTTGGATTTCACAATCTGACTTCACAAGCAGCAGAAAGTGTCACAAATACAACCTCCCGAAGAATGCTTTTCAAACCTTATCTGGGAAGGGTTTGCAAAACAAGCCTCAAACGCTAATTTCTCTTTAGGGCACTAAAATTGCCCCTGCAGATGGGAAGGAGTGGGGCAGGATTCCTGAGGGGAAGTGGCTGTGCCCTGCCAAGCACAGCCAAGGCTGGCTCTTTGAAACATCTCTGATGTTTTTAAGGGCTTTGGTTCTAGAGTTCCAGGGTGAAGTGGCAGAGGGAATGTCTCTGTGTGACCCACACAACACGCTGGGCAGGGCAATGCCTTCAGCCCCAAAACTAGGGGGTTTAGCTTGTTCCCCTAAGCTCTGGAACCTAAAGCTGCCAGGATGGCAAACACCCCCTCTGTATTTGCAATAAATCACAGATATCTGAAAGCCTTCACATTCACGTGGATGTAACCTTCATACCAGAATTCCCTGTGTCCATGTGAGCGATCCAGGACACGCTGCAGTGGCCGGACACCAACTCTGGAAGCACATCCCAGAGCGAGCAAAGTCAAATTTGGGTTTTAGGCTCTTTTCCCCCTCTCCTCCAGGACTTTTGGCCCGACCCAGATGTGTCCTGCCAAAATCTCTCCCCACTGCACCATCGTTCCATGAGCTATTTCACACCTCCCATTGGGTTCTCATGTGGAGCCAAATCCAGGCAGACACTGCAGGGCTCCAAAGCCTGACGGAATGGAATCTTTCCCTGGACACTGGGAGAGGCCCTGGGATGTCAGGGGGAGAGAGTCTCCAGGGCAGAAATGATGCTCAGCTGTGCAGTTCCTTCCATACCTTCCCAGTCATTGGATCCAGATGCCACAAGTTTCTCAGCTCTTTATGGATCTGAGAAACAGGGACGTGGGGACTG
The DNA here is from genome assembly GCA_013396775.1 of Cephalopterus ornatus. NCBI lineage: Eukaryota > Metazoa > Chordata > Aves > Passeriformes > Cotingidae > Cephalopterus > Cephalopterus ornatus. The sequence continues at coordinate 282,311 of VZRE01003873.1, read as the reverse complement.
ACATGGGAGAGGGGAATCACAGGCTCAGAGCAGGGAGGAATGGTCAGGGGAGTACTTTAAAAAAGAAGAAGAATGGAAATAAAAAAAAAAAAAGGGAAAAAGAAAAAATACAGGAAAATTAAGGAAAAACTGAATAAGACAATAGGAGAAAAGGGAAAGAGGAAAAAGGGAAAAGAGAAAGAAAGGAAAGAGAAAAAGGGGAAAGAATAAAAGGGGACAGAGGAAAAGGGGAAAGAGAAAAAGGGGACAGAGGGAAAAGGGGAAAGAGTGGAAAGAGAAAAAGGGGAAAGAGTAAAAGGGGAAAGGGAAAAATGAAAAAGAAACTAAGAACATGAGAAAAGGGAAAGGAAAACAGGAAAGAAAAAAGGGGAAAGAGGAAAAAGGGAAAGAAGACAAAGGGAAAGAGGGAAGGGAAAGAGGAAGAAGGGAAAGGAAAAAATATAAAAGGAGAAAAAGAGGAAAGAGAAAGGGAAAGGAAAAGGGGAAGAAGAAAAAGGGAAAGAGAAAAAGGGGAAGAGGGAAAGGAAAGAAAGAAAGGGAAAGAGGAAAAGAGAAAAAGAAAAGAAAGTAAAAATAAAAAAGGAAAAATACAAGGAAAAGGAGGAAAAAAAAGGAAAAAGAAAGGAAGACAAAATGTGGCTGGTTCTGTGTCCAGCCTTTAAAGTGATGAGGCCAATTCCCAGCATTTCCAATCCAGTGTAGTCAAACACTGGAGGAGAAGGGAAGGGACCTTCTCAGGAACTGGGCCTGGGGCACACTGGCTGCAAAGGGGGTTTGCCTTCCCTAGGAACTTAGCCCACACACATGAAATCTCTGCACTGTGTGCTCAGAGACATCCCTGCAAAGCATCCAAGAGTGATCCCAAACGTGAGGGCCCAAAATATACCGACATTCCAATTTCCTCCAGTCCCTCCAAAACCCCTTCCCTAGTCCCTCCAAAACCCCTTCCCCAGTCCCTCCAAAACCCCTTCCCCAGTCCCTGCCCAGCTCCTGGCTGGGGCACAGCCCTGTGCCCACCCCGGAGGTTGCTGTGCTGCCTGTCAGCCTGGGTGGCTGCGCTGAGAACTGCTGGGTTTGTGCCACAGTGGCCACAGGATGGAAAGAACAGTGCTGGAGACATTCCCAAATGGGCAACTCCGAGTGATGTCCGCTTCCAGCCTCTCCTCCTGTCCCCAGAGCACATTTCTGTACATGTACATACACATGTGTGTGTGTCACTGACACTGCTGGGGCTCAGCTGGGGCCAGGCTCCACCTCCACAACAGGGCAGGGTCCTCTGCTCCTCGGGATGTTCTGCTCCTTGGGATGCAGGATCCTCTGCTCCTCGGGATGTTCTGCTCCTCGGGATGCAGGGTCCTCTGCTCCTCAGGATGCAGGATTCCCCTCAGCTCTCCCAGCACCCACTCTGTTCACACAGAGCCAGGGCAGCAGAGCCTTTCCACTGCAAATTCCCCCCTGTCTGTGTGTCCCAATGCTGGGACAATCCAGCAGATTCCCAACCCCACAGAGTTCAAGTCCAGGTACCACAGCTGTGCCTGTTTCATCCAACTCCTCTGAGCACCTGAGGCAGTAGAATCACTGCACAAGCTCTGAAAAGGTGACAGACACCCCAGTGATCCTGGTAGTGTACAGTATCCAGTGACAGGAGGGATGCTCAGGAGGTGAATCATGGACAAGAGCTGCTATCCTAAAACCAGGAGAAGGACCAAACCAGGCATTAACTCTGCACTGAATCTGGCACTGAACCTCCCACCAACAGCGATTCACTGAGCACATTAAACTCAATCACCTGTTATGGAGCATTTTAGAAACTCATACACATCAGGAGATGGGGAATCCATGGGATGGAGCAGCAGATTTATCTGCATCCTGACACCACAGCAGAATTCCACACCAGGTGTCTGGAGACACCACTGGGAGCAGATCAAGAACCCCCATGTCCTGTGTGAACAAAGCACTGCCGGGATTCTCCCAGCCGGGGACACTGGTGTGTCTGGGTGTCCGTGGTCACCCCCAGACTGCCCTCACACACACAATCCTGTCCCTGGGCTCATCCCAGGAAGGATTATTTCCTTCCCACACTCCTTTTTCTCCCCTCAGCGCTTTGCTTTTCCTATAATGAGCTGGTGGCACTACCACAGGCACCACCTTGGAGCAAGGGAAGAGTTGGAAACCCACCCCTCCCCAGAGCGCAGAAAAGTGTCACATCCTGATATTCCAAGGCTGTGCTGGCAAATGGAACGAAATACAGGCTGTAAACAGGGTGGGGGGGAGAAAACATGGCATTTACCTGACAGCAGATCTGCACCAGGTAGACCAGCTCCTTGGATTCACAGCCATTCCTCGTCACTTCGTTCTGTTCCTCCGGGAGCGAAAGCTGCACCAGGGAAAGAGGGAGAGAAGGAGCAGGTCAGTGAGCAGGGACAGGCCAGGCTTGGAATAGCACATCAGGCACAACAGCCACAGCAACTTGCTCCACGACATGCTGAGTATCAGGGAATCAGGGAAAGGCTGGAGCTGCCAGGGGAGAAACACTGAGCATTCCCAGCTCACACAGACCCTCCAACGCCATTGGGTTGTGGCACCTCACCTGACAGGTTAAAAATAAAGATATGGTTCAAAAATAAAACAATTAAAGGGAGGCAAACTGCTCGAGCCAGGGATTAAAGCTCCAGCCAAGGAGTCTGCAAAATTAATTGTTCACTGAAAATACCTCTATAAATATTCATGTATCAGATAAAAGTGCTTCCCCTTCCCCCCCATTTTATTCATTTTTTATTTTATACATTCAGGCAGGCATTAGATAATAAAACATATCTCCCAATTTCAGTGTTGTCGAGCAATTCACCCCAACAGAGAATTTTATAGCCCCATTTATCACATACAGAGTCATTAACTGCAACATCAGGATGTTCCTGTTTGGGAGCAGTGAGGGGAGATTTAACTGTCTCATTCCTGCACATCTACTGAGCCTTGAGCATCCTGGTCCTGCCACTCCCACTAGTCTTGATATCCCACACTGAAAACGGCTCATGGTTAATGATCTTCTTCGTGACCAAATTAAGACTGTTTGCAAAGCAAATAAAGGAAATGTTTGCAAAGCAAATAAATAAAGGAAATGTGTACATAAAACTTAAAAGTCTGTAAAAAAATCCTAATTAGCTGAGAGGGGAAAAAAAAAAAAAACAAAACAAAAAAACAAAAAAAAACCACAACAAACCCACCCTGAAACAAATGAAAGCAGAAATGAAAAAAAAAGACTGAGGACAATCCCTAGTTGCCATATTTAATGAGTGTAAAAAGGGAAAAGGAGAAGTGGTTGATGAGAGACACGAACCTCCTGAAAGGGACACAGGAGGCAAAGTTCTCTCCCATATAAACAAACACAAGACCCTGAACGAATTCACTTCTGCTCCTGCCAGTCCCTCCCCGCTCACCGTGAGGAGTTCCCAGAGCACATCCATTCAGCCTCCTCCTTCACCAACCCAGCTCCCTCAATGCTAATCTTCTGATGGCTGTACACAGATAATGACTCACATTTCTGGACCAAGGAAAGCCTTTGGATTTGAACAGTTCATTATATTTTTACACCGTTAGGTGCATTTAGAGGAGCTCGCCACTCCCTTGTGCTGGTGGCGCAAGTAAAACTTCGTGTGGCACTGCTTTTTGGGAAGCAAATGCAAATTTCCCATCTAATAATTTATATCCTAAATCAAGTTGGCGTGTCCAGTCTGCAGCCCAAGAGTGCAGAAGCAGCTAAAACAATGGTACCTCACTGGGGACACCCCAGAGCCTTTGGCTGAGGCTGCCAAGGCAGGGAAGGACATGGGAAGTGTCAAAGCTCTGTGGAAGCTCTGGCAGATGAAACCACTCAGTGTCACCTCCATCTGGGTCTGTCCTTACTCCCTCAGAAGTCCTCCCCCCACAATCCCCATCCACTGTTTCCTCAGCCACTGCTGCAGCTCCTCCTGTGCCTCTTTTTCCTCCACACTCATTTTTTCGTCTCCCAAGCAGTCCCTCCTTCCACCCACACCCTCTCCCTCCTGCAAAGCTTCCAGCAAGAGCTTGAATGATTTCCACGCTCCCTCCCCCTCCCAGGCTGCTGTGAAACACAGTCCCAGAGATAAATCTCTCTAAGTGCTGCAGAGCATCTTAATTCCACTTAAAAACTGCATTCCAGGAAGAGGCAACAGGAAAGATCTGTAAGAGTGACTTTCCTCCGTGTGTAAGAGGGTGGAGATTCCTGCCATTAATGTGATTAAACACAACCATCAGTTCTGTATTGCACCTTCCACCCAACTTTACCACCATTCTCTGCTGTCAAATGTCACATTTAAAGTGCTACTGAGTCTTGAAACTACAGTCAAATTAAAAATAACAAAGCAGAGAGGAAAGGAAAGCTAGTCCATGCTGGAGGGATTTTCCATGCTTGCTATATACAACGGAGGTAACATGGAGCTCTGGTTTAAATAGGGCCACCAAGATGATCAGAGGGCTGGAGCACCTCTCCTATGAGGAAAGGGTCAGGGTTAGGGTTAGAGAGTTGGGATTGCTCAGTCTTGAGGAGAGAAGGCTCCAGGGAGACCTGAGAGCCCCTTCCAGGGCCTAAAGGGGCTCCAGGAGAGTTGGAGAGGGGCTTTGGACAAGGGATGGAGGGACAGGACAAGGGAGGATGGCTTCCCACTGCCAGAGGGCAGGGCTAGATGGGATACTGGGAAGGAATTCTTCCCTGTGAGGGTGTTGAGACCCCGGCACAGGTTGCCCAGAGAAGCTGTGGCTGCCCCTGGATCCCTGGAAGTGTCCAAGGCCAGGTTGGATGGGACTTGGAGCAACCTGGGCTAGTGGAAGGCATACCTGCCTGTGGCAGGGGGTAGGGCTGGGTGGGTTTTAAGGTCCCTTCCAGCCCAAACCATTCCAGGATTCTATGAATTAAATGCAGGTTTCCTACCCAGGGAGAAAACTTTCCATCCTTTACTCTCCCCTGTGCTTACGGAGGGTACAAACACCTCCTCCACCAACCCTCAAGGGAATTTCAGGCCTTGCCTCCATATCAGTGCTTACACACATCCCCACAGGCTCTGCTGTGCTTTGTCAGGCTCCATTCACCCCAAAAAACCAGCAGCCAGGTGGCAAAACCACCAACGTGCAAATGCAGCAGCTCCCTGAAGACATTCAAGGCCTGGTGCTGTACAACAGGGTAGAAAAAGGCACGGGGCAGGTGAAGACACAGGCTGAACTGCATCACAGGCTGATCTACACGAGGTTGGACTTGAGTCAAGCCACGTCTGTGCACAAACTCTCCAGAAATAGCAGGTGAATCATCTGTGAGGTCCATGTGTGTGGGACACTGAGTTACAGCAACTCCATTTAAAGCACACACCTGCCCGAGCATCGACCTGCGGGGGCACAGCCACTGATTTCACACCCACAGACTGTCCCCGCTGCAGTGCTCCTCATGTCCCTGCTTAGACAAACCCACCGTGGTGAGAAGTGACATTTAAACCCCCTGTACCACTTGCAACTGTCTTGTTTCAGAGTGAAGCTGTAAAAGCCAGTGAACACAGCTCCCCTCCCGCAGCAGCTCTGTGCTGACTGAGACAAAATCATGGATGCCCTGATGCTGAAAAGCCTTTCCTGCTGCTGCATCCCTTGTAAACAGAACATCCTGGAAAGCACAGCTGCCCCCAGGCCTGATTTGAAACCCAAGCACAAAGCAAAGGCCTCTCCTGACCTTAGTGGACTCCAAACATGACTCACGGGCAGAATGTGCTGGGCTTCAAAGTGGGACACTGATTTTTGTGTTCTTAAAGGACGGGGCAGAGAGCAGGTCTCCAGGATACCCCTGTACCCATCCCAGTGTGGATCACTGAGACAGCTGGAATAATCTGCAACTAGCATTTATGGTCACTGATCAGAGCATCAGACACAACACTTTATGATAGATCATCCGAAATGTTCCTTTTTCACACTGAAAACGCTGTCAAACCTCCTGAACCTGACAAACAGTTACGATGCATTAGATTCCACTGGATTCATTTATTATGGATTATCTGAGCTTGGCCAGCACCAGGGGATTGTGACTGATTTTAGCAATGAGGTTTAGGGTTTCCTAAACTTTTCGGTGTCACTTTATGACACACAAAGAAAGCCTTAAGGATGGTCCTATGGACACAGCACACTTTACCAGGCAGATGGATAATGCAGAGTGCTACAAATGTCATAGAATCATGGAATCCTGGAATGGTTTGGGTTGGAAGGGACCTTAAAGCCCATGCAGTCCCACCCCCTGCCATGGGCAGGGACACCTTCAACTAGCCCAGGTTGCTCCAAGTCCCGTCCAACCTGGCCTTGGACACTTCCAGGGATGGGGCAGCCACAGCTTCTCTGGGCAACAATGTCAAGGTATTGTTCCAATTTGTCTTTTCACATCTACAGACAAGTTTGGGAGTCTCCACTGTGCCTTTGTGCACACACCCACCAAGAGCTAGGCATGAATTCAACACAGTCATTTTGTTCTCTGCCAGCAAACTCACATCAGGTTGCTCGTGCAGGTGACAAATAAAGAGCTGTAGCTCCTCAGACAAAGATCCACAAAATGATGAGAAACTCTAACAAACACAATAGCAAAGACTTCCAAGAGCAGGACGTTGGGCTGAAGGAGCACGAAGGATCTCACAGCACCAAGTTTCCCCTTGGCATTGTGAAAGACAAAATTAAGTCCCATCCCTTGTTCAAACACAATTTTACCCAGAAGAGCTCTGCTTGCTGGCCAAGACTCTACTGATCATACAGGGAGGACAAGCTTAAAAATGCTTCTAGTTCATGTCTGAGACAAAGAGGCTCAGCTCTGGTAAGCTGGGAGATAAGGAGAGTGATTACAGGAGTCTCCTGCAGAGGGTAATTTATTGGTTATTCCTCCTGTAGAGCAGAATAGCGGCAAAGCAGAGGGTGAGTTATGATGTGGCACACTCAGAATCTCATTCAAAGCTCAGTGGTTTTTACAGGGCACAAGTGTGAGGGAGCATTTCTCCTCCAGATCCAAACCAAGGCTCTCATCTCTCCTCTCCACAGTGGCTTTGGAAGCTCCTTCTCCCCCTCTAAGCATAATTCTCATATCCAGCCTGGAGCAGAGCAGCAGGAGTTTGAGAGGCTCATTTGTTTGTCTGGAGCTCCAGGATTTCAACCTGACTGTGAACCTGCCTGGGAGGCACTGGGACCTGCCACGTTCCCTCACACAGATCCCAGAGGCAGCTGCTGGGGCTCTGTTTCACTTGCCAGTGTGACCACAGGCAGAAAAACAATTAAAGACAGCTTCTGACATCCCTGAAATCATTTCTTTGCTTCCAACCACAGCCAGAGTCTTGTGTGCTCCTCCTAAAAACTCTGAGAATCATTTCAAGAAAAGGACTGCATGAATCTGCTGCCAGGACTAGGATTGTTGGTCACTAAATTATGTACCAATACTGTCACTAATGCCTCTTCCAGGAGCCAGTCCCTGCTGTGCAAATACAGCATAAGCTACAGACTTTTTGGCTTTCTACTGGTTCCAATCAGTCCACCATGAAGAAGTGGCAAATAAGACTTGGCTTTGCAAGGTCAGTGGGGCACATCTGTGCCCAAGACCCCCAGACATCAAAATAAGCTAATTTTAATAGTTTTGGCTTTCATTTCTTTGTTTCCCCTTTTTGCTGAGTGACGGTGACTCTACCACCCAGCTCTCCTGCTGAAAGGATTGTTCGTGAGAAGCCTGGGAAGTGCAGATTTGATTCGTTAATGAACTTATTTATTTCAACTTCTGCTCATAAAGCCCTGAACACACTGATTTCGCTTTCACACATCACATGTGAGTAACACAGAGCCATGGTGGAGAGCTGCCACTCAAATACTGCTTCAATACAATTAAAAAGATTGAAAAAGAAGAGAAGAAAACATAAAATAAAAGAAGAAAGTCCCAAACAAATCCCCCTCACCAACAGAATCAGAGTTAAGGTTAGAGTGGGACGCATTCAATAATTAGATGATAATTGATTAGAGAATGAGAACTGCAAGCTGGGAAAATAATCTTGATTCCTTCGCCCTTCTTTAGGAACAGAAGAAAGAATTCCAGCCAGGGAAGAGCAGAGTGAGAACATGGGAACAACAAGGTCAGTGCAGGAGGGGCAGGAGGTGCTCCAGGCACCGGAGCTGAGGCCCTGCAGCCCCTGGGGGAGCATCGGGGTGCAGAGACCCCCCAGAGGAACATCGGGGTGCAGAGACCCCCCTGCAGCCCATGGAGGAGCCCATCCTGGAGCAGGTGGGTGCAGGAAGGAGGCTGTGACCCCGTGGGAGGCCCAGGATGGAGCAGGGTCCTGGCAGGGACCTGCAGCCCATGGAGAGGGAAGCCCAGGCCGGAGCAGGTTTTTCCCGGGTTGGACTCGTGTTCCTGTGGGGGACCCACGTCGGTACNGGGACCCCACGGGAGCAGGGCAAGGACTCCAACCCCTCTCCCCGAGCAGAAACAACAACTGACCCTAACCCCCATTCCCGTCCCCCTGCACCGCTGGGGGCAGGAGGGAGAACGTGGAAGGAAGGAGGGGTGGGGGCAAGGTGTTTTTAAGATTGTTTTATTTCTCACTCTTTGGCTCTTATCCCCTAAGTAATAAATTTAAGTGCTATCCCCACTCTGAGTCTGTTTTGCCCGTGCAGGTGATCAGTCACTGACCTCTCCCAGCTCTTATCCCAACTCATGAATCCTTGGCTGTTTTTTTACCTCTCTCCTCTGTCCTGTTGCAGAGGGAGAGGGTGGCTTCAGTGGGTACCTGGCATCTGGCCACGGTCAACCCACTACACACCTGTAGAATAACTCCTACAACCTCCTGCAGCTGATTTCAGTATTCTCAATATTTCAATATCCCACACAGCATCTCCCCAGTTCTTACCTAAATTCCTGGGAAAATGATGCACTGATTGGAGTCAGTAGAGAGCCAAAACATCTACAGCTTATGCTGCATTTGCACACCAAATATTATTATTATTGCTCCATACTATTAATAATATTTATTATTGTCAGTTATATTATAAATATATTGTAAATATAATCATATGATAGTATATAAAAATATACACATATAATCATATTATTTGTGGGGTAAATATATATTTATATAATTAATATAATAAAATGTATTTATAATATAAGTAATGTGATATACAGTTATATTTCTATAATAAATGTGACATCTATTTGAAGTTTGCTATAAAGTACAAGCAGGTTCCAGCCCAAACACAGCCACATCTGCAGGAAGGCCGGGAGGGGATGGCAGGAATGCTGACCAGGCCTTTGCCAGGAGTTCTCAGTCAGTGGAAAGGCTGATGCTTTTCCTGGCAGAGGTTGTGTCATTGTTCCAAGGAAACCTGGGGGATCTTCGCACGTTTTTCCAAGCTGGAATTTAAGGTCCAATCCCTGGCAAAGGCAGGGACCAGACAAAGGGAACTGCAATTCCTTTTGCTCAGAGTCAGCCACAGCCACAGCCACAGCTCCTGAGGTCTCAAACCACGTTCCATCTGAGAACTTCTCTGACAGTATCAGGAACGACTTTTTTAATTTCTTCCTAAACCACCCCACTTTAATGTCTCCTTGATGTTTCCCCTCTCTTAATTTATGATGTTTGTGCAATTTAGCAAGTCAGAAGAGGGCAAAGCCACAGGCCCAATGGCACCTTCGTGCATCGCTCTGGAATGTCTGCCTTGGGTGAAAAGTGTGTCTGGTGGCCAAGAGAAAGAAATACGAGGCTCATTTCCCTGTGAAAAATTACTGTGTTTTATTGAAAAAAAAAAATAAAATTCTAAGGCCCAAATATCCTCGGGACAAATCCCGAAGAAATTAAAAGCCTTAACACTGATCGAGCTCTGAGACGCTGCTTTTCTTTCCCCCTGTCAGCTCCAGGCCCTCACAGAGAGAACTTGCACTACCCCCTGAATTAACCTGCTCATTCAAACACCACTTCACCTTCATTACCCACTCTATTACTTACAGAAGCTGCTTCTGTAATGGGGCACCTTCAAGACCTGCCTTTTGATGTATTTGACAACCTTATTTTATTATATTCGAAATTTTAAGTTGGCAAATCACCTCAAACAGGGAAATGTTTCCCACCTAATTACTCTGACAGCACAAATGTATTTATCTGGCCTGGTTTGCCTCGCTCCAGCTTTATCTTGCTAAATGTACTAATTATCCTCCCACACACTTCCCATCTCCTGCTTTCTCCTTCTCATCCCCAACTGTGGCTTCAGAGCAGGAAAAGAACATTTCTAACAGAGTGGTTTCTTTACCAACCATAAATACCCTGAAGTAACGATCAAAGTAAAGATAAGAAAGACCCGTTTAAATAATATTTTTCTATCTGAAACTCCATTTCTTCCCTGACATTTGACATCACCCCTTTGACAACTCCAAAGCAGTACTCAAGAGCAGCAAAAAATACCTATAAAATCAAATAGAGCTTGAGAAGAGAAAAAAGGAAGATGCATCTCCTGTAATGCCACATGGATCACTACTCCGGGCTCTCTCTGGGTATCTCCATGGAACACCACGGGCCTGTCACACTCAGAACCAGGCTGAGCAGAGATCCAAGCACAGCTCTCCCAGGATGGCTGGATTTTGGTCTTTAAGGACCCTTCCAGCCCCAACTATTCTGTGATTCCATGACTTTCATGTCCCTTTTTGTAGAGCGTGTGTGATGGTGTGCAGAAGGGTTTGGATACTGGAATTAAACTCAAAGGCACCTCTGCAGTAAAAAGGCAAAGTGTCTCCACGAAGAGATCGTTTCCTCCCCATGGATTTAGCTGAGTACAACAGAAAACATCACTGGAATGTGTGAGGAAACTGAATCATGGAATCCCAATGGTCTGGGTTGGAAAGGACCTTAAACCCACCCAGTCCCACACCTTCCACTAGCCCAGGTTGCTCCCAGCCCCGTCCAACCTGGCCTTGGACACTTCCAGGGATCCAGGGGCAGCCACAGCTTCTCTGGGCAACCTGTGCCGGGGTCTCAACACCCTCACAGGGAAGAATTCCTTCCCAGTATCCCATCTAACCCTGCCCTCTGGCAGTGGGAAGCCATCCTCCCTTGTCCTGTCCCTCCATCCCTTGTCCAAAGCCCCTCTCCAACTCTCCTGGAGCCCCTTTAGGCCCTGGAAGGGGCTCTCAGGTCTCCCTGGAGCCTTCTCTTCCCCAGGTGAACCCAGTCCTCCCAGCTCTCCCAGCCTGGCTCCAGAGCAGAGGGGCTCCAGCCCTGGAAGCATCTCCGTGGCCTCTTCTGACTCACTCCAGCAGCTCCACGTCCTTCTGCTGTTGGAGCCCCAGAGCTGGACACAGCAAATTCCTTTCCCAGCAGACCCAAGTTTCCATCAAATCACAGGCAAACTCAGCAGTTGAATTTTATGCAAGTACCAGCACTAAGTAAATGTAAAAGGTTGTGGGATGTGGATTCTGCCTGTAGTTACTTTCAGAACTATTTTAAGCCGGTAAATCACACGAGGCAATTTTTTCCTGTGGCAGGATGATTGTTCAGCATCCCTTCGACTGAACTTCACCTTCAAGACTAATAAATCCTCCCACGGTTTATAAATATGCACAGCCAGAGAAAAGGGCAGGTCCCTGCAGGACCCTCAGGGTGCTTCAATCCTCCTGGATGCAGGAACAGTTCCATATGTGCCCTATATGCACCAGAACAGGTCTTCTTTGGGCTGTTTTGTTCTTTTGTTTGCACTCTAAGCTTCCAGTGAGGTCATGCCCAAGCGTCCTGGTACCTCTGGGAGAGGTGAGAACAGCTGGGACACTCCTTGAGGTCCCTCACAAATTCAAACTCTTGCAGAGAACAACTTCGAAATCACACAATCCCAGAATGGTTTGGGGTGGAAGGGACCTTAAAGATCATCCATTCCACCTCTACCATGGGCAGGGACACCTTCCACTAGCCCAGGTTGCTTCAAGCCCCGTCCAACCTGGCCTTGGACACTTCCAGGGATGGGACAGCCACAGCCGGAGATGGATGGAGACAGGGGGAGTGCTGGGCTCCCATCCTGACCAGGAAATATGAAAAACAGAGATCTTGTGGTGGCACAGGCTGCTGCAACTCTTTCCATCCACATCACCTGAGCTCTTCCCAGAGGGAGGGCAAATGGCACCGCTTTGGGGTGGCAGCAAAGAAGGGCATCTCGTGAGATTTAATTGCTCCAGGATTTGGCATTTGATTTAGAGGTTAATTCCAGGTGTGGTGCTGGACAAAGGTTACTGAGGCTGCTCCCACTGCTGCCCACAGGCTTTGGCTCTGCCCTTGCTCAGGCACAGCAGAGGAACAACCCCAAAACCCAGCAGAGACACAAAATCCACAGCAGGAGCCAACTTTGCAATTCAACACCAGCTTTTAGCACTGGGTGAAGTTCTCAGCATCTGATGGTGTTCCTGCCATCACATCAGTGTGGAGTGAAGGTGGTTTTAGGGGTGACCAGTCCCCCCCAGGTTTCAGCAGTTGCTCCTCAAGGGTTTGTCCATGTGCAGAAGCCCCCATGTGTGAGGAGGAATTGAGGAGGAATCTCACACAGGAGCTGGGAATGGGCTGCTTATGCAACTACACTCCAGGAAAGACTCCCCTGCAGACACAGCAGCTCTGAGCTGCTGGTTTTCACTTCCCCAGGGACTGGGCAGGACAGGCCCCTCTGGTCAACCACATAAAGGATAAGGCATGTTAAGGAATACTAATAATAACATCTAAGCCAGAAACACAAAATAAATGTGAAACCAGGCAGAACACCTGCCCAGTGCCACACTTCCGTGGCACACAGCAAGAGGAGAGGGAAGCCAATTCCTTGGGAATTCTACCCTTCCCAATCTCCCTTTCTGGAGAGGTGGGTCCTCCCTATGCCAGGCTGCTGCTCTCAGACACAAAGCCCAGCACAGAGTTGCTGGGTCTCTGAAGATGAATCAGGAGTAACCTTGACATCATTTCACTCCCTGCAGTCAGAAATGCACAGCTTGGGAATATCCCCCCTCAATCCCCGATCCCAGGCTGAGCTGCCAACGCAGGCAGCTCACGTATAACTGCTGGAGTCTGTTTGTTTTAATTCTTAAGCCAAGTCTATTTGATGCCCAAGCTTGTTGGGACATAAAACCTCAGAGAGTTGTATCAGAGATGCTTTCCCCGTTTTCTCACGTGGTCTCACCCTTTTATTTCCTCTAAATGTGTAAGAAGGTCAATCTTCAGAAGCCATGAAATATTCATAAAAACTTCTTAGATGCAGCCACTGGGGACTCCATTAGGCAAAACCAACTTCTGAGTGTCCGAAAATCCAATGTTTTCATGGAGTTAAAACATGATGTTATTAAAACCAAACCAAGGAACACCCCCGTGTGTGGCTCCATGCAGAGCAGTACCTTGGGCACTGGCGATTGGCAAAGAGGGCACAACATCCTGGATGGCTCCATGGGCTCCATTTGCCGCCTGGGGGGGTTTAGCTGGAATTTTGTGTTTTGTCTTTAAAGCTCTGTATGACCTGACCATTGAGAAACTCCCTTGCTCTGTGTATTCCAGGCTACAGAAATTATGGCCATAAAATAAACACTGCTGAACTTCTCAGATTGAAGCCACTGGGCTGAAAACTGCTTTTCACCTTAGCTGGGTGAAACCTGGATTTTTCGGGCTCCTCCACGTGACACAGGATCTCTCTCACTTGGAATGAAACTTGGGAACACACAGGAGAAAGGTGGAGCCACTCCCAGATTTGCTTCACATCTTCCCTGCACACTTTCTGCTTCCATGACCACCTCACTTCCTTCTCCTTCTCTCAGGGGGACACTATTTCCAGGCTCTGGGCTTTCAGAGGGCAACATGAACCACAACCCTGGGCAGAGGCTCCCAAACCAGTGTTTACCAGGACAGGGGAGGCTGTTCTTCCACCAGACTGGTAATAACTTCCACATGGTGACAACATGGAAAGTCCCTGCACTCAGGAGCTGTGACCACAGCTGGGGAGTCACTGCCAGAGCATGAACTGGTTCAGGCAATCATGGTGCTCCTGCAAACTGAGGTTAGGAGGCCATTCCCAACCCCATTCCCCAGCAGCCCCCAGGCTCAGCAGTGAACTCCACGTCCTCTGCTCCATGGACGTGCTCCAGGGAGGAAGAACTAGAAGATAAAAGAGCAGAATCTGTTACTGACTCCCTTCTATTACTCCTGACCACCAAGAGAGACACCCCGAGGCATGGAACACAAAGGAAAAGGTTTTGCCAGCACACCTCTGCTGGGAAGCCAAAGTACAGCTCTTCCAAAGGGAGGGAAGGGGTGGTCCAGCCTGGGAGAACTGATGCATCTGGCCCAGCACACACAGAGCCTCCCCCGTGGCGTGTTGTGATTAAATGGTTGTGCTGTTGTTTGGACAAACAGCACATTCCAAGCTGGCAGCACAGGGGGATGTGTGATGTCCTGCTCCACGGCATGTTCCCAGAGCAGGAACAGCCCTGGACACCCTCACCTCCAGCAGGGCATCCCCACAGCCCCGTGGGGCTCTGCTGCACTGACCCCAGGGCTCCCAGGGAAAGGAAATAACTGTGCCACAGCCAAGAGGAAATGAAAATAATCTTGGGGTGCACAACTTGCCCCTCTCAAATTCAATTTCCATACAACAATATCGCATAAATAAAGCATTTCCTTCATAAAAGCAATTGCAAAGCTGGGTTAGACGACTAAAGGTTCCCATGAATGCCACAGTGCTGACAAAAGATAATTCCAAATAACACTGGAACTCCTGGCACAGACACCTCCAGGTACCACAAACCAGGCCCCAAGCAAAAGGGTTTGATGTAAAAGACTTTGAAGACATGTTTGAGCGACTTTACAGAAAACATCTTTTAGAGCATTTTGGGATCAGGGGGAGGATTTTGAACTTCTTGTTTTGTTTCAAACTTCTGAGATTCGACTCATTAAGCTGCACATGAGGAGGAGTCTGACCCCCACATCTCCAGAGCAGACTGAGCTGTTCCCTAGGAATTCCTAGCTTTTACAATGAGGAAGAGGAGGATGAGAAGGACGGAGGAGGAAGGAAGGAAGGAAGGAAGGAAGACCTTGGTTATTCACAGAAGTGTGTTGTAAGGAATCAGCATAAGAAAAGATCCACAAGTCCAACAAATAGCTCCCAAATCATTAATTTAAGTCTCAGAGTGGCTGAATTTTGTGTGTGAGCAGCTCTGCCACCAAACTGTGCAGGAATCTGAAAGCTGCCAGTCCAAACAGCCCTGGTTTCTCTGCTGGGGCTGCTCAGCCAAACACACAGAAATAAAACACAAAAAAACCTCACGGTTTCTTTAACTCATGGCAAATGATGAGCTCAGATTTTTGAGTATCTCAGGTGCTGCATCACCAGCAACACCAACCAAACCCTCAAAGGGAAGGTTTCACTCAGCCTGACCAAATAATGGAGGAAAATGAAGTCTGGGAAGAGATTCCCTCTCTTCACATATGCAAATCTGGGAACGAGGGATAAAAGGCTCAGCGGGCCTTAGGAAAAGCAAGAAGCAAAGACAGGCAGGAAATAGGAAGTGGTTTAAGTCCAAGTCTCCTCCACAAAAGCCAAGGAGCTGAGCCAGCACACAAGGGAGCACTCGGGACACATCCTGACACACAGTGACTTACACCGCCAAGAGGAGCCAGGGGAATTCTCGTAACGTTTTTCCAGGGGTGTTGCAGATGCTGTGACAGATTTGTGCTGCTTTTGAGAGCCTGGAGTGGCACTAAGCTCCTGCGACAGGATTTCTGAGGTGGGCACGTGGGCAGAGTTGTTCCTAGAAAGCCCAGACGCTGATTTTGTCTGGTTAATAATTTACAGCCTATGAATGAAGAAGTGCATGTAACCTCCTAAAACCATTCTGTCAACCACAGATTTTTCTCTGGTTCCTGTCAGACTGACATCTAACATGAGCATTGTGTGTCCCTGCACCTGATGAAAGATTTATCCAAGTCTGCTTCACAAACATTCAAATTTTCATCAAAAAGAAAAACGTAATAAAGGACTACAAAATTACCCAGGTAAAAGGTCAGAGTCGATACACATTCACTTTATCAGCTGATACTACTTCATATTCAAAAGATTCTTTTTAAAGATGCATGAAAGATCAAAGCAAAGGAAATGAATGACAAAATCTCATTTTAAAAGGAAACCTTTGCTAACCCTACCCTCACGCAAAGGACGTGTTCTAGGCATTATTAGCAACAGTTTGGAACACAGCTAGCACCAGAACATCCAATATACTCACTTATTTACTGTCCTCTCATTTCTCTAACTAGTAGAAGATGCACTAAAAGGTTTAAAAACGTGGGTTTCAATGGCCATTGTATTAAGCACTGTTGGGATGTTCCCCAGCCCCACTCCCAGTTGAGTCCCTCCACCTCATTAATATGATCTCAGACTGATTTCCTGAGCGCAAAAAGCTCTTCCCAAAAGCCCCAAGTTAACCTCTGGAAGGAGACCCCCTGTTTGCACCGTCCTGAGCTTTGTCACGTGAGACGGTCTGCACAAAAAATACAACCAACTCCCTGTAAACTACATCTGCTGGTGCTGCTGTTAAACCGGGATGTGAATCCCCTTTTATTGCCACGGCAGCCCCTGGTGCCACCCCGGAGGCGCCCTGCCAGCTGGTTTCATGGGACCCCCGTGACTCCACGGTGCCAGCACAGAGGGTCTCCGCGGGCTGTGCACTACTTACCCCTGCTCCAAAGCTCCGTCCTTCCCATGGATGGATCCCTAGCCCAGGCCTAACCCCTCCAGGTCCCTCCGGAGCTTCCCAGCAGCTGACTGGAAAGACCTCGCAGGCATCGGCTCCCGAAGGCAGGAACTCCCGGCTGGGGAATCACATCACCCTCGCGGTGCTGCCGCCCCGGAGCCGCTCCTGCAGCTCAGCATTCCAGGGAATATCGCCGGGGCTGTGCCTGCCCGGCTCCCACACTGCCCATTTCATGCTCGGTTCGCAGCGCCGGGGAATCCGCCGCCTTCCCTCCCCTCCCCGGGAAGGTCCCGCTGGACGAGCCGGGCAGCCCGAGCAGAGAGCCAAGAGAAACAGGGAGGCAGGGAATGCGGGCAGGGATTGCGCTCCCGGGGCTGCGGCTCCGGCCCGAGAGGAGAGGAGGGGAAAAAAATGACAGCAAGTGCCATCACATGCTGAAAAGGCAGCTCCGGTTTAAGGCGAAGCTGATTCCTCACTGCCCGTCCTTCCCCAGCCGCTCGGAGCTGGAGCTCCAGGAAATTCCTGCCCGGTCCCTGGTGCTCTGCGAGCCGCGAATCGGGGCAGGATGTGTGCTCCCTGAGGCTCGGGGACAACAGCTCCCTGTTCGCTGCTTATTCCCTAAAGCGAGCAAGGATTTAAGGATGCGAACTTCGCTGTCAGAACCTCCCCTGGTCCGGGAGCAGCCTTAAAGGCGTCCACGTGTCCGAGGGCTCCGTGTGTGGCCACGGAATGAATGATCCTCGTCTTAAACGGCCCAGGTCATGGCTCGCTGGCTGGATTTTATCATCCAGCACCTGAGCCCCAATAACCGCCAACAAGGAGATCGCCCCTGCCCCAAGACCCCAAAAAAACCTGGGTTCGATTTTATGTGCGCGCGGTAATTGAACCACTCCAAGGACGCTCTCATTAGACCGAATCTGACAAACAGCACACCGTGTGCTGATGCTGCTGCAATTCCACGGCACTTCTGCCGGTCCAGAAAGAGCCAGGTCTAGCCCTTCCTACGCAGAAAGAGGGAATTTTGGGAATCACGGGCCATGGAAGCGGTTCTACCACAGCCAGCCCACCCCTGCCTGGGGTTTATTCCACCACCGAAGGGAGGGATTGCAATCAGCTCCCTCTTCTCACATCCACCCATCTGAACTTAACATCTTAAATCTTAAAATCTTAAAATCTGACACTTTCTTAGCACAGACTCATGCTTTTATTGTAAAATTTGGCTAAGGAGCTCCCTGGCCAGATCCAGGTGTAATTTTGCAGTCCCGGCCAGGGAAGTTGTGAAACACAGATCACGAGGTCAGTCAGTTCTCAGAAGCTGCAGGTCCCTGCCAGCGCCTTCACCTCCCAAGAGCCAGGAAGGGTTTTTCCCCTGAATATGTCAGAAGCTCAATCTTGCATTTAATTTATTATTTTACTGCAGATGATGCCCTGTTTGAAGCAGCCACTGTACTTGGGGTGTACTGTCAGTCCGAGATACGGGCTGGGCAGCCCGGAAAGGACAGGGAATGATCCCATTAGCACCCAGTGGAGTTATCAGAGTGGTCTGTTCCACCAGCATCCCACAGTAGGAATTCCCTACAGCTTCGCATTTGAAGTCTAACTCAGCAGAGCACAGATTTTCAAAGCCTCTTGCACATTTTTCAGAGTTGTTTCTTTACCAAGGGCCTTCTAAGATGCAGTGACAGGACAGAGAACTCTGCCCATTCCAGCACTGATACCCATGTTCCTGCCTATGGGCAATTCTCCTAATTTCCCCCTTTTCTTGCCTAAACTGATAACACACTTTAATCTATTTACATGTCCCTTGTCCATATCTTATGTGTTAGTGTAACAAAAACACCCTTGATGCCCCCAAAAAATCTGCACATGACTGTAAGGACAATTAATCAGTTTTCCTTCCTCACACAGGTACAATAAAGTGCAGTGTAGCACAGCACTGTACACGAATGTACACTTTCTGCACAGGAACATATAATTTCAGTATAGGGAAATGCATTTTCAGTATAGGAACATACACTTTTCCAGCCTTCTCCATCAGCTGATAGCGATTTCCCCCCCTCTTCAAAGTTTCTCTTTGTTCTTTCAGCTCTGAAAATACCCCGGAGAATTTGTAATGCTCAATGCAAGCTGGTTCAAGAATTGAAAATTAGCATTGTTAGAAAGAAACTCTGCTTCTTTCCCACCCACTGCCCTATTTCTCCCGACTCCTGGAACTTTCCTGTCCATTAAAAGTGTCAAGAAGACATTTCAAGTGTTACACTGGGAAACTTATCAGAAGGTGCCATATTTTCAGGTAGAACAAGGTGGGAAAATTCATGAGATTGCTTCTCACACCCCCCGAGGAAATGAGACCATGGGATGCTGCAGCACATAAAAAAAAAACATTTAGGGAGTGAAGGAAATCAGTGCCTATATAGTCTAAAATACCCCAAGAGCAGCCTGATTTTGTGCAAACAGGGCAGTGACCAGTAAGAAGGAGCCTCTCCTGTCCTGCTCTCTCCTCAGAGTCCCTCAGCCCATCTAAATCCCAATTTCCTCCTGCACCTGGTCTTCTCTGATACAACTGAAAAGCAATTCCTGACACAGAGGTGGTGCCACTACACATCAATTCTCTGTAGCCTGGCCTGTCATGGACAAAGGGATTAGGGACAGTGACAATGAGGAAAATCTCTTCTGAGCATGCAAACATATTTGCTGAGGCAATGAGCACCTGAAACGACCTGGGAGAGGCAGGAGAGGGATGTCTGAACGATGGTCCCTGCCAGAAATCAGCCTGTATTTTGACAACTAACATCACAGAAACATTAAGGTTAGAAAAGACCTCCAAGATCATCAAGTCCAATCTTTGACTGAAAAATTAGCCTATAAGACTTATAAATATAGGGAGCTAAAAAGGGTCTTATCAGTGTAAGACAAGCCTGATCATAAATTTTGGTCCCTCTTATAAAGTACCTGTTCTGCTTGCTCACAGAATTCCTACCACAGAGCTGATTTCCTTCTTAGAGGGAAATCATATAAATAAATAAATATAAACCAGAAAAGCTCTCATTCCCTCAACTGACAAATCACATTTTAACCAGTCACAATATGGGCTATTCTCTAAATTGAGTTTATTAAATGAAATCACTGCTCTCAGCCTTACGAACAACACCCAGCTCTCGCTGGCACAAGCAGATCAGGAATTGAATTTCAAACTCTGCAATAATCTTCTGGTTCACAAAGCCCAGCAGCACATCCCAAACTGGAATTTGGGAGTGCAGTCAATGTGCCTCCCAACCCGTGATCATCTCTTCACTGTCAAGTTCTCTGGAGGAATAAAGCAAAATTTCCCGTTAATTTGCCTCAGCTCTTTCTAGAGAAATCATCTTTCTCATTCCAAGAAACCCATTCCCCAAGTGACACATTCAAAATCTACAAGTTTCCCAGGAACCCAAATCAGATCACTCTGTTGGCCAACAGAGACAATCAGCCAGAAGTGACACTGTTTGTGTCCTGCCAGGGACAACCCCCTGCCTAATCCCCAACAGCACAACCAACACCAGGCAGCTGTTCCCCTCTCACCCCACTGTGCTGAGCAAACAGTTAAATAAAAATCATCCTGGCTGCAAACCAAACTCTGCTGCCGACAGAAATTCCCAAAAGATTGTAACTCCTCCCACTGCAGGACCAGCAGCCAGAGAGCAAACGCAGCCTTCTCCAAAGGAAACCACCTTCGGTCCCTGGGGAGCGTAACACCAGACATGGAAAGGGGCACCTGGACACTCCAGTCCTCACCCCACGGGCCGTGTTCCCAAAGGGAAAAGGGAATATCTTCCATGCTACTGTTCAAAGCAAAGCTAATTCAGCTAACGATGGGTTCCCAGAGCGACAGCTGGCCGGGCTGAAACGCAGGAACTTCAGGGCTCTGAGAGGACTCTGCCATGGTGGCAGTTTAAAAAAAACCTAAATATGCCACTGACCTTCCACCTCTCCACAAAG
Organism: Cephalopterus ornatus; assembly: GCA_013396775.1. NCBI lineage: Eukaryota > Metazoa > Chordata > Aves > Passeriformes > Cotingidae > Cephalopterus > Cephalopterus ornatus. The sequence continues at coordinate 261,574 of VZRE01003873.1, read as the reverse complement.
GACACGTTTTTCAAAGTTCTCACCGAAATACGGAGCATTTCAAACTCCCTGAATGGCTCCGCTTTCAGCTGTTGTTGTTGTTTGGGTCTGTGTTGATTAACACATGTAAATAAAGGCAGCTGGTGCTACCTCTCTCTGTTTCCATTTCACACCCTATTAAAGCCTCGTTTCACAATTAATTGAAAGCAAAATGAGATTATTCAGAAATAAGTCCTCCCTGGCAGCCTCACTGTGCTGAGGTCTGGTCACTCGCTACCTGGGGAGACCCAGGCCTTCTCCTGGCAGCATCCAAAATTCAGTTCTTGGATATCACACACCACCACCAAAAACAGGGCTGGAAAATGAATTGAGTCTACAACCATCTCACTCACAGCACCCTTCTCAGCACAGGAGAGGGAGGGATTCTTCAGTTCTACTGCCAGGATAACTGTATTATTCCATGTGCAGAATTTAAGAGATCAAAGTACAAATGAAGACAAGGTGAGAGATGAAGGAATGATTGTCCTGCACCCAAACTATCAAAACACGGGTGCAAAGAAGAGCCCAGTCAGGTTCAGACTCCTCCAGTTCAGTCCAGGAGGGATTTGACTCAGTGTGGATTCACAGCTGTATTTTATCAGCCAAGACAGCACAACAAACTGGACACAAACACCTCTGGCCATGCTCTGAACAGCAAAAACTAATTTATGACACACATATAAACAATACAACATCAGCCCACGGCCACAGAAATCTCCCTCTTGGGCTGGGCAAATTATCACTGTCTCTCCTGCCCATCCTCACTCCAAAAACCCCCAAGTAATCGTCAAGATGAGAATTTTGGGAACTAAAAGTTTCACAGTGCTAAGGTTTAATTACAATCATCTCCACCAAATCATGGAATCATTGAATCCCAGAGTGGTTTGGGTGGGAAGGGACCTTAAAGCCCATCCAGTGCCCCCCCCTGCCATGGGCAGGGACACCTTCCACTAGCCCAGGTTGCTCCAAGCCCCATCCAACCTGGCCTTGGACACTTCCAGGGATCCAGGGGCAGCCACAGTTTTCCCGGGAAAAATGCAGCTGTTTGGAGGTGGAATGAGATGAGATGCAGGCAGGAATTGCTGCCGTGAACTTCCCGAGCACAGGAATCCTGAGAGCCCTTTGCACACTAGATGGCATTGCACTACAAATTATCCCAGGGATCAGGGCAGGATTCTGGATCCTGAAACAGCAGCAAAATCCTCCCTCTGCTCGTGTGGCCCCGCTTCTTCATGGAAGTGAAGCTCAGCCCAACTGTGCGAATGTTTCCAGGGCCAGGACAATGGAGACGGCTCTGGAAGAGGACCCAGCACTTGGTGGCTTTGGGCTAAAACAAAGAGGCAATTAAATTAAAGGAGCTGCTTGATTTATAAATTTATTTAAAGGCAAAGTGGCTCTGCCACAAAACAAAGTGTCCTTTCTTTCACCGTCTCCCACTGGACCAAGCAGGATCCTTCCTCTGGCTGTTGCAAATCAACGTGCACAGACCCTCCAATGTATGAAGGGACCATTATTTATATTTATTTACCTCATTCAGGAACTGCTTACACAGAAAAGCCAGGCGAATGGGCCAGGAATGAGATTTTTTACAGTTTTTCTCCATCCTTTTTTTAACAGGCTCAGTTTATATGCTGGTAATGGATATAAAGGATATATATCAAACAAGGATATAAGGATATATAAGGATATAAACCACCTCAAAGCTATAACATGTTATTGTTTCTGCTTATTGAGAAGTGCATCCATCCACAGCCAAAAATAAGACAGTGAATATAAATTTTTATACAGCTCTATAAGATATATCCAGTTTTTATCTTCCTGCATATAGCATATCATAAAACTGCTGATTTTCAAGGAAAGTGCATTAAAATCACAGAGTTAGTTACAACTGTCTTTTCTCCTCTGAGCTCCAAAATCCATTACATTCTGTGGGAGGTCAGTGACAGTTTTAGTCATAGTCTACTTTTCCATTTGCTGGAAACAAGCACATTATTCCTCTGAGAGCACTGAAAATTGATACAGCCCTGTCATTCCAGGCTATTAGTCTCTTACTCACTTCTTCTGTTTTCTCCCCCACTAAATCAATATTAACATTTTTTCCACGCTGATAAGAATCAAAGTCACTGGAAAAAACGCCTTCTAAACCTCAGCTATCAGCAGGAGTGCCAAGGGAGAAGAAAAAACAACACAGAACCTCCAGAAACATTAATTTTGATGGGGGAAGAGTGCTGTGGCAAGGAGAGCTTAATTGGCTTAAGGGAGTCATTGATCCTGTCTCTCTGTCACATTTTCTAAGCACCTTTTCCACTCAGATACGTTTCTGCTGTGATTCCTCACCCTCCTGTCATCCAAATCCAAGGTATTTGTGTTATTTGAACAGCGCTATGCTGAGTAAGATTTAATTTTGCATGTACAGAGAAGCATTTCCAAGGAACCTGCAAAGGCAGGAAACAAAACTTACTAAAGCACGCGAGGGAAAAACAAACACACCCTGAGGAGCCTGGAAGGCAGGAGCACATTTGGAGGTGCAGGATTAATAATCTCATTTTGAATTAATGAATAAATCTAAACTCCCACTAGGAACTGCAGCTCCTGGTTTTTCTGTAAGAGTTCTGCTGGGACATGAATAAATCTGAATTCCCGTTAGGAATCGTAGCTCCTGGTTTTCCCGGCACCTAACTCCACCCTGAGCCCTCTCACAAACAGGACTCAGAGAGGAGGGAAGGTCAGAGGGAGCAATACCAGCACTCCTGAAACTGCAGAGGTGGGACACCCTCTCCTCCTAACACCCTCCTTTCCACAGACCCGATTCCAGAGGCTCAGGGGAGTATTTCAGCTTATCCCGGTGAGTTCCTGAAGTCTGGTTTCAAATCGGTGCCTGTTCCCTTTCAGGAGCACTGGAAAACTTGGCCATTTCTCCATGTTCCACATATTAACTCTATAATTAAGTAGAGAAGGGTCCATGTTCTCTGAGCTACTGCTGTGGGTTCACAGCCCCTTCAGTCTCAGAGAATGAGCTCGGTGCAATAAGGAATCCGAACGGTTTGGGATGGAAGGGACCTTAAATCTGATCTCATTCCACACTATCCCAGGTTGCTCCAAGCCCTGTACAACCTGGCCTTGAACACTTCCAGGGACGGCGCAGCCACAACTTCTCTGGCCAACAACAACAAAATGTACCTTTCAAATCATGAAATGGGCTCTGTAAATGAGAAGAAATCCTGCTGGCCCAACTTGCACAGGTTTGTCCTTCCCCTGCAAGGTCTGCAGCCTTGTCCAACAAAAACAAACGACCCTGTCACAGGCAGTGTGACCAGCAGCCACAGTTCTTTAAAGCTTCAGAAACAGGCTGGAAGCAAAAGCTGACACAGCTCTGAGCAAGAACTTGCAGGAGCAGGCCCCAGATGGGAGGCACTGAGTGGGGAGGTCAGTGTTACCACAGGCACCTCTGAGAACCCCTTCCCCAGGACAAGCATTATTTATTATCTGGCTAAATACCGACTTCTCCCGCTGACACAAAACCTTGAGCAAGTGCTAAACATGGAATGGACCAGATGGAAGCACTTTTCCTGCTGGGAAAGGGGCGAGGGGGGGGCTGGAAGATGAGTAGAAAAGGTACTTGGTCAAACTGATTTTCTAAAAAGAAAAGTTTTCCTTGGGGTAAAAACTTTTCCCTCCGTAATCAGATGTTGCATAAAAACTTCAGCCAGACTAACAGGCTTTAGCAGCAATCTCCAAGGTACCCCCAAACCTTGGATTTACTGCATCTCCCCCGCTCTCCATGTGCACAAACACATCCATCCACGTGGTTCTGTGGACTCTCACAGCTCCACACCATGTCATGGTTCAGCCCCAAGTGTGCTGGACGAGCTGTGCCCTGCACCACCTCTGCTTTTCCTTCGGAGAAGGGAGTGTCCCAAAGTACCTGCAGGCTTTGGGCAATGCCCAACTCACACCAGGATCCAGAATTCAAAATACAGCTGGCAAGTAACTGAACAGTTGTGGCGGACCTAAGGCCTAAGTATTTTCTACGTATTGAACAAAATGTGACTCCACACTGCAGGTGTTCACCTGCTCTGCACAGTAAATACTGCCCAGATTGAAGAGAAACATTCATATGAGCTACAGAACGAGTATAAATCAGTTCATAACCTCCCTCACACACATAAACACGGTGTTTTAATAGGACATTTTACATTTATCCTGCAGTCACAGAATCCTGGAGTGGTCTGGGTTGGGAGGGACACTAAAGGTCACCTCACTGCACCCCCTGCCCACGGGCACCTTCCACCAGACCAGGCTGCCCCATCCAAGCTGTCATCAATCCTAGACAGTACAGTTTGACCTTGTGTGGGAAGGGCTGAGTGCACTTGCAACTAAAACATCCAATGATATTTGCAGGAGTTAAAGGATTGAATGAAATTACCCATGAAAGAAGCTCCCCAGAATCCAGCCAGGTGGTTGTTTGCTCACCCCCATTACTGTGTGTCCAGCAGTGCTGCACCAAACTGGGGCTGGGGGGAGAGAAGGAGGGAACAAAGGACAGAGAAAAGGCCCATTTGTGCCACATCCTGGGAAACTTCCAGGACTCTGACAGTGGAAACAGGATTAATGTCTTTATCATCACTTAATTTATCATTAACACTCTTCCTACCAAAACAGAGGTGCCAAAACACTGGCAGGGGTTCAAACAGGCACCAGTACAAGCCCCAAAATGAGTGGGTTTAGTTTTATCTCAACCAAATTAAGGAGGAAAACCTCTAAGAAGGGACTGAAAAAGAGATGTTTCTTCTGAGGCGCCACAAGACTCAGAAATTGCCCAGTGGTTGACACAAAAAGGTTCCAGCCTCTCTAGTTCTGACGAAAGGCACCTCCCAGCAAACACGAAGCTGACCCAACTCAGGCACTGAGAATGCAACAGCTGACACCACGGCCACCAATATCCAGCCCTGAAAAGAAATGAGATGGGGGGGAAAAAAAAGACTGAAATGATCATGTTGAAATCTTAAGTCTTAAGCAATTGTGGGAGAAACTCCCAAGTTTCTTTAAACAAACAAGTTTCCTCACCCTGGTTGAGAAAGCCTTGAAGGTACTTGTGGCACTCAAGGGCTTGCACAGAAAAGTGACACTTATTTCGAAATATTTCATCCCCACAAATTCTAATCTCATTCTGTAACTCAGTGATATTATTCCTTAAAATAACAGCACTTACAAAGTGCTGCCTAACATCTCAGGATGATCTTGAAGGTCTTTCCAACCCTAAAGACTCCAGGTCAGCGCAGGGACGTCAAACTCCTCACACTGCACTGAGCAGCATCCCATTGCTCTTCAATATTCACTGTAACTCCTAACAGCCAAAAAAACACAGGGAGGTGGAGGGTTCAGAGCTTTTCTGCTCAGTTTTAAGATGCTAAAGATGGATTCCTGCTTAATTTTGACCAGAATTGAAGCTCTCAGTTCACCTAAATAAGCTTAGAGCAAGTCAGGGGGGTACAACACACAATCCTCTGGAGTGAGAAGTGCCAGGGAAACAATGCAGACTCTCCTGAAGCACCACCACGTGCCATCCAACCTTCCACACTCCCTGACACTCCGGACCACGAGCACTTACATTAACATTGGGTTTTTTTCCAGTGATCACATGTAAATGTACAGCAAAACTCAGGCACAGAAAGGCCACATGGAAAACGTGACGCTGTGTTTTCCAGAACACAAGCACACCCAGGAGTTGCCTTGTTACTTGTCTGCCACAGGTTATTTATTTCCTGTCCGAAAGAACTATATCATGTGCAGTCCCAAAACCCCTGGGGAGAAAGAAAAAATGCCTTCAGAGATACAAAAATGCAGCTCCTGTGTGGTGACCCAGGGAAGAGCAAAGCAAAAATGCCTTAAATTCAGTGTATTAAAGAAATTACCTTGGAAAAGCTTCATAAATAGGATGATTTTTACTTTTGTGGAGCAGTTTGTAAACCACGTGCTGGTTTTTTTGAGCCGTATGTCAGAATCTTAATTGGTTGTGTCCACAGGAGGGACTTGAAGAGTTAAAAACCTCCAGAGGGTGGACTTCAAGAATTACAGTTCCCTGCATAAAGGGTCACAGGCATATCTGAAATTCCGTTTTCATTTTTAATTTAGAAAATTCTGCCAAAATGCCAGAGGCAGGAGATAAAATAGCAAAGATTATTAAAGAAAAAGATTATTAAAGAAAAGAATATTTTAGCCTTGGAATTTCCCAGGTAACAGGTTCAGGGAAGGTGGGTTATGAAAAACTCAGGTCACACTGGAAACAGGCTCGCAGCCTGAGAGCTTCTCATGGGAAACTGCAGAGCTGGGCCTTTAGTTTGAAGTATTTAATTGCACTTTCCAAACTAAGAAAGGGTTTGGTGCAATCCTGCCCTAATCCTGCCCTATGCAACGTTTGGAAGCTCCTAAAACACTTGTTCCTCTGACATCCTCGTTCTCCACGGAGAGGCACCGACCTGCAGCCCTCCCTTGTCCAAATTTGTGCAGATTTCCAGGGAAATGGGTCTCCAACTTCAGCTACTGCCAGTGTTGAAACACAACCTGGCACAGCACCCCTGGAGTCACCTGGGCTGGCCAGCAGTGACTCAGTTCCTCCCTGGGCACGTGAAGTGATGTCAATTAACCCAAATTAAATGGCCATGCCCTCGAGTCACTGGGCAGGTGATTAGTGGTCACAGTGACAAACTGGGGGCCTCAAGGACAGCACTGAGAGAGCAGGGCCAGGAGCTGGACCCAGTGGTCCTTGTGGGTCCCTTCCAATCAGGCTATTCCGTGATTCTATAAAAACCCAGAACACTTCCAGAGCAGGCTCCCAAACAGCTCCATATTGTGGGCAAATGAGACATTTAAAATTCTTATTTTGCTTTCTAATACTGGTATTAAAATTAAGTTTTGTACTAATGACTTGGTCGTTTCCAAAGGAACAATGAATTACCAACAATTCTGTGTAAAATAAACATGCCTCTACAGCAAGAACCAATGCAATAACTTGTCTAAATGAGCACACAAACAATATAAGATGTTGCTTGTATTTTCCACAGCTCAAACCACCTTCAGCCATGGAACCAAGGACATTTAAACGAGAATAAACTCCTGCCTGTGGATCACCAGAGTACACACACAAGCCTCTGAACCTCACAGCACAGGGCCTGTGTCAAACACGCTGTAATCCACATTCTTTATTAATTCTGGTATTAATTAAACTTATTATTATTGCTACTCTTGCAGATATAGTTTGATTTACAGGGGCTGTTTCATCCTTAATCTGGTCATCACAACTTGCAAGGCGCACACACACACACATAATCCTGACAGAAAACGTGACACATCATCCACATCTTCATTGGTTTTATACCAGGAGAATAAACCACTCAGCCACGTGATGCACAACTAAGAATTATAAAAAGCGTATTTTGTTGTTAAAAATCCCAGCACCCCCTCTCTCCTGGGCTATGTTAAAGCCATAAAAGAGAAATTTGGAACATTATTCTCCAGACTGTCTCTAAGACAGTCGGTGAAGGGCCCGAGTTGAGCGCCTCTGTGACATCAGAGAGGCCTGAAAAGGTAAAGGAGAGGAAAGCAGCCCCCAGGACCAAACCCTCCTCGAGCCTCTGACCCAGCAGCAACACCAACAGCTCTGCACAGATCCTCTGCTGACCTGAACTCCACTTAGTTTTTAACTTAGTCAGAAATGGAGGGATACAGCCTTTAAAGGCGTTCAAAGGAATGAAGGGACCAGGGGAAATAAAGCCCAGCAAAGCTGGCCCGGGCTGTGCTCAAAGTGCCCCTCAGAGCCCAGTGTTCCTGCTAAAACACATCAATAATTCACAGGGCTCCAGACTAAGAGCTCCCTGCTCCTCAAAGAGCTCCCAAACTCCAGCCAGCTTTTATTTCACTTTGAAGCAAACGGCAAAGCAGACCCCAAATCCAATTCTGAGCCCAGGGGACTCTGAGGCCCCTCCAGTCTCACACCTTTCATTAAAGTCTCAATAACCCTGAATTTCCCTCAGCTCAGCAAAACAGCACCTTTGTCCTGATATGACATTCCCTTCCTTCCCTGCAAATCCTTCCTGCCCCAAGGCTCCAGCTCCCAGTGGGTTCCCTGCCCATTCCAGCCTTGCTATACCTGTAATTATTGCAGCACTGAGCAGATAAAACATCATTAAATAATTTAAAGTGGATGCCTGGGCTCGCACTGTAAAAGTATCAGAAGCTGTTTGGATTTTTGAACTATTTCAAGCTAGTAAATGGGAACTTGGTCCAGAATCAGGGCTTTTAAAGCCTGAGTGTTTTGACATGTCGTTCTTGCATTAAATAAGGTTCACACTCGAGCATCAAACAGAGCAATGAATTCCACAGCTGCAGTGCAAGGCACATCAGAAGAATTTCTGTGGGTATCTGAAGATAAACTGGCAAAACCAGGCAATGCCACCTACCCAAAAAATGCATTTCCCCAGTCAATTTGTTTTATAACCATATTTTTTAAGTTTCATCAGTCTTCCAATTGAACAGAATGAATTCTAAGGCAGGCTCATGGATTCTGGACACATATAAAGTATTTGGCACTAGGTATTTTTACGTCCAACTGATAAAATACGGGATTTGTGGGTGTCTGTTGAGCAACCATCTTCCCTCTAAATTATTACTGATAATTCTGAGTGTGATGGTGCCAAAAGCTCTCTCTGCACTAAGAGGTGTCAGCTCTGACTGCAACTCCCAAACCAACCCCTGAGCCTTCAAAAAAACATCTGGCGGGGCTTTAAACAGACCTAAACAAGCTTCTCATTAAAGCTCCTTCTGGGAAATGAAATATCTGAAAGGAAGACATTCAGGATGAGGGTAAGGGACATCTTGCACCTTAAAAAAATAGGTCCCAGAGCAAGTAAATGAGTTTCCATTGATGTTTCTTTTACTCATCTGGTAGAGGGATGGAAAGAATAGAATAGAATAGAATAGAATAGAATAGAATAGAATAGAATAGAATAGAAGTTTGCTCAGTTAAGAGATAAAAGAAGTTATACTTCAGGAGAGGGAGCCTGAAAAAGGCAGTGGGAGCATCACATGCTTCTTCATGTAAGTATTTGACTTTAAAACCCCACAACCACACTTCCAGTGGCACATAGTGGAACCATTCCATCTCCATTTGCCGCTGCTGCTTTACCAGGAAAGCAGCAACCTGAATGTGCAGGTTCTGCTGCCAGAATGGCCAGAAATGACGAGGCAGAGGAAGCAATTGCTGTGTTTGGAATCCTCAGAGGAGATCAAAGAGCTCTCTGCTCTGGGTGCCCAGGAGAGCTGAGGGGCAGTGTCCTGCCTGCAGGACATGGAAGCAGGAGCTCCACCTTCTGCTCACATACCACAGCAAGGGATAAAATAACCAAGCCCTCAAAGGCTACAAACATCTTCAAATGCCTTCTAGACACACACCAGGACCTGAGGAGGGGGGGGAAGATGTGCCTCTGGGTGTGTTTGTCCTTTGAAAATGAAAAATCTGCCTGAATCCAGACCCTTGGGAATGTTTCTGTTCACAGGAGACCTGCACAGACCCCTCTGCTGCAGGGAAAACAAACAGCCAAAGTGGGGGGCTCAGCTGAGCAGGACTAAAACACCTTCTGTGATCCCTGTGCAGCTGCACAAATTGCACCAAGAACCCTGTCAGCGCAAACACTTTCCCATGGAGTATCTAAAACACCTCGGGGCTATTCCCTGTGCTCCCTTCCCTGCAGGACAGCTGCTCCCAGCACAGGGCAGGGACAGGCCTTTCCTGAGCAGGCAAACGCAACTTTTCCCTGGTGTTACAATGAGAGAACAATGTTGAGCCAACACACCCCATCCCTTGTATTGCTGGGTACAACAGCGCTGATTTTCCAAGATTGGAAGCTACCTGGAAACCAGATCGTGGAACCATCACGAGTAAATGGTGTGTGCAGGGTTCTGAACACACCTGGGGCACGCCTGGTGGGCTCAAAGCAGCACACCTTGAGCAGCAAGGGATGTCAAGACCAAGATAGCCAGGAAAACAGATTTCGCAGGATGTGGATATATCCTAGACACATGAAATCACAGAATCCATGGATGGTTGGAAGGGACATTAAAGCCTATCCAGTCCCACCCCCTGCCATGGACAGGGACAACTTCCACTAGCCCAGGGTGCTCCAAGCCCCGTCCAACCTGGCCTTGGACACTGCCAGGGATCCAGGGGCAGCCACAGCTTCTCTGGGCAACCTGTGCCAGGGCCTCCCCACCCTCACAGGGAAGGATTTCTTCCCAATATCCCATCTAACTCTGCCCTGTGAGTTACCCCAGCCGTGCTCCTGCACCAGGGAACGAACGAGCCCATTTCCAGCGGCAGGACAGGGACACCCCCTGAGCTGAGCTCATGAATGAACACTCACCGACCCCCAGCCCGAGCTGCCCCTCCCGGGCTCCAGCTCTGTCCTCAACCCCCCAAACTCAGGAGCACAAACAAAGTGCAGGTCCGGCAAACACAAATGGAAATGCTCCCAGGGAATTTTGGTTTAACAGCTCCTTCATCCTCTGGCCTGACAAACCTTCAACGGGAGCATAAACACACGGAGCCCTGCCCCTGCCAAGCTCAGGGATCACAGCAACATGCCAGCTATCAAATCACAGCCTGGCACGCTGGCAGAGCCATCAGTCCGAATTTATCCTGAATTCTAACACCGTTCCTGCCAACAGGATGGCTGACTACACACAGAACCAGAAGGGATTTAATCTCCCTTCAAACTCTGAAACACCAGTGAAACAGGGATTACTTTTTTGGGTTCTTTCCAGGTTTTTCAAGTATTTTAATTATACCTATAATAATCTTTCTGGGTTTTTTCAGGTCATTAAACCTCAGGGATGAAAAATTTTCCTAAACAACTCTGTTCCAGTTACTAATGAAACCAATTTTAATACTTTTCTGTGCCACATTGGTAAAGATGATTTATGAGGGTGGCAAACAGCAGGAGGTCAATGCCAAAGTTAAAGCTGGGCTTATTACACCACTTTAAGATTTACTCTTGCCATCAAACAGCACCAATAAAGACTAAAACTTGCTGTATTTTCAGTGTTAAAGGCAGGGGAAGGGAAAATAAGGTGGATTCCTGCAGGAGCTCAGTGTTTTCAAACTGCTGAAGAAGAAATTGTACTGAATCAACACGCAAAATCTCATTGCTTCTTTATTTCTGGGTTCTAGCCCACCCTTCCACATATCCAGCTCAGCTTCAAATACATCAGCTTAAAATACAAACATTATATCAGCTTAAAATAAAGAACGCTGATGGAACCAGACAGGGCTAATCCAGATAAATAAATCCAGATAAATCCCGACAGAAACTCTGAGAGGCCATTCCATAACCGGGCAGCTGAGCGGTGCCACCCGAATTACCTTTACTTCGTAAAGAAAAGACAAAGTATTGATTTCAGAATTGTCAGTCACAGGGAGCAAAGTGTGTAATTCACTCTAAAAATGACTTAGGGGTAACTCCTCGCGGGAACACATGGGGCTGGATACTCCCCTATGGATCAGGGTCACACCTCCACGCCCGAAAGTTACCCTTCCACTACAAACCCTGTGGAATTCTTTCCACCTCCCTGGGGAAAAAAACCCAAGCAAACTGGAATTTCACAGGTGTGATCTTGTTCCAGGGAGGAATTTTTCTGAGGAGCTCCTGGCGAGCTGGAAAGCAGGAGCAGGAAAACAGCAGAATCTAAAAACTGAGGTGAACTGACTCGAATATTTTCCTGACATTTTTGGCACCAAAAAGCCTGGCCTAGAGGCTCCAAATCTTTCACATTTGTTGGCCTTGGCAGGAGGCTGTGCCAGTTTTCAGGGAGTTGTGGCTGGAATTATTAAGTTCATAGAAGCAGTTCCCACCTACGCTCTGAACAGTTGATTTAAACACCCACGTCCTCAAAGCAGCCCTTGCAACATCCCCCCCACCGCTTCAAGGCAAGAGGGAAGAAACCACATGGAAAAGATGGGGAATGGGAGAGGAAGGTCTTGGTTTAAAGGGGAACATCTCAGAATACGGCCTGGTCATTGTGGGAGGAGATGAAGAGCAGCCAAAATGAAGGACTAAAAGGAGCCTCTGTCCACATGCAATTCATAAAGACAAATAAACCGCAGCAAAACTGTCTTTTACAGCACCACCAAAACACCAAAATTCAGGCCAATTTTCGTGATTTTTACTGAGCACTTCCATCCTTCAGAGGGATTTGGGCAGGGAACTGCTGTTTCATGTTTTGCCTTTAAAAGTCAATATTATTTTCCTTTTCAAACACTTTGCAAATGAGTGGAATAAATGAAGACATCACAGTCTGTGGCTGCTCGGCAGTGCCAAGACACTGAAAGCTTCGTGCCCACAGAAGAGCTGGGGGATGAACAAGCCCTCCTGCACTGCAGGCCTGGGATAAAATCCCTGATGGAAGATTTGAGCCAAGCTGTCCAACCTCAGGCAGGGAGAATTCCCCATCCCTGTTTTTTTCCATCTAAAGAACTGCTTTTAGCTGTGGCACAAACTTCATAAACCACCCCACCGAACTCCAGCCAAGGGTATCTGCTCAGGCTTCACCACTTTTGTTTCCTTTGCAATCCATCTCAGGCCAAGAAAGAAATTCCTGTCTAATTAACAGAGACACCTTCACAAGCACATCCCCCCCTTTCCCTGGAACATTGATACAGAGAAGAAAAAAAGGCAAACCGAAGGATGACCCCGAAAAACATCTTCTGAACAGGCTTTGCTGACAACAGGCACAGAAGGGCTGAGCTGCTCGTTTTTCTTCTTCTCACTCTCTCGAGGCACGAGGCACGACAGGAAAATCCGACTCCAGGGGCTGAAGGTTGGCTGGGAGGGAGGCTGTGCCAAAGGCATTCCCACAGCACACAGTGCTCCCAGTCCTGACAGGAATTCCTGGCAGCTGATGCCTCCGCAGCAGGAAGTGATTGTGCTTCAAATACTTCCTTTACCACTGATAACACGCTCCTGCCACAGCTGAGAGATAAGGAGAGGATCTTCCATCCCAGAGCCCAGCCCTGCCCCGGCAGGGGTTTATTTTTAGAAAGCAGAAAACACAGAGAGACAGAGACTGTGCTGTTTGAAGGGACAAATCTGTGTCAAATGCAAGATATTGGAGTGATATAAATGTGCATTACAGCACTTCCTTCAGCAACGGGCTTTTCAGGGAGCAAAGAATGTTATCCGGGAAGGACAGAGCTGATCAGCTCTCCCTATTCCATCACCAAAACCTTCCCAACTAAAGATAATTTCCTAATTCTTGCAAAGGGAAGAACAGAGCCTTTATTTCTGGCAGGAAGTAAAAATATTTATGGAATACCTGAGCACTGTTTCTCCTGTTTATATTAATGGCACAGAGCACTAATAAAGTAAAACCACATTTCAGAGAATCATGGAATGTCCTGAGTTGGAAGGGACCCACGAGGAGCATCGAGTCCAACTCCTGGCCCTGCACAGGACACCCAAAAATCCCACCCTGTGCCTGAGTGTTGTCCAAACACTCCCTGGGCCCTGGCAGGGTTGGTGCCATGACCACCAATTTGCACCACGCTAAGGAGGGTCAATCATTCCACTTTGTAAAAGTTAATAATGACACGGAGGGTTGCTGAAATAATTCAATTCCTGTGCGTTAACAAGCCCTAAAGCTCACTAAGGGCACTCAGACACTGGCACACAGCTGTCCTGAGACACTCAGGCGACACGGGAAGGGGTTCACCTGCACAGCTCCCCACCCTGGGACACACCACCACATCCCCTGGGCTGAGCCCACCTCCTGCACTGGACCTCAGCCCAGAGCAGGCTCGGGAGGTGCTGCCCTGGTTGGTGTGTGACCTGTCTGGGTCAGCTCTCTGCAGGTGCTGCAGCAGCTCACCCCCCCAGGGAAGCTCTTCAACCAGCAGAGACTGAAACCCTGCTTAAATTTCATAAGCTGCCTTAGGTACAGACTGTGAACTCATTTTAAGTTACTCTGGAGTGATTTAGGTACTTTTGAAGTTAAATGCATGGTGAGCCCTTCTGGAAGAGACTGAGGACTCCCAACAGAGTCAGGGCAGGGTCAGGTTGGATCTCAGGACAAGGTCCTTCCCCCAGAGGGTGGCTGGGCACTGACCAGGCTCCCCAGGGCAGTGGGCACAGCCCCAAGGCTGCCAGAGCTCCAGGAGGGTTTGGATGATCCTCTGGGGCACAGGGTGGGACTCTTGGGGATGGGCCTGTGCAGGGCTGAGGGTTGGACTGGATGGTCCTTGTGTGTCCCTTCCAGCTCAGGATATTCTGGGATTCTGTGAACTCCACCCTTCAGTGCCACCTGCACGCTCGGGTGCCCTGAACACCACTGTGAGTGCAGCCAGTATTTAGTTTGTACTTTAATAAACTGAGCTTGGATGTTCTGGAGAGGCATCACAGACAGGCACTGGCCAGGAATCATGGAGGGCAGCAGAGATAAAGAGAGAAGGAGCCCAGCAGAACCAACGCAGCCCCAGCTGGGTAACCACACTCAGTCCAGGTAACCATACTGAGACTGGTTTTTTTAGCATACAGTTATTGAATTATATTAATGTCTTTTTAAATATAAGGGAAATTTAACTCTGTCTCAGCCTAGAGTTGGTTCTTAATGCAAACAAGAGGATATGGGGCCCTGTCTCATATTTTTTAAGCTTGGTGAATTCGAAGCTGCTTCAATAGGTCCCACACTTGATGAGTTATTTTCAGTTATTTTTTTCACAAATCTAAGGGAAGACCAAGAGATATGAAACAAAGTTTGCACTGCCAACATTGCAAAGTGCTGATGTTGACCGGTGTGTATTTTTATCATTTCACAGGTCTAATTACGGAGAGTCTTCTGCACAAATGCAGTTTAACCACTTGGAAATGACCTTCTGTTTGGACAGAGATTTTAATGTGGACTTACCACCGATGGATTCGATGAGTGAAAACCAGATCCAGAAAGTTAAAGGGGAGATGCTTCGTGTTTTAGCTTAATTGAGGAGAAACATGGTCTCATGGCATCTCCTTGGGCCACACAGGCCACGGCAAGGCTGAGCCACAGCTCTGAGCATTTACCCCACGTCAGACTAAAATCTATCTATGGGGCACAGCCTGGGTTGTCACTATGAATTACAATTCAATCATGCAGCCTTAAAAAATAACTGTAGCGATAATCATCAGGTGTTTCAGCAAAACACCAGTGAGTTCTGGGCACTGATGCAACCTGCGGAGCCCAACCTGTAACTCCAGCTTTGACATCAGCTGGTAAACCAGCAATTTCCTGCCCGTGCAACACGTGCCTTGCTGACAGCCACAGAGAAGGGGAAAACACTGCTGTTAGAGCAGCCTGGCAGAACATTCCTGAAGAGCAAAAGCACCCCCAAAAATGCACCTTGTTCCATTAGCACAGTGCTGGGATAAGAAGAGAACAAATCCTTTCTTCTGCGTCTCAGCCAAGTTATTTTAAAACATCCCATGAGGTGAAATGCCAGGATATTAATACCTCTTGCACCATATTATAAGTGACATAAACGTTACAAAACAAGCTGAAATTTGGCCAGGCTGTTAATAGACAGCATTACACAATTCCTGACACAGCCACATAATACTGTACTTCTCCCATGCAAATTTTTAGCAGTGAATAGATTTTGAAAGGAGTTTCCACCCACCAGCCCTCAGATGCAGCTCAGTAATTTGCTATTAGGTGCCAAGCTGTCACTTCCCATCACTCCAGCCCACTGCCATTCTCTGCTCCACCTCGGGAGCACAAAGGAGCCTCCAACCTGATTAAAATGTATGAGCCCTCTGTGAAGCTATTTTTAAATCTGTAAACTAATACTGCTGTTGTATGAACAGCTTTCATTTCTTTCACCATTAACACCGGTCTTCCAAGGAAAATCTGCAGTGCCTTACTCTTCTGGATTTCAGGAGCAAAGCTCTTGTTCTGGAGAGATTTTCAACCATTTAAAAAAGTCACTGCACTGAGGGGATCTAGCAGGAATCTTGCTCAGGAAAAGGAAGGAGTGAGAGGCACAGAGGGTCTGAGCCACCCATTTAAGCACAAATTTTGCTTTGGGAGCACAAATAGTGAAACATGTAGGGTTTTGCAGAGGATGATGTGGTGGGAACAGAGAACTGACCTCTCAACACACTCACAGTCTCAGTTTTATGGCAGTGCTTCCCACGCTGCCCTCAGCCACTGTCCTCCTGGAATCACAGCACAGACACAGAGAGGAGACACTCGGGGGCTGAGATAACCAATAATGCAGCTCAATAACCAATACCATTTTTCCTTCCTGGGCTGTATCCTTCCCCAGTTGGTACTTTTCAGGCAGACCTCAGTGATCCTGTGCCCCAGGATCACTGAGCAGGAGCATGGGAAGCTGCAGGAGCAGCAATGACACCATAAACCCTAAGATTAGACTCCTCCTGCTTGGGGGAACTTCCCACCAGAACATCCTGCAGGAAAGTAGGGAAAGGATGGATTACCTGGTTTTACTTCTCCCTCTCACAGGCACAAAAATCTCGGTATATCAACCCTACAGGTATTGCCTGCCATCCTGAAAACATCCCAGGAAATGGTTAAACCCACAAAAGAATTAAACTGTTTGTCATAAATGCCAGTGCCACGCTCAGGTTGTGCTCCCTCTCCAGCTCACACCCTGTGCTGAACATCCCTGAGTGATGGAAAGGAGAACTCAGAGGAGCACAGGATGCACAACACAGCTGTGTGTTCATTCCTGCTCCCCGAAATGACTGAAAAATTAGAGGTGTCAAATCAGCAAATTACCAGGAGACAAAAAAAAAACCCAAAAAACAGGGACATGGATCACGCTGTTCCTACACACAGAAAATGAAAATACACAGAGTTTTCAGGGACTGCTCCTGTTTGCCCAGCCCATGTCCCACAGAGCTCGTCAGAACTGTGTCCTCTACGTCCAGCTTTTTGTGTGACTACTCTGCTCAGTGCCTGCCAGGGCCCACACAGAACTGACCCACTCAGAGCCACCAAGTGTGAGCAGCAGCACATCCCAGCCCTGACCAGGACCAAGCTCCTCCTCAGCGGGAATTTTACAGAGGGAAAAAAAAAAAAAAACCCAGCTGCAAATTGTGCCTGCAAAGCTGTCAAGTACTACAGCAGGAAAGGCTGTAAATAATTCACTCCGGATTGCAGGAAATGTTTTACAAATGAAAAGGTTGTAACCTCTCTTTGCCTACAAGGCTGGCAGATGCTGGAGGCATTTCTGCTTCTCTAAGTGCAGAACAAAATGCGCCCTGTTTGTGAGAATCAGCAGTGGCTGCTGGGTCTGATCGTGGAAAATGCTCCTGCCTGTGTTCCTGAGGGCTGGATCACACGGGAGCAGAGCTGCACACTTCCAGAAATGCAGCACTGCCTGGGATTTTGATGACACAGCTGCTGCAATGCACAATGCAGAGCTCTGGGAGCAGAGAGATGTGATTTATTTGTATTTACATCAATCCATTCACGCAGTTGTTTAATGACACACACACACACTACACACACAAACTGAAACTGCACATGCAGTGATTGCAGATGACTCAATAAGGAATCTCTGATGAAGCCTTAAAACAGTGACATCAGTCAAATCCAGTGGGAATAAAGCCACCTCCAAAGCTCAAAGGAGAGCTCCACGTGGCCGAGAGCAGATTCTGGCCCAACACATGGAAGCAATTCCAAAGAAAGACTCTACAGCTTTGACTTCTTACTAAACATTTGGCAACAAACTCCGAGGGCAGGTCCCTCTGTTCCTCCACACCAGGTCAGTTGGCAGCCAAGCACAAGGATGTTTTGGACATAAAGGAAATGTGGGACTCACCTGTATGTTGCCAAAATCCACGTTTTCGTAGTGGAAATGTGCACATTCGGCCATCTTCGGGAAGTGCCCCTTGGTGAAGGATAACCTGGAGCACACCAAGAGCACACCATGAGACGGATGCAGAGCACTGGCACAAAACACAGGCACTGGGATAAAACAACAACTTCCTCATCCCAAAGCCAAGGGAACAGAAGGATAAATAACAAACTTCCTCATCCTGAAGCCAAGGGAACAGAGGGATGGGTTGATGTGATGCACCAGAACAGTGGGGAAAGGAACCGAGGGAGAGAGAAGTGAAATGCCAAGTGGCTTTTCCATTGCATCCCTGGGGAACTGTGTGACATTCCAGCAGCACCAGAGCCCACTGCATCCCTAGAGAACCCTGTGGCATTCCAGCAACACCAGCAGCCTGGGGACACGGAGCAGGGACAAGCAGCTGCACCTCCACAAATGCACATCCACAGCCTTACACGAGACACAAGGAAAGCAGAAGTTACCTGTGAAAGGCATCACAGCCCATCAGTCCCGGGGGGATGTATCTGAGGGTGCAGAACAAACTCTATTTATCCTTTGCCTCTTTCAAATCCGGAAGTCAGGCAGCATTATTATTCCCGAGTGTCTCCAGCTAGCCTGGAGGCTGACAGGGAGATCCTGTGGCTCTGCACATGCTCCCGCTTCTGCTGAAGCTATTCTAGACTCCTATAGATATTTCTGGTGGGGAGCCAATGAGATTGTCATTATCTTGCTCTCTCTTCCCACGGGAATACAAGTGGGAAGGGAGATGCAGCATCTGGCTGCTCAGCACTAGAACAAAGAGCCACTTCCCTCACAGCAGAGCACCAGGGAGAGGGGAGCCGAAGGCACAGAAGGATCAATATCAGGGAGTTCTGGGCCTCAAGTCAGCACTTTCAGCAAAATAATATTGATTATTTTTGATCCCCGTCGCAGGTTTAAAACCTTAGCTGAAGAATAACTTGGGTTACAGTCTCTGGGAGACAATCAGAGAGAGAAATATTGTATAAACCCACAGGAAAAAAACCAACCTGGGGGATCAGAGAAGAAAAAAAATATCCCTTAAAAGGAAAAACTGGGTAAAATCCATTCAAATGAAGATACAGAGAATGCAAAAAGAAAGGAAAAGAGGAAAAATATCAAATGAAAAATATATCTAGGCCACCCACTTGTCCTGGTTTAGCTTTCCAGAGCATAGGGAGACAGGGAAAATGATCTCATTTACACATTGCCTGGGCTTCTCTTCAAATTTTTTCTCTACGTTTTTTTTTCCAGTTTCAGGAAGAAATCACAGAAAAATTAACAACACTGTAACAGTGAGGTTCACAGCTCTACCAAGCTTTGCTTCTGTGGCCAGAAACAGGTGAGAGAACAGCAGAACCTCTCTCCCATCCCCACTTTTGGATTACATCAGTCAGAATTTCCTTCGTTTCACAGGGATTTGGGTTGCTCCGATGAAGATACTGCAAAAAATCGCCGCCGAATTCCCTGTACTGCAGCACAACAGCTGAACCCCAGGATAGAAAACCCAGAAGGGCAGGAAAATCAGAGAAATGTGCTCTTACTTTTTGACGTTCTTCACCTTCATGCTGGCGGTGCTGCCGCAGGAGCGCAGCGGCAGCTCCCCCGGGATCTCGGGGATATCAGCTCCTCTGGCCTGTAGGAAACAGGGGGAAAAGGGGGTTAAAATGTGGCTGCAAGCTCTGGGCATCTCCCTGCTGAGCAGGAGCCCATCCGCTCTGAAGCACAAACCCCCCACGTGCTAAAAGTTGTGCTTCCGCCTTTTTAACGAGGAAAACTGACCCTCGGGATTGGGATCTTGGATGGGATGAACCTCGATGTGAAGATCTCTCTCCCACGCTGCAGAAGCTTGCTAATTCTTAGCAATAACTGTGAAATCCAGTGTTTAATTCATTACTGCTTCTGGTTCTTAAAGGGCAGATTTTCAGAGGTGGGAGTCAAACAGCCGTGCCCAAACTCCACACTCTGACTCCTCATTAAGTACCTGGTTTTCCAGGCATCTGTGCAGAGGCACTGGAAGCAGCTGGACAGCTCACACAGTGGAAAACCAAGTTAATACCAGAGCTGGTTTTGTGGGGGAGGTGACCTTTTAAAACAGAGGTTTGAAGCTATTGGTTTAAGTGCATGAAGATATTATAACTCCTTAATCACTGGAATTCAATTACTTCAGTGAGGCCAGAACTCCAAGCTCCCTCCTTTCTGTTCTGTCACACTTTCCCATCCTCTCCTTCCTCCAGCTGCTCTCTCCTGAGCCATGAGCTCAGCTGGGCTTGGATTCTCCATCACAGGGACTCTGAAACACTCCGGGGGCTCCTCCTGCTGTGCCAGCCCTGAGCTCCAGAGGAATGAGGGGGTTCAAGTGAGGCTTTGATGGAGAGAGCAGTGATCAAACAGCAAGACCAGCACAGACTTCACAGAGCAGGAGGAGAAAAACATGGTCCCTGATGTTGGGGGAGATGTGTCACCAGTGATGTGGGTGAGACCAGTTGAATGAGCTTTTTTCTGCTTTACACAGCGCACTACAAACCAGGAATAACATCCCAAAGAGCCAGTGCTCGTGAAGAGAAAGAAAGGCACATCAGCATTCCTCCTCTTACAGGCCAGGAAAAAGGTATTCCATCCGATCCATCTTCTACTGGCAGGAGTAAAGGGATGACTGCCCTGGTGTCAGGTCAGCCCCAATGGTTCCACACTGGTCCACCAAAAAGGTCTCTGAGCCGTGATGATCAGTCCCAAGGCTGTTATACGTAACAATAAAGCTGGATGCCGCAGTGGGAAATATGGAACAATTGGTCCTCACCCCCAAAACGTTCCAGCTGGCCCATCCCAATCCCAGCTGGCAGCCCTCCTGTGGGATGAACAGCAGGGGAATCTTTCTTACCCCCCTGAAGCTCTCCTTTTACCCTGACACGGGTCCAATGTCCCCGTGCTTCACCTCCTCACCAAGAGCTGCAGGGGGTCACTGAGAACCAGTCCCCTGCCTGTGAACCACCAACCAACAGCAGCAGAGGGGGGGACTGACCCCCCGAGCTCCAGGCAGGCTCAGGGCACAGCTACAACCCCTCATCTGCTGAGGGTCCCGTCACAGTCCCCGGGCACACACAGGGGGGCTCTGGCTCCAGCTCACCTGCTCTGCACAGCTGGAGCACAATCACGGCATCCCAGGATGGTTTGGGCTGGAAAGGACCTTAAAGCTCATCCAGTCCCACCCCCTGCCATGAGCAGGGACACCTTCCACTAGCCCAGGTGGCTCCAAGCCCCGTCCAACCTGGCCTTGGACACTTCCAGGGATCCAGGGGCAGCCACAGCTTCTCTGGGCAGCCTGTGCCAGGGTTCCCCTCAGAGGGAACAATTCCCTGCCCCAATATCCCATCCAACCCTGCCCTCTGGCTGTAGGAAGCCATTCCCTCTTGTCCTGGACTCCAGACCCCTGTAAATAGTCCTTCTCCTTCTTTCCTGTCACTCCCTCAGGCACTGCAAGGCCACAGTCAGGTCACCCCAGGGCCTTCTCTTCTCCAGGCTGAACAATCCCAATTTTCTCAGCCTTTCCTCACAGCAGAGCTGTTCCATCCCTTTAAATCATCCTGGTGGCCTTCTCTGCACAAAATCAACCAGGCTGCAGGAGCAACCATTTCTCCCTTGACACGAGGACTCCAGGATGACCCTCACCAAAGGAAAACGAGGACAATATTTATTCCCTCAAATAAACCTGTCCTGGGCTGCCTGACTCCTACCGAGCACAAAATTACTTCAGGATGTAATAGGACACTCGAGAGTCTCATTGTGAATTTTAGCATTAAGAGGATCACCAATTGGATAAACCTTACAGGTCTTTTACATCAGAAAACAACTAATTACAGGAATAAATGTCCCATTCCCATAAGCTGCTTTAAGGCAAGGCTGGACGTGCTTGCTTAATTTTTCTAAAGGAACAGAATTTCTGTAGGAAGAAAAATAGTTTTTTCTTCTTCATCAGCAGTAGGAGCTGATGGGATATAAAAATGGATAAACAATCTGACAGAAAACGTGGGCTTTGAGCCAGTTTGCAGCAGTGGGCACAGACTACCCTGGATGTGACTCAAACAGCGTGGGCACAGCTCACACCTCCAGAGCCCCAAATGCCAGCAGCTCTCTTGGAAAAACTTGTATTACCCTCTTCTTCCCGGCTGAGCTCTGTCCAAACCGTGCTGGAAGGAGATCTCTGCCTGTCCCCTTTCCAGCAGTCAGTGTCCATTTAACTGGACCACAATAAGGCGCAGTAATTAATACACTAATTAACTTCCCCAATCAGGCCGGAGCCCTCTGGACTCTGCTGCAGAACAAGGCTCTCCAAGGCTCACAGCTGAGGGGAAAGGGCAGAAGTGATCCTGTGCAAGCTGAAATCTTTACGAGGAGGTACCAACACCAGAAAAAAACCTGGTGAGGAGACAGATACCAAAATAGAAACTTACTGCAATTTTAGCAACCCTATTACTCTTAAATAACCACAACTCCTTTCCATTCAAACCAAAGATACACAGCTACACAAAATACACTTTATTTACCCCGAATTTGCACCTGTTTTGATCCCAAACTTGGCATGCAGCATGTCACCCTAAGTCACTCTCCCCTCCAAACACAAACAAAACCCTCCAAATGAGACTTGTCATCTTTTGTGCTTTGTGTCATGGTAATTTCATTTTAAAAATCATTTTGAAACAGCTGGATTATTTACATCTGAAAATTAGCTCCCTGGCATCACCAGTGGCTTCTCCCTCGCCTGCTCTCCATGCCTGGCTGTGCTGAGGAAACCTGGTAATTGCAGAGCAAATCTGTTTATGCAAATTGTTCAGTCCCATTTTCCCAGCTCTGTGTCACTGCTGCACCAACCTGGAACCCGGTAAACAAACCAGAACTGGCTCCAGAAGGCAGGGAATTCATTTACCAGCACCCTCAGGCCTCTCACCTCTCCAGGGAAGGGTTTTGAGTGACGCCACTTCACCGGCCCCAACCTGAACTAAGAAATTCTCCCACCAAAGACTACTTGCAGGACAGTATTTGAGACCTTCAGTGTTTTGTCACAGAAACCTGCAGGGATTGTGGGGCAGGTGGATCCCAGGAAATCCTCTGCTCTAAAGCCATCCTGGGAGAGCAGCTGTCTTGTCTGTCCCTGATGGATCCCAGAATCACAGAACTGTTAAGGTTCAGGTCCAACCATCAACCAGCAGCACCACCACGGTCATCACTAAACCATGTCCTCAAGTGCCATATCCACGTATTTTTTCAACACTTCCAGGGATGGTGACTCCACCACTGTCCTTGGCAGCCCATTCGAATGCTTAACCACCCTTTCAGTGAAGAGATGTTCCCAATATCCAAACTAAACCTCCCCTGTTGCAACTTGAGGCTGTTTCCTCTCATCCTGTCCCTTGTTCCCTGGGAGCAGAGCCCGACCCCGCCCCAGCTCCCCGCTCCTGTCAGGGAGTTAGAGAGCACGAGAAGGTCCCCCCTGAGCCTCCTTTTCTTCAGGTTGAGCCCCCCCAGCTCCCCCAGCCGCTCCTGCTGCTCCAGACCGTTCCCCAGCTCCGTTCCCTTCCCTGGGGATGTCCAAGTGTCACTGCCAAACTCCCTGGGAATCCGGGAGAGGAATCCAGGAGCTCTCCCAAATCAGCCTGTTCAGCTTTAAGCACTTGAAATTTCTGGCCTTTTTATTTATAACCACGATTTGGGAAACTTCAGCTTTGTGCTCTCCAGCACACAAAACCTGAGTCATAAATAATTTATATCCACCGATTCCGCTGCATAATATGAAAGGATTTTCTCTTTAAAAGTCTCCTTGCATTTATCAGAAAACATGTCAACCTGTCTCCCTCACATCCAGAGACGTAACACAACCTGAAAATATGTGGAACAGCGAAGACAACAGCCCAGTGAACACGATGTGGTGGAGTTTCGACCTTGGGATCCTCGACAGGGGAGAATATCGAAGCAATGCAGAATCCACAGCCTCCTCCTGATGCCAAGAGCTTACACTGGGATGCACAAGAAACCCGGAATCCTACATGTAATGCCATGGAATACATGGAATCCTACCAGTAATCCCGTAACTGGCTTTCCACAATGCTACAGAAAGAGCCCTCTGAGAGGTACCACGGGTAGGACCCAAGATTCAGCGGGTCAGGATGGACCCAGGACACTGAATCCAGATGGGATTTCTGCAGGCAGGAATTTAATCCAAGAGTAGCTATCAGACAGGCACTAACATTTATTCCTCTTCCTACCGTCAGTCTCTCGCCAACACCGGTTTGGAGGGACCAGATTGCTCTGGGTTCTTTCAGCACACGGCCTTGTTTCTAAAAACAGAGAGCTGCTTCCAAACGCTGCTCCGTTTCCATGACAGTCTTTCCTTTACATCATCTTCATTTCCCCTTCATCTTCTTGGAGGGAAAAAATAAAAAGAGAGGAAAAAAACCAAACCACCCATAACTGCTGAGGAGTTCACCTGGAGCACAGTGAAGGAAGAACTTCGCTCCATCTCAGGTTCGTGCTCCCCAGCCTCCAAAACACTCCAGGGAGAGAAAGCTCCCTCTGCTCTTTAGATGTTGCTACAACTATCCTGGTCCTTCGCAATACATAAGTCAAGGAAGGAAAGGAAAAGTGCTTTACTAAACTGAAAGTCACCGTGTCCAGGCTGCTACAAATAACTCCAGAGGAAAGGTCCCAGTTCTGGAGCATTTATCCCTAAAAGGACTCAGATGTGCCAAGCACAGCAAGGCTCCACCGGGGTCAGCGTCCTGAGCAGCAGAAATGGATGGGAATGGATGTACAGGAGCAGCATGATGGAAATGCAAGTACTTCCAAGTTCTTCATGTTACCACTTTCCATGGATTCATTTAACGGAAGCAAATGAATTCCCTAGGTATTTTCAAGCAGCATGTCTGTGTGACGTTAACACACTGCAGCTGCATTTTTCAGAGATATCTGGACACATTTACAATGAAGAATTGCACCTGGTTAAGGTATCCAGGTCTGAGAATGTCATCTATACAAAAATATGTGCTCGTTAAACCACAGCAGCTTTACCAAAGACATAAAAAAAATCAAATTAAATATCCCCCTCCAATTCTGCATTTCTTAATTGCCCAGAGAAGCTGTGGCTGCCCCATCCCTGGAAGGGTTCAAGGCCAGGTTGGAACAACCTGGTCTAGTAGAAGGGTGGAATTAGATGATCTTTAAGGTCCTCTTCCAACCCAAATCCTTCTGGAACTGTGTGATTTTCAGAACTCTGTCTCTGTGCTGTTCATGTTCTCATCACCAGAGCGCAGCATGGGCACATTCCATAACCACCCAGCGAAGGAACAGCT
The DNA here is from genome assembly GCA_013396775.1 of Cephalopterus ornatus. Taxonomy (NCBI): domain Eukaryota; kingdom Metazoa; phylum Chordata; class Aves; order Passeriformes; family Cotingidae; genus Cephalopterus; species Cephalopterus ornatus. Next base: position 236,314 of record VZRE01003873.1, on the reverse strand, counting down.
CTGAGATCCAAGAGAAAGGCTCAAACACGTTATTCAGGATGAGAAACCTTTTAAATTTTACATTTTTATTTTTTTTTTTTAAATTGAAGTCACCTCTTGGTGCAAATGTCTCGATCCCTGATGCAAAGACACAAGAACCATCCCCTCTGGGCGCAGGGGAGGCTCAGGAGCAGAGCTCAAGGGCTCCAGGAATCAGAGGGAAGACTGACTGTTTCATTTAGCTCTCAGTTTGAGGACTGTGAGGAAACAGCCAGCCAGAGATGCCTCTAAAATCTCATGGCAGCTGGGAAATGGGATAGAGGAAAGCCACTGGAAAAACGACACGTGCTTCCAGTAAGGAAAGTCTGACCACTGGCAGTGCTCAGCCTTAACCCCCACGCCTCAGGAACCTGCACCCAATAAAGAAGACACTTGAATGTGTATCGTTTTTTGAGTTTAGAGGCTTTAATTGCATTTTCCACGTTCTCTGTCAATGCTGAATTGTTCTAGGCAGTACTTATTGATGGTTAACAGGGAATTCTTCCCTATCAAAGGACCACACAGGATGTGCATCTTCTACTCCAGCTTCTCCCCTCCAAAAGGGAGAGGAAATAAGAAAAACAAAAAACTCCCCACTTTTAATCGTTGCCATGAGCTGGCAAATTAAGGCAACCTCTCATTCCTGAGACTTAAAGGAGTTGGTCCAGGGCATCCATTTACCATAGTTTAAAGGATCAGCCTGGAATGAATAAATTCTTAACTATTCATCTACTGTGTTTTCAAATAAAGTTCTCCAGCTCATGGATATGTGGGTAAAACCACCCCCAGCTCCTGTGTAAAACAACTAAAGTGGAATCCCAGACATGGAATAAGCAGCTTGGCAGCTCTGAGGACCCACTTTGGCACTGTTACTGTCCCTGTGACCAAAATTCACCTCTGCACAGCAGGTTCATTTTTCATCTTGTCATGACAAGATTTCCCCCCCCAACACGAGGCTTTAAGAGACACACGGACTTCCACTGATGCTCTGCCCATAAATCCAAGGCCTCCACATTATTTCCAGCAAAACAGACCCACATTTGGGTTTTGTTTCACGGAATCAATAGTTTTAGAGATGCACCGAGCACGGCTGAATGGCTGGTTCCGAGGTCAGCATTAGCAGGGTAACTCCTGACAGCTTGAAGGTGGGATCTGCCATTCCTACAGTGAAGCCTGATTACCATTCCCAAAGCCCCGAGCCCAGGAGCTGCAGGGTACAGTACAAGCCTCACACAAAGGCACACTGGCTCAGGAATGTACTTTCTTTAAGAACAAAAATCCCACATACAATATGCGTGGGAAAGGCAGCCAGGGTTAAAGCCCTTCTTCTGCACAGCCTGCAAAATAAATTGGAGAGAAAAGCCCCAGAAAATACAACAGCCAACGAGCATAATACTTTGATTTCAGTTTCTTGTTAGTTAAAAAATAAAGAAAAAAATAAAGCCCCCCAGAATCCCAGCCCCTGTTTCATTCTACAGTCTGCTGCTGCCCAGAGGGAGGAAGGATGCTAAAAAAGCTTGGGCATAAAAGGCCAAGTGGAGCTTTGGGTTGTTATGGTAGAAGGCAATTTCTCATCGCACAAAAACTGACAGGGATGGATTCAGCCTCAAAGGAGCAAATCCCACTCCTGTAAGTCCCTGGCCATAGCAGTGATTATGCAAATAACAATGTGGGGTTATGTTATAGGGATAAATCCTCTTAGCAACTCCAGAGTTCTCCCGGTGCAGCAGAAGAAAGATGGGGAAGGTGGAAAAACCAGCAGCCTGGCATTTAACCCCGGTGTCTGAGTCAGGACAATTAACAGGAATTTATATTTATGTGGGCTCAGGTTTGGTTTATAGAAAAGAGCTGTTTGCAATGGCATGAGCACAAATCTGGGATCCTGAAACAACACAGTCATGGGAGGAATGTGCCATAAACTTCTGAGCAACACACCAAAAGAGTCCCTTGAGTAACTCTGTCCAAGGGTTCTGGGGAGAGCCTGGCCTGTGATCTCACAGCTGGCTGGGCAGGATTCCCCACAGCCACCTTCCCACAGGGGAGGTGACACGTGCTGGCACATCTGAGGGGACGTCACCCTCCAGAAATGACCTGGTGTCACTCAGGTGGGTCAGAGCAGGACACTGATGAATAATGACCACGGAGATGCTCCAAAGGCTGGAGCCCCTCTGCTCTGGAGCCAGGCTGGGAGAGCTGGGGGGGTTCACCTGGAGGAGAGAAGTCTCCAGGGAGACCTGAGAGCCCCTTCCAGGGCCTAAAGGGGCTCCAGGAGAGCTGGAGAGGGACTGGGGACAAGGGATGGAGGGACAGGACACAGGGAATGGCTTCCCACTGCCAGAGGGCAGGGATAGATGGGATGTTGGGAGGGAATTGTTGGCTGTGAGGGTGGGGAGGCCCTGGCACAGGTTGCCCAGAGAAGCTGTGGCTGCCCCTGGATCCCTGGAAGTGTCCAAGGCCAGGCTGGACGGGGCTTAGAGCAACCTGGGCTAGTGGAAGGTGTCCCTGCCCAGGGCAGGGGGTAGAACTGGATGAGCTTTAAGGTCCCTTCCAATCCAAACTATTTTGGGATTCTATGATTCATCTGTGCCCTGGCAACCAGGAGATCTGATCAAACACCAAAGATCATCAGACAGACCTACCCTGCACAGCAGTGACCCATTCTGGGGCAGCACAGCAGAACTGTAGGGGATGATTTAAATAAAAAAGTCAGGCTAAAGATTACCAATATCTTCAGGGAATAATTCATCACCTTATAATTAAGAAGGCTGAATCACGGCAAAAAAATTAATGCCTACAACATTCAGCAAGACAAAGTCTGACAGGTTTTGTTTGTCTCTTGGGGTTAACTTGGGGGTGAGGAACGGAAGGGGACAGATGAGCAAACTATTGATAATCTTTCAAAACCTGCTCCATCTTTTTCCTGCATTAGAGTAACTAAGAAGCCATGAACAGTGATTTTAAAACAAACAACCCAAATAAAAACAACCACTTATAAACCTGGATGTTCCACCTTATTTTTAAGCAGCTGGGACCAGAGAAAAGTGATTGACAAAGAAAGAAATTACAGGTTTTATCTCCCAAATAAGTACATTTAAAACAAATGTAACAGTTCTTGTATTATGACAACGAAACACACACAGAAAGAGATCAGCTTTGGAATGGGGTGGGAGGAAAGAGGAGGAGGGTTGTGACAGTGGAATCCTGATCCAGGGCTCAGGAGAGTCAATAACCTGGAGGGTGCATTAAAACTGGCGATGCTGGTGAGCAACAAACCTTGCTGCTCCAGCCTCAGCAAATTCTCAATGATCCCTTCTCTCCTAAATGTTGCATATAAACAGATTTTCAAACCAATATTTAGAAAATATAATGTTTGCCTCCTGTCTCAACACTTCAAGAGTTCACCCACTTGCAGGCCAGTAAATGTAACCAGAAGCTATTGCTGCCATAGCACTGCCTATGGAAATGAAATGATTGCTATGAATTAACACTTCCTGCCAAAAATACGGTATCCATTCTGCTTTAATTGAACTTATTTAATTGGCAAACCCAAATGGAAGCCAACGTGCCAATTAAGTGATTGTCCCAGTTTCCAAAGATTCTCAGGGACAAGCTCCGTGCCGGGAGTGAGGCTGGGGAATAAAAATCAGTCTCTAACCAAGAGGGAGAGACAGAGCCACACACAGCAACAGAGACCTTTGCCAAAAGCTTAACGAGGGGAAAAAATACTGGATTCATGCAGCAAGAGCAAGGAAAACAAGTTCTGTGGATTGCAAAGGAAATATAGGTTACTGGTGCAGTGCCAGACACAACTGCTCTGACCAAAATATTATTGCAGCCCCACGCCCAGTGCCCTGGACTGTCCCAAAACCTTTGTGTCATTTCAGCACCCCACCTGAAATCCCCTTTCTGTCCCATCCTTATCTCTGGTACCTTCCTGCCACGCAGCCACAGCTGAAAAAACCCTCATCAAAGTGCTGCCAAGTGCTGGACAGAGAAAACACACTGCGGGTTCTGCAACATTAACACAACCCCGACTCGCCGATCAGGGCAAGTGAAGACCCTGAGAACCTTCACCAGCACAAAACCCACCTCCAAACTTTCAGGGAACGTTTTCCACAGCATTTAACAAAGGCAGTGACCCACAGCACTCAGAGCCAGGGGCCAAATGCTGGAGTGTTTAGGTGGGGAATATCTAAAGGCAGTATCCAACCCTGCCAGAGCTCCAGGAGCGTTTGGACAACGCTCTCGGGGGCAGGGTGGGATTGTTGGGGTGTCTGTGCAGGGCCAGGAGATGGACCTTTATGATCTCTGTGGGTCTCTTCTAACTCAGGATATTCCACGATTCTGAAGTCCATTCCTACTGAATTGTCCAAGTCCCTCAAAAACCAGAATTCCAGCTTTCTACCTCCTACAACTTTCCCTTGCACTTGAGAGCTTAGAACTTCAGACTCCTAAAAGGAACTTGCCAGGTGGGCATTCAGAGCTCAAAAGCATCTTTTTCCCAAAGAAGTCTGTGGTGTAGAACCCATCTGAATTTAGGATCAGTCTGACAAAACTGTCACAGTGGCTTAAGGGCTCCCAAGCACAAACGCAGCTGTAAAATTCCCACACATACAAAGCACGAAGAGCTGTAAAGCCACAGGAATAAAGAAATCAAAATGTCAATTTTAACATATTTAAGGGTGTTAGAACTACCTCTCTCACCTGCTGAAATCAGAAATTAGATCGTTTCATTGAACCACTACAGCTGACAGGGCCAAGCAGGTGGATTCACCACGCTCCCTTTTTATTCAGATTTTGCCACAGCTCCTGGAACTATTCTAATCAGTCTGCATCAGAAACATGCCTGATGTTCTGTGAACTAAACCCAAACCAACCAACAATAATTACAAAAGGAACCCCACATATTCTATTTTTTTGCATCAGGACCTGGGGCAGCACTGCCTGAGTGCTGCACAAAGAATGAGAAACAAACCCTGCACTGAGGACACAAAATCTTCCTTTAAACTCTTACAACGCACTAATCTCTGCACACTTATAAATTGCATTTAAAAATAGTTTTCTCCTCACTCACGTCCCAGATTTAACAGAGTGATTTATTGAGGTCTCATTAAAAGCCTTTATTACCTCCACCAGATGTGGTACCTTACCCTAACAAATGCTGAAAATACTACAGAGCTCAGAACCCCTCTGACCTGATATAAGAACTAAGATTATTCCAGGGACTTCAGAGGACAGGCTTTAACCCTTCTACCTTCCTAAAATATTTACAGGCTTCTATTTTTCCTAAGAAAATTCCATCAGCATAAAGCCCCAAAGGATGTTGTGTACAAACTGCCTTCTTGAGCACTTAGGCATTTGTCAAATTCAAGGATTCAGGAGGATTTTCCATCTGTAATTTGTGGGCTTACCTTTCCTAGGCAACCTGGTTATAAACTGGTAACACTTGAGGATACTACAGCCTTCATCTGATAACCCTGATACGGACAATGGAACTTTCAGATCCCATAAAATACCATCCATGGGGGCACCAGGGTGGGAAATAACCCTGCTGCGGTTTTAGAGACTCAGATTTTCAAAGTTTCCAAAGCTGAAAGAAGTGGCAGACACTGCAGGAAAAGGGACTGTTTCAGAAGCACACAGAGAACCACTGAATCCCAGAGTGGTTTGGGTTGAATGGACCTTAAATCCCATCCATCCCACCCCCTGCCATGGGCAGGGACACCTTCCACTATCCCAGGTTGCTCCAAGCCCTGTCCAACCTGACCTTGGACACTTCCAGGGATCCAGGGGCAGCCACAGCTTCTCTGGGCAACCTGTGCCAGGGCCTCCCCACCCTCACAGGGAAGGATTCCTTCCCAATCTCCCATCTATCCCTGCCCTCTGGCAGTGGGAAGCCATTCCCTGTGTCCTGTCCCTCCATCCCTTGTCCCCAGTCCCTCTGCAGCTCTCCTGGAGCTCCTTTAGGCTCCGGAAGGGGCTCTCAGGTCTCCTTGGAGCCTTCTCTTCTCCAGGTGAACCCCCCCAGCTCTCCCAGCCTGGCTCCAGAGCAGAGGGGCTCCAGCCCTTGGAACATCTCCATGGCCTCCTCTGGACTCTCTGCAGCAGCTCCATGTCCTTCTTATGCTGGGACCTCAGAGCTGGACAGACCACTGCAGGTGGGGCCTCAGAAGAGCAGATATATAGTTATAGATATAGATATATACAGGAAAGAAACCTCATTTCTGTCTTGGAGTGAGTGTTTTCTCCTCATCTGCAGTGTCAGGCTGACACAGCCTCAGGGGGCACCTTTCTGTGACAGCACAATTTCAATGGAGTGCACAAACCAAGATTTCTGTACTTGTCTCACTGTTTCAATCCACGTCCCCACAGAATTTGGACAAGTGGAAGACAAATGCAGTGGGGACAGAGATGTCCCCAGGCACAGCTGAGGCAGAGATGTTGGCTCACTGCTTTTAAACACCCCAACTTACTGACCTCGTGAAGAGGTGATGGGAGGTCACTAATACGTGGTACAAATATCAACTTATGCCAACTAATGCAGGCTGAGGACAGCTGTTCGTAGGCTCCTGTGAGAAATATCACAGAAAAGCTCTTTCAAAACTTCATTTCTTGTAAGGTAGAAACAAAGCTCTCGGCAGGGCCTGACAAGGAAAAGAGACCCCTTTTCCTTTAAAATAACATTACTGTCTTAGACGAATGTTAGAAAATCCATATCCTGCAGTTTTGACTTGGCTCACACGTGGCTTTTCAGCCCCAGAGCCCAGAAGTGTTCTCCAGTGAAAGTCAATATCACCAGCTGACTGTTCTGAGCTGGAGCAGTGCAGGAAAACCCGGGCTGTGTGAAGGTCGCCCAGCAGGACACGGCAGCACACGGGGAACTGGGGGCTGAGGCAGCCACAAAGATCGTGTCTAATACGTGTCTAAACTCTAAAAACACAGACATGAGTTGAGGGGGGAATAAATACAAAACACAGCAGTCCTCGAGGAGCACACAGGCAGCTGCCTCATCCCCCAGCTCCTGGGAGCTCTGTCCAGCCAGAGCTGCTGCTTGTCCAGCCTGGACCTCAACTCCTACAGCGCTGCATCCACCACTCAGGGGAGTTAAGAACCACCAGAAATACCAAAGAATGGATGTCCCATCCCTGGAAGTGTCCAAGGCCAGGTTGGATGGGGCTTGGAGCAAGCTGGGATACTGGAAGGTGTCCCTGCCCATGGCAGGGGTGGGACTGGATGGGCTTTAAGGTTCCTTCCAACCCAAACCATTTTGAGATTCTGGGATTCTCCCCAAACAAATCAGGTCTCCAGCACAGAATCTCTTGTATTCCTGCTGAACCACAAAAAGCAGTTTTAAGAAGTAGGTGAAAATACAAATAATAAGCATAAAGAACACAATAAAAGTAGCATCCCACAAAGGACCAAAGCTCAGGTGCCCAGAACGAACTGGCAACAACAGAAATATTAAAAATAGAGTTTCTGTCACTTTTATTTACAGCACAGGAGGTCATTCAACCTCCATGCATTTAGAAAGACCTTCAATTTATTTCTTGTTAAGAAAAAGCTCTCGAAACAAAGCACTTACATCAATTAATAATAAGCACTTCAAAAAATATTGTGAATAAGAGGGGAAGGAAGAGCAGGGATGACTTGTGTATGTTCATGTAACTGTGAGCAATAAATGGCCTTTTCCCAAAGTACAAAAGCAGGGACAAAGGCAAAGGCCAGGAGACAAGGGAAGAAGCATCACCTGTGTCAGCATTTGCCAAGCTCTCCCAGTGTCGCTTGTCCCAGGGCTTGCTCATCTGGCAGAAGGTGACATTCATGAGAGGTGACAGAGCCCACCAGGGCTGCAGCTCTGCCAGGGGAAGCAATGGAGGGGAGAAAACAAATTCTCCAACCCTCCATTCCACAGGGGCTGGAACGTCAGGCACCACCAAAACCTGAAATCTGCAACTTCAGCGACCACTAACCGAAAATACCATGTATTCTGGTCACAACCCATGAAAGGAGCATCCTCTGGGACAAGGCTAAACCAGAAGCTGCTAAAAATGTGATGTGAAGGAACAGAGGGAGGGGAAAAATCTCAGGCTTAAACCGATCAGGAAAAAGGTAGAATATTGAAGATGTGCTGGTTAAACAGAGAACACTGACAGTGTTGAACAAGGTCCTGCAAATATTTACAGCAAAATATTCCCTCTGGCTGGACACAGGGCAGAGGTTGAAAGTGCAAATTTGATTCACTCAGCACAGTAAACATGAGCAAGTGAGGATTTTCTCCAGATCTACACTGCATTCACAGGACCCTGAGGTCAAAACAACCCTGTGAGTGCAAATCCAAGGCATTATAAATACAGGTTCAGTAGCTTCACACTGTCTTTCCTCACACCAAACCACTGTGCTGTAAGAGTTTTCCTGTGTATCACCCTCTAAATCTCTTTTCCACAGCGGACTGTTCAGTTTTTGTTTTGCTGTCACTGAGCTGTGCGAGAGAACATGTTCTGAATAGGGAAATAATAGGACAATTGGTGAATTAGGACTACTGTGGAATAGTTAGTGGAACTAAATGCTGTGTCATAGTTAGGATATAACAGATATAGGACAGATAGGCTATAATAGTTAGAATATTCCACTACTGTGGAATAGTTAGGAACTAGTGAATTAGGACTATTAGTGAATAGGACTATCAGTGAATAGTGAATTAACAGTGGGAGGAACACTGTGCAGGGTGAAGTGTGAAGCCAACACTGAACAGTGTCCATGGGCACAACAACCTCCAACGGGGGCAGGTTCCCTTCACTGCAAATCAACAATGAGACACAAAACAATATCAAATGAGATGTGCCAGGTAACTTGTGTCACAGGTGGGGACACTGAATTACAGCCTGAAGGCTCTGAGACACACCTGGGGGTGCCAGACAGCACGGAGATGTCACATGGCGACTTCCAGCACACTCCTGGCTCCAGGGGGTCGGAGCACAGAGCTGGGAGCAGCTGCTGCCTGAGCTACACTGATCAGAACAGACAGTGCTCCCACACAGCAGGCACAGAGCGCACTGCTGGCCAAGGTGGAGGGAAGGAAAAATCATCCACACGTGAGGGGGAGAAAAAACAGGAAGTGAAAACTGCAAAAATTCAAAACTGACAGGCTGGGAGAGCTGGGGGGGTTCACCTGGAGAAGAGAAGGCTCCAAGGAGACCTGAGAGCCCCTTCCAGGGACTAAAGGGGCTCCAGGAGAGCTGGAGAGGGACTGGGGACAAGGGATGGAGGGACAGGACACAGAGAATGGCTTCCCACTGCCAGAGGGCAGGGATAGATGGGTTGTTGGGAGGGAATTGTTGGCTGTGAGGGTGGGGAGGCCCTGGCACAGGTTGCCCAGAGAAGCTGTGGCTGCCCCTGGATCCCTGGAAGTGTCCAAGGCCAGGATGGAGCACCCTGGGCTAGTGGAAGGTGTCCCTGCCCAGGGCAGGGGGTGGAACGAGATGATCTTCAAGGTCCCTCCCAACCAAAACCAGTCTGGAATTCAATGAACATTAACAGTGGATAATCAAGGAGTCAAGCAGAGCCACAAGCACAGAGACACCAAAGACAAAACCACTGGTGAAGTCTATGCTTTGGATTGCTTTTTACGGCTTGAAAATAAATTCTGGAGCAAAACATTACCGTTGTATTATATAGGGTTTGATGATGCTTATAAAAGAGTAAGGTGCTTATAAAACCACAGGACTTTGTCCCCCTGTTGAAAGAATCCCTGGCTCTAAGGGAGTTCATTATCCCTCCATTTTCTGAATGTTGCACAAAGAACAGCTCATCCAAAATCCACTCCACACCACCCACTGATTGTGCTTTAAACTCCAAATAACCCACTGGGATGAACCCCAGACATCAGGTGGCTCTGACTGTCCTGCAGCACAGCCACATCCAGCCCCTCTCTCCTGCTGTTGGCATTCCAGGAGCAGGGAGCAGACGGCTTTTCCAGGCTGAAGCCGGGATCTAACACAGGGGAAAACTGTCACTGGTGGCTCTTCCCAGTAAGTGGTCTTAGCCAAGGCTGACCCTCCGGAGCACCACTGCTGTCCTGGAATAGTCTCACCTTCCCCCCTCCAAGATGTCCCAGATGGCAGTTCCCCCTCCAGCTTAGTTTGCCAATGAGGCAGTCTGGAAAATCTGAAGATAACAAGCAAGACACAACTTCCAGACACTGCTGTGCCGAAACAAGGCAGGTCAAGCTTCTGTGAGGCGAGTGAACCTCCCAAAACACCTGATCTGACTGCCCTGTTCGGCTGCCAGTGAAATAACATCCGACCTTCCAAACTCAGTGAATGCTGGAGGGAGTTGGGGAGGTGGAGCTGCAGGTACTTTACTCACTCATTTAAGAAGAAAACATGTATTATTATTAAGGTAATCCAGTTGCCTGGGCCCGGTGCCTGTGAGCAGAACAGCACCTCTGTGTTCGCTCTGCTGCAGCTCCGCTCCCTCTGATGGCAGGTTTGCTCTCAGGCTGAGCTTTTATTCCTCTGGACTGAGCCAGCATTTTGCTAAAATCATACTCTCCCACAATGCTGCATGCTTCAAAGAGCATGTTTTCACAAGGAGCTGCCTTCATGTTCAGAAGTCTCGCTGAAAAAAAGAGGTTAATGCAGACTGAAAATCGTTGTGACATTATGGACCTTTTAATTGGCTCCAAGCTCTGCTCTGGGGCACGTATTACCAGGGCAGAGGAGCTGTGTGTGCCCCTTCCCTCTCCCTGACACACTGCCAGAGGAAGGCAAGTATTTTGGGCTTGTTCAAAGCACTGTGCAATCCATTTAAAAGGCTGAAACTAGGGGAATGTAAATGTGTAACTGCGATAGAAGAGTCGAGTGCTCAGAACTGGAAACAATGAGGATAAAACACAGGCAAGGTGTTTTACCATCGCGCTGAGCGTCTCCTCCCAGTCCGGCCTCTCCCTGGGGTGGATGCTCCTCTGCAGCTCTGGCACGAAGTCATCTTCTTCTGGATGGACAGAGGACTTCATCATTCTGCAGAGGAGGACAGAAGGTTGGACACTCAGTGGCAGTTTCTGAGCAATCTCACATCCAGCCTGTTAATCTGCTCCGTTACGTGACAACATAAAATGCTTTTGCACACCCAGAAATCTCAGTGTCTTCTGAGTTTCTCCGACTTCCTCATCACACAAGCAGGACAGGAGTGTAAATCTGGTGGAGAGAAATCTGCGCTTCCCAACCAATCAATGGATAATTTTGTTTAATCACTGCACAATTTGCAAGTCTCACAACACAGAAAACGCAGAGGATTTTCAGTCCAATTCAGGGAAATGGCTCCTACTGCCCAGCAAACACCTGCAGCCTTGGAAGAACAAACACACACACATCTGATTCCTTCCTTGTCACTGAAGGCTTTGCCTGAAATGGGGCAGCAGCTTCCAAATCTTAATCTAAATTCACATCTCAAGGCCTGAGCCATCAACTCTCACAGTCCTTCCCCATCTTATCTGAAGGATGAGCACCTCCAGTCAGCCTCACCTGAGCAAGGGAAACTTTTCTTCAGATAAAGGGCCAATTTTCAAATACCCTGTGAAGGATATTTCAAGCCTGCACAGAGATCAGAGGCTCAAAATCGAGAAAGAATTCATAAAAGCTCCTCAGCCCCTCCATATGACAGCACACACACTCTTGCGTCTCTGTCTCCCTCTCTCTCCATATATATATATATATTCTGGTTACATAAATGTGCCTTTGCAGAGATTATGGCTCAGACCTGAGGCACCAAAGCCCTGCTCAAAGGCTGGTGTTACCCATCCTGGTTTCATTAAACCTCACATTCAGGCAGGCTTTTACTGCACTAATAGATCCCCACGTATTTATTTAGGATATAACCATGCCGATAATCAGCTGTGCAGACCCACGGGCAGAAGAGCAGGGCTGGGTTCTCACTCTGCTGATTTATGGAGCACTTGACTGCTGAAAGCCAGTTCATAAAACTCCTTTGCTTCAGATCCAAGACCTGAAGTTCTGAAACCCCAACGTGCAGCTTGACACTGGGCCAAAGCGCTTAACTCTCCTTTGTGCTCTACAAGAGGGTTAAGGATGGAGTAATTAACACTCCCAGTAATGGCAGGGCTGGGTTACAGATTTATATCCCAGTTAATTTTATACCCAGCTTTGTGATCACATCCCTGCTCCAATAAAAAACACAGCCCAGAGAAGATGGGCCTCAGAGCCCAAAATCACAGCGCCTCAGGGTGACGCTGCTCCCTGGGTTCGTGTGCCCTCCCCACCACAACCACCCCCCTGCCCCTCCAGAGGCACAAAAAACACGCCCCCATGGTGAGAGCTGCCCAGAGCTGACCAAAATCTGCATGGAAACATCATCCTTTGGAATGCAGAGGTGCAACGACAGCTCAGGCAGGAGATCCGCACCTTTGCGACGTGTGTTCAGAGAACCTGGGGGTTGAAAACCTGAGCATTTGATGCTCAGAGTGGTGGCCCCTCCATTCCTCCTCCTTTGTGTATCACCAGGAGGAGATCTGGCCTGGTTCTCCTACGCTCAGTAGTAGTTTACCACTTATTTTAACTCAAAGTAGAAGGTGAAACCTGCTGGTTGCAGAGAAAACCAGGCTGTGCAACCCCAAAACAAGAGATAAACAAACAAACAAACAAAAATAAATAAAAATAAAATTTTATTTATCATAATTTTAAATGTAATTTTTAAAATCCCTATTTTATTTTTTTTACATCAATCTCATGATTTTGAAAAAAGGCTCGATAAGGCTTTTCCCTGAGGATTTCTAGATGTTTGGATCTGGCCATATCGCAGCTGTATGAAAGATTCTAAACAAGTTATCCCACAGCAATTCCACAAGGGGATGGAAGGTAAGGGAGGGTGATGTGATCAGGGCCCCCTCGAACAGCACAGTTCAAACAACCAGCTTATCAGATGCTGTCTCATTTTAAAGACTGGCAAATAATGAGATTGCATTTACATCTTTATCAGCACTTTCTAGAGTACAAATGGATTCACTCCACAGCCTCTCAGGCTTCTGGCAATTCCCCCTGGATTTCTCCTCAGAAATGTGCTGCTGGCTGTGCTGGGGAGTGCAGAGGATAACATGTCCTATTTTCAAACAATCCTGGGAATCAGGCCTGCATTCAGGGCTGTCCCCTCACCCTGCAGGAACACGGATGTCACGGCACCTCGTCCTTTTTACCACGCTACAATCAACCTACTCACATTATTTCTTTAATCTGTTTATGTCTCTAAAACTCCATGATAAACTCTTCCCAAACCCTTCCCACTGAGATCCTGGAACAGTCCCATCATTCTTCCTGTGGAAGGTGTTCTGGACTTTTACTGGAAACAAACTGCACCTTTAAGACAGTCAATTCTTTGAGCACTTGCCAGAATATTCTGCTACTGCTGGAAATTCAATACTTCATCACGTCACAGAAATATTGGAAATGATCCTGAAGATTTTTCTCCCTGCTCCCACAATTCGAAGCACTTGATACCCATCTGTGCACCCTGATTAATGTTTAATAGTAATTATTTCACTCCAGGCCATCTGAGACAGAGCCTAAGGATGGCTGGAGATGCTGCAGGTAATATTAGTCCCTTATGGATTAAGTCTGGTGGCTTTTCCCTCCCCAGCAGTGACCTGGAGGAAGGAAAATAACCTGTGTGAACTTGCAGCAATGAAACAGGGGCAGGAAAAGGGGGAAGAGGAGGAGAAAAAGCAGCTTCCCAACACACTCTGCTTTTTATTCTGTTTCCCCTGGGCATGTAAAGCTCAGGGGAAGAGATGGGGAAGACTTTTCCTACCACTGGGAAGATCCTGCCCTCATCCCAGGCCAAGCTTGGAATATTGTACATAGGCATAATCACATTCACACATCTTTATGCGTTACGGATATTTGGCATTATTTTAATTTTCAAAGCAAATAAACAGCACAACATCCACGTGTCTGATTCACCACGTGTCAAGTGTAACAAGACTAATTATCTTGTTTCTGCCATGGATTCCCTTCCACGGGAAGGGAAAATACCAAGGAGCACTCTCACAGAAGTGACACAAGGACCTTGTCAAAACCAAAGGCCAACGAAGCTGAAGAAGTTGCTCTGTAACACCCACATTTGGGTATTTCAGGGGAGCTGGAGATGAGTGAGAAGTCAGTATGAAAGGTAATCCTGGCCACTAGAACAGAAACATCATTTTAGTTAAAATGCCACTTCTTCCAGCGCTCAGCAGCTCTGCCCTTCCTATGAAATGTGATATTAATAAAGGTTCTGGCTGCGTGGAGGCCATTAAGCAATGTCTCTGCAGATGAATGAACCTTCCTCATTGTAAATTGAGGACCAAATGTACCAGAACAAATGTTTGCAGGGCATTTCACACGAGGCCCAGCCCCTTTCACACCCCCCCTTTGAAGTTCTCTGGTAGGTCGAGTTGATTAATCTAGTCAGAACTTGTGCATTTGTACATGACACAACTGTATCAAGAAAACATCTGATGTCCCTTTCCGCCATCTCAAATCCAATTAGCTGGTCCCATCATTTATTTCCATGTTTATTTATCAGGAATTGAAACCCCTTGGTGCCTTGTGGAGCCCTGCCTGCACACGCTGAGTGTGTATCACAAGGCAGGAAACACCCACAAGAGATCAGTGCAGGAGCTTTAGATCAAGCAAACTTTTATCTTAAACAAATGTAAACTTTATATTAAGTAAATGAATATTCAGGCCTGATGTCCACAAGCTCCACAGTTGTCCAAAACTGTTGTACAGATGTTCACAGACACTACAATTACTGCTTGCTTATAATATTGTAAATATTAAATACCACTGCCGCTAGACAAGAACTTTCCCTGTGGGTTTGAAGGAGTCCCACATCCACAGTCTGATGTATTTCCACACTTCTCTCTGAGCAAGGGAGAAAGAATCACAAAAAGTGGGTTTGGGGAAAGAGCTCCTCAAATTTAACAGGGAGGAGAAAGGATGGAACTTTTTAAAACATTGTGGGATTCCTGCAGGAGCTTTTGTTCCCCTTATTTTGGGTTCCCTGGCCCACAGCAGCAGGAATAACACAACTGTCATGGATTTGATGTCATGACACACCAATCACAGATCCCCTCTGGGAGGGTGGTGACAAATCACTCCCTGAGGTGCCCCATGGTTTGAGAGCCTCCTATCAGAGTTAACTGTGTGCCTGACACATCCCCCTTTTGCACTGCCTCTATATTCCCCGAATTAAATGCCAAATTTGATTTTAAGTCCTGCTCCTCCGTGGGGACATCAGGGATTGCAGTTTCCTCACTGCTTCTGCCACCAATGGCTTTTCTTTCTGACCCCAATTTAAGGGGTGAGAGCCGAGGAAAACTGATTTATTAGTTTATTTATTATTTCTATCACACTCTTGTTGTGACTGGAGACTGCTCCGGTGATGAGAGAGCACGGCTCTGCCCCACAGAACCAACAATGCAGGAGGATTTAGAGCCCCACAGAAAGTGATGTGTTCCCAGATATATAAATTTTACCCAAAAAGCCACACTTTAATTACAGCCTGTGCTGACACCAATCTGGACTGAAAACCAAACACCATCTGATAAAAACCAGTGTTTATGTTGCTCAAATAATTTGCACAAAAGGCCAAAACAACCCAGCCCAGCCTGGGTGGAGAATCCCATCCTTCCCAATGTAATAAATATTCAACCCCAGAACTATCCATCACAGCTTGGAATTGCAATCCAACAGCGAAACAACAGAGAAATACCTGGAAAAGTCTGTTTTAGAGGGTTTCAAATGAATTGCTCGAGATGTAAAGCACCATGCAACGTATGGCAACAGAATTAAGATAACTCTTCACACGTCACAATCTGCCCCTTGTCATCCCATGGAAATAAGAACTGAGATTTAACCCAAAAGCTTGGGCAAGGAGTTGGAATCATGTGAGAAACACTGATACATCTTCATTTCTGACCTCAAACTCACACCACAGACACATACAAAAAAACCAGGGAATGGCAGGAGGGAGAAGGGAAAAAACCAAAATGCACATCCCTCCCCAATCCCCCCAACCCAATTTTCCAAGTAAACCCTGTGCCCATGAAATTCAAACTAACACATTGGAAAAGGGGAAAATAATCAAGCAGCATGGAAAGCTGAGATAGCCCAGGCGCCCCAGGAAAAATGAAACAGGAGCTGGGAAGTGCAGGCTGGCAGCGACCTGAGAGAGGATTTCATTCGCCCTGCTTCCAATCAGCTTTGTCAACACACTCGTGATTACATTATGTCCACGTGCATTATCTAAAACAAGATTTCTGCAGTCAGTTTGAAGCTGTAAAAGGTCAGTTCTGCGCCCACCTCGTAAATAAACCAATGCTAAATGGATTGTGTTTAATCCTTGACCACAAGAGCGAGAGCCTGGCACAACCAAAGGCTTTGCTGCCACTGACTGAACCAAATCAAAAGCTGTAATTGCTACTTCTGATGGAAGTTCGTCCTCAGGGAGCCAAAACTCAAATGTTTGGGAAGGCACTGCACAAGGAAAACGAAGGGAGTGACAGTTTATTACAATAAGTGAGTATTTCAGAAATCCCTGGAATGAAATGTCATTCAGGGAGCAGCAAGCACAGCCCCGACTGCATTTCTCCGCACGGCTCTGTGAGCCCCTGGGCTACCCAAGGTGTTGTAGGAGTTCAGACCAGTGGTTTTCAGCCTGGGCTGGGGGTGCGGGTCCCTGAGGGCTGAGACCTGCTGGGCTGGGGGGGGAGAGGCTGAAAAATAAACCCAAGTTTCCCGTGCTGTCCATATTCACGTCTCCTGGAAGGTCAGGAATCACAGGCACGTTTGTCCACGTGCCCAGATACAGGAGGAAATTTTTTTTTTTTTTTTTTTTTTGAAATCTCCAAGCTATGGGAACAGAGACCTGAACAGGATCAGAGACCTGAACAGGATCAGCACTGTTACAGATTAATTCCATTTTACTGGTTGTGACTGCTTTCAGAAATGAACCGTCTAAGTTACAGCTACGAAGACAGTTCTAAAATACCTCAGAGTATCAAAAGTTCTGGTTTTTCCAGTGTTCATAGTCCAAATTCAGCCTGGTGCTCACCTGCACACAGGAGCTGGAAGTGACCAATGCACTGGAGCCAAACGGAATGTGATATCCCCAAATCCAATTACTGCCATTCTGCTCTAGAAGCCAATTCTCATCGTCACCAAACCCACTTCACACATATTTTTAGTTCTGGGGTTTCTATTCCTACAAAGTATTTTTTTTTTAAAGAACAAAACAAATCCCTTCCCTCTTGCTTTGTATCACCACCTGTTCAATGAGACTCTGAGCTGGCTGAAATCTCTTTCTCTGAGGAAGAAAAAAAAATCTCTTTTTTGTTTAACATTAACCTTTCTTCTTAAATGAAGAACATATGACATTTAAAAAACTTTTTAAAAAATGAAATATAGGACGTTTTAAAGGAAGATCTTTTTGCAATCAGCGCCATCACTTGATTAATTTTTTTAAATGCCAGAGTGGACATGGCAATCCTTCCACTGTGAATGTTCCTGTGCAGAGAAGGCCAACAGCACTGCAGAGATTAATTAACATCTTGGTTCCCTGCCCTGGTCCAGCTCTCAGGACATGCTTTAATACAAGCTCCAATACAGTCAGACAATTATCTTTGCTCAAGGGTTTTACTGAGTTTTCAGACCTCCAAATATACACCTTGTTTACTAATTTGCAACAATATTTAAACCACATTTTCTGAGCTGTCAAAGAAAAGCTGCACCACCAAAATCAGACTACCTGGAATTTATAACCTGTGGGCAAATGGGCAAGTCTGGGCAGGACGGTTCCCATTTTAGCAAGGAGGTGTTTTTAGGTACCACAGGCAGCCCTTCTCACCTCGGTAATTGTCCTTTTAGCCCCTGATTGAGTTCCCAGTGTCCCAGACCCAGCACACGGCCCCTCAAACCCTCAGCTGCACCAAAGCCCCCCTGAGCCTGCAGGAACGTGGCTTCAAACTGAAAAAGGATAATTTAATTAGATATTGGGAGGAAGATCTTTACTGTGAGGTTTACACTGGCACAGGCTGCCCAGAGAAGCTGTGGCTGCCCCATCCCTGGAAGTGTCCAAGGCCAGGCTGGACTGGGCTCGGAGCAACCTGGGCTAGTGGAAGGTGTCCCTGCCCACGGAAAGGACATGAAAAGGACATGAAACCAGATTTAAGGTCCCATCCAACTCAAACCACCCTGGGATTCTGTGACTCCAGGGCTGGAGGGCACTGCCAACGTTCTCACACAGCAGGACCTTGACACCCTTCAGGGCACCAAATAACTAAGCACTCAAGAGATGCTTCTCATACCATCGAGGGGAAGGGAGGGAGGATGGGAGAGGAGAACCCCAGACTGTACCATAAACCCTTGTGGGTCCCTGCCAGCTCAGAATGTTCTGTAACTCCTCTAACTCTGTAAATTCTTATGCCAAAACAGGTACTGAGTTACAGACACTCCAGTGGAAATTCAAATACACCAAAGTTAACCAGAATGTTACAAGACTCAGAAGTTTCACCTGCATCTTTAGCTAAAACTTCAGAAATGTAGGGCCTTACCCTAAATCAGAAAAGTTGTCTCATCCCTATCTTAATATTGAGTAAAAGATTTTATCTCGCTTGCTCAGAAGTAGTTTCCTGTTTCTTCTCCTCAAAACCTGGTTCTGTAGGTACATGGTAGGATCAACCCCAAAACACCTTTAGTAAACCTTCTCTACCATGGTTTTGGCCATTTACTGCCCCCCTTCTCACTGGTTGTGTTTCCTGTCTCAGCTCAGCAACATTCACCTCTAAATCCATCAGTGAGCACAGAGAAATGCTCTGGAAGGGATTGGAACATGTAAAACCAAAGAGCTTTGTTGAACTGGGCTGTAAGAATTTGCATTCAGGCTTTGCATAACTGGCATTTCTTTAAGCACTTTATGAAAAGAGTAAGTTCCTGGAATATTCAGCTTTTACAAGCTCTGAGACATGTTCTTAGTTATTAAAAAGCTTTATAAAAATAATCACAGAATTCTCATGCTTTTGCATACATATTACTGAACAAACCTGCTCTATTATTTGGCAACACATAAAAGACATTGTTTTAGTAGGTGCTTGGCATTTTTTTTTTCAGAACACAGTGACAGTCAATAAAAAAAATTCCTTTAGAATAGGTTTCTCTCATCACTTTGCCCCGTATGAGAAAAAGAATTAGGAAATCACTGCACAATCAGAATCACTGAGCCCTAGCTCGGATTTCTTTTGTTTGATTCAGGAACAAGTATAAAAGTATTAAAAAGAACTGCCCCCAGGGGAAAGGGCACTGAGCTTTTATTTACCAGTAATAAACAGCTACAAGCAGCTCTGAGGTTTCAACACAGAACAGAGAAGGGAAAAGATGCTGCTCCTGCCTTGGTGAGGTGCTTGAACTTGGGCTCATCAGCAGGAACTTCCTCTGGGGCAGTGGCAGTGGCATGTCCTGCCTTTGGACCTCTCCTTCCCGCTGGGAATGGTTGGAATGATCTACACTCCACAACAGGGCTCAGCCTCACTCCCCTCCCTCACCCAAAATGACACCAACAGGGACCATCTCACCAGCTCCCAGTCAAAACCTGCTCCCTGCAGGTCCTTTGCAATCTCCTCTTTTTGTCTGCCTTTTTAAAATTCAGCTTTTTTTCTGCCCAGCCCTTCCCCTCACAACTCCCCACTGCCCAGCAAACGCTGCTCTGATCCTTGCTGGAGTTTTCAAACACCACCATGACACGAAGCAGGACTGAACCCCATCTGCTCCCAGCTAATCCAACTGCAGCACAGATCAAAGGAGCCCCCGAAATGGTAAAGAATGGCCTAAACCGAGATCCAAGGACACCCATCTGGGCTGATCTCGTGTTTGTTTGGAGTTCAATGCCAGTGCAAAGCCACGGCAAATTTAGTCTTTCCTCACAGAAGCACATACTGGAAAAATGATGCTTTCAGCACATGGAATGATCAAGTGCAATCAGCTAATCAGCTACAATTAGCCTTGCATGCTGCTAAGTGACAACTGTTCATAACATGAGACAACATTTAGAACTTGTCCAGCCAGCCAGGGAAAGCCTTTCTCCAACTAAAACATTTCAGTGGAGGCTGTCACCCACCCAGAGCCTCACCTTCTACCCGTCCCACCATGTATGTGGTCATGGGGCACTCCGTGGGTGAAACCAGGGGGAAAACCCATCCAAAGTAGACTTGCCAGTGAATTCACCCGCGGAAAAGAATGGAAATGAACTCTGGGACACCAGAACCTGATTAGCTGAACAAATAATAAAAGATAAGCATATGCAAATAAATAAAGAGTAGCTCCAGTTACTCTGACTTAGGTAACTAGCGTTGAATGACTGGTGGCCCTTGCATCACATTTACAACAGCCTTCCTCCTACCCCCCTACTGTCACTCCATTTCAGTGTCAAAAGCAAACAGGAGGTTGCTCAGCCCTTTCTACATCTGGAAATCACCACTTAACATATTTCACCATTACTATTCCTACCGGATACCTCCTGAGCAGCTCGGTGGAATTAAATGGAGGCTCCAACTGCAGTTAAGTTATCCCTGGGGACAGATTTCAGCAGGTGGGATCACAGGGGCAGGGGATGTGTACAACCACAGTGCCAGTATTTCTCAGAGCACAGACATGTATAACACTTGAATGGGGTGTCCCTGGCTCACACAGCACTGGGACAAGCCTGCCCAGGCAATCCCATTCCTGAGGGAGGGAATGAGGACGTGGAGGGGTGCGGGAAGATGCAGGGGTGACAAGGAGAAGTGGCACCTGAGAGCTGAAGATAAAGAGTCACAGGGGTCACATCTCACCGTGGCTCAGGACCACTTCTATTCAGAACCAGCACCCCCAACACCCCAGCACTGGTGCTCTTTAACAACCAAAAAACATTTCACAGAATCACGGAATGGGCTGTGTTGGAAGGGACCCACAGGGATCATCAGTGCACCTCCTGGCCCTGCCCAGACACCCCAACAATCCCACCCTGTGCTCACAGCCTTGTCCAAACACTCCTGGAGCTCTGGCACTTCAGAGCACAGTGTGATGGCAGCAGAGGAAAAAACAAAAGCACTTGGGACTTGGGGAGTTCTCCATAAAACCTGACCTATAACCACCTCAACCCCCCAGTGAGTCCCTTCCATGATGCAGTTTCCCCAGATCATCCAAAGGTGGGCAGCACTCAGTTTAACCTGCAGCCTGAACTCTGCTGTGACTGGAGATCCACATCAAACCCCTCCCCACTGCCAGCCCTGGGTGGGCAGGGCTGAGGAACACTCACAACATCCTCATGGGGATGGAACTGGGAGAAAAATCAACCCTCTGCAGTCAGGAGCCTCCTGGACCAGATCAGACCCACGGCAGCTGCATGTTGAAGTCTGGCTGCTGGGGGAGATGGGCTTGAGGTTCCTCTGTGTTTACTTTGGCCTCTGAAATAATTTGCAATTGTTAATTACCTTTTTCAGTGAATAATAAAAACCCCCAATATACACGAAAGAGCTCCTCACTCTCCCTGCCCTGAGCTCTCAAGGGTTCAGCTGCAGCCAGTGCTGCCCATTTTTACCTTCACCACCCCCATGGATTTTGGTACAAAGGCAGTGGAGCTGGCAGGGTCTGCTGTGAATGGAAACCCTGCTGCTTGCTTTCCTGCTGCCTCAGAGATGAATAGAGAAAGAACAATTAGCCAAGGCTTCAGTCTAATTTAGATTATTTTGCTTTTTTGTAGGAGAGATGGAACATCATAAAACCCGCTATAATTCTAAAGGCTGCTCAGAGCAGCACAGCACTGAGACACCAGGCCTCACCTGGATTATATGGACTCCAGATAATAAACAGTGACCCCAATTATGCTGAAAGCTGAGCTAGGGTATGCCAGGAGACCATAAAGCATCAAGGCAAGGACCGTCCCCATCAAAGCAGACAAGAGGTGAGCAAAGAGAATACGTCCATCCATTTTCCAAGCCCCAAAGTACCTGACAGCTCAGCTTGTCCAGTGTTTCAGAGGACACCTGACCCTCAGGTAGGAAATAACTGCAGTTTCCCAATCCCTCACCACACACAAGGCACGGAGAAACCAAACACCTTTGCAGGGTCTGGAGGAAAAGAAGACAAGGCTCAGGGAGAAGAACACCCTCCTGTGCAGAGCAGAGGATCACACTCTGCTCTCCCCTAACCCTTGCCACAAAATGCTGTGGCCTGATGGAGCAGAGACAAGGCCCAGCCCAGCCTCCAACAGGAAATTAGGACACTCTTGGAGGATAAGAGAATAAGGAGAGTGTTGATCTCTGCTCTGTCCCAGCCTGTGGCTCGGAGCACGGAGGTTTTACACAACACCTCCTCCTCGCCCCGTTGCCTTCTGAACTTCCCGCAAGGAGGGAAGGGGAGAGAGAGCAATGAGGTACACACACAAAGGCTGGCCAGGACCAGTGCACAGAGAAATCCTGGGCTGCAGAGAGTAGTGTTATCAAAGAGCTTCCAGATGGCACCTCTGCCCAGCCATGAGGCTCCTGGAACTGCCTGAGGGGCCACCAGGCTTCCAGAGCCCCTGCCAGGGCTCTGCTGTCCCAAAAGGGGCAGCTCCCACCCCTCCCCAGCCACCTGATGGCCAGCAGAGGTGTTTGCCCACCTCTCCAGACGCTGCCCTGCAGCAGAAGCAAATCCATCTGCAAAAGGACCGGCTTTCTGCCGGGCCAGAGCCCCGGGAGCTGCCCTTGGCCTGATCCCAGTGCCAGGCTGGGAAGCCCTGGAGCAGCCACAGCATCGCTCTGCTCCAGCTGCAGGGGGATGTGGCTCCACAAACAGGGGACGGGGCACGTCTGAACACACTCCTCAGAGACCTTCTGCTGACCATGGCCACCTCCTGCCCCGTGAACCTCATGGGGGCTTTTGCAGGTCACGGAATCCCAGAATCCCAGACCGGTTTGGGCTGACCATCTAATTCCGACCCCTGCCACGGGCAGCAGTGCCACTCACGAGACCACGCTGCTAAACCAGACCAAGATCCTGTCCTCACATCAACCTGTGTCTCTTCATGCTGAGTGAAGACAATTTGGACATTTATCTTTGCTCTGCAAATGCCGGAGCTGCGGACCTGGGCACGGAAGGGTGATGCAATGCTGCATCATGCACCATCACCCTAATCCCTTGGGAATGCCAGAGCTCAGGAAAAAAAAAGAACAGTTTTGTTGGTTGTTGTTATTTCTAATTAATTGGAGGGGAAGCATCTGAAACACAAACACTTCGGAAGGAAAAAAAAAGAAAAAAGGTCAGGTTTTGTGTTTTAATTTTAAAAGCAAACTCTGAGCAAGAAAACGTAAGAATTACAGAATCAACCTGTGACTGAGAACAAGGTCATTTTAAAATTGGGGGGGAAAAAATCACCCTTTTAAAATGAAATGTTTTAATTGCATTGCTTCTAATTTAAGAAACCTCTAATTTTACATTAGGTGAGAAAAGAAAGTCCCTGAAACACCAATTTTAAAGGCAGAAGGAAGCAGGGACAAAGAAAGGAAAAAAGTGAATTATGTATTTGCAGGCAAGTCAAGATTGAAAAGATACTCAAAGCACAAACAGAGGACCCCTCTAATGCCTTAGAGAGGGTAAAAAACCTGGAAGGTGTGTAAGTGCCTCAGCAGATGCCAGCAGTGCAGGGCACGGAAAATCAGAAGCAAACAAGGCTTCCTGTCCCTCAGTTCCAGGATAATGTGCCTGCCTTCACCAGCTGCCTCTGCACAAGGGAAATGAATAATTTCAGAATGTTAACAGCACAGGAATAACAGCTCACTGAGCACAGGACGAGTCCTGCCATCAGCACGAGGCTCACTCACCCTGCTCACAGGGACACCATGGGAGCAGCTCTGCACGAGCTCCTGGAGCCAGGGCAGGTGAGTGAAAAGGAAGAGCACAGCCCAGAGAGACATGACAACCCCAGCCAGGACTCCAGGAAGGAGGCACACAAATCACTGGGGAGTTGGGCAGTGACTCAGCAGGAAAAAAAAAAGGGAAATTAAAAATAAAGCAGCAGGTGGGAAAGTCTTTGGCGTAAGAAAGGACAGGTACAATATAATAATAGGTAAAGTAAATAAAGAGAAACAAGAAGAGTTTCCAGGCTGGAATATTGCCCAGCCCCATAAAACATGTGCACAAAGTTCTGCTGATCAGCCATTCCTGTTACCTCCCACCTCACCTGAGCAGGCAGGAGAGCAGGAACCTGAGCTGGGTTTAACCTGAGCTGAGTTTAACCCCTGATGCCCCACTGCCTCTGCCAGGGACAGCGACACGGTGCTGCTCCTGTGAGCAGAGAGGCAGGAAGCTAAAGCTGGGACAGAAGTCACACAGCAGAAGGAATGTCAGCCTGGGGAATCCAGGGAGAAGGAGCAGGAGTCAGCAAGAGTCAGCCCTGCCCTGCCCGGCCAAGGACCGTGGTGGGCACAGGACGGTGACAGGAGATTTCTGCACCTCCTCTCTTGTTCTCCCGAGCATGGGATTCCAGCTCCTCTGCAGAACTCTACAGCAGGGCCCTGCCATGCCTAGGGAGGCTCAGCAGCTCCTCCAGAAATGGTAAAATGAACTGCAGCGTGTTAAATAGAGAACTGTCCCAGCAGATGGATGGGGCCAGTCAAGCTGTGCAGATTCACTGCTCAGTTTGAACACACTCTCATCACTCCCTCCTTTGCAAACCTTTATGCAAATGGCTTTTCAAGAACAGTTAATCCTCCTCCCTCCCAAATCACCACTGAAGCATCACTGTGTCCCTTTAGAACCCAGAGACACCCCAGGGCACTGAGGCAGCTGCCTGGCCTGACCCAGGTGAAGTTCAGTGACATTTAAGCAGATGTGGGAGGGAAAAGAGATATATCAGGTAACTGTAATTGCTTTCCATCATTCCTCACCAGCAAAACCAATCCTTGAAAACCACTGTCTTATTGCTGCCTCCTCTGCCTTTGAAATCCCTCCTGGCCTGGTTCCACCCCTGTAAATGCTGCACAGTTCCTCTGCCCCCACTGTGCTTCTGCACCAGGGTAATACAAGAGAAGAGGATGCCAAGAGCTCCTCTGTGCCACCCAGGAACTCTGGGTAACTCTGCTGGCTGAGCAGGGAACTGGAAAGTCAAAGGGGAGGGGAAAAAGGGCAGAAAATCTGATTAGGGCAGAAAAAGGCACTTGGAATGATGCTCTAAACCCTCCCCTTTGCCATCACACCACCTTTCATGGCCAACACAACACATTGTGCGTTCCCACCACTGAGAAATTAAACCCTGTAAGGCCAGGAAAGCCGGGCTTTACTGCTGGCACACGGAATCACGCATGTCTGGATGGCTGGCAATGAGGGATCAAGGTGGGCCCCGCTGTGTCCCTGTTACAGTTAAAAACAGGAAGCCACAGCGAGGAGAATCACAACATCTGCAACATCCTCCTCACATCTGTGTCAACATCCAGCCCACCCCTTCAGCCTTGGGCACTCAGGGAGCAGAGATAAACAAGGGCAATCCTGCTCCAAATAAACCCACCTTCCAATCCTGGTTTGGAAGATCGACGGGAAAATTACAAAATATTGCCCCAAAGTAATTTTTATACTTGAGCCACCAGCTCTTCACAATTCAGTCAAAATGTTCCTGTAAAGCAGCTATTTCTGTTAGCCTGGCTTTAAAAGTGGTGTAAATAATGCACAAGAAGACTCAGCATTGGCTGAGTCAGTGACGGCTGGAACAAAACCCAAGAGTGCCGGCTGCTGTCTCTGCTTCATAAAAGCTTTCTCTCCATAAAACATGACCAGGGACACTTTTTTAACCCATTTTGACAACTTGTTTGCACACAAAACACACTTCCCCCTACCAGGAGCTCCCTAAATGATGTGCTTTGGGGGAAGAAGTAGCTGGGAAGAGCATTAATTGTTTATTTTCGGTATGACTAAGGTAACATTTCATCCCAGTCCATACTGCATCAGAGGAGAGGCTGGAAGATTTCACTGCAACCTTTCATTGTCCTGACTCATGCTGTCAGGAATAAAATACCCTCTTGGGAAAAGAAATGAATAGACAAATAAAGCCTCAATGACTTGGCAAAATACCTACCAGTGAAAGCTGTCCCAGTATTTTTAAGGCATTACAAAGGTATCTGCTCACCTGGAGCAGGTGATGGAGGGATTTAGACCTTTGTCAGTTTGACAGGGAAAAAAAAAACAAAAAACACATAAAAAAAAAGTGTGGCCCAGCTTTGGAAGGCATTTGTCTCAAGCACCCAAAGGGCAGTCTGGAAAATGAAAGCATTTCCATTCCATTGGCACTTGTGCAGAGCAGCAGGATAATGAAGTGACTGGGCTATTTACCCTTCGCAGAGCAATGAGATCTTGTTGAAACCAGCGCACATTAATTTCAGCGCCCAGGAAAATGGCAGTAAACAGTGCTCTTCAAGCCTTTTTCTCAGTAATCAGGATGATTTTAGAACTGACACCTGCAACAGAGAGTGTTCAGTGCATAATGAATAACTCAGCAAAAGGAGAGGCTGTGGGAGAATGGGTAAAAAATAAAATGGGTAAAAATACAGTGAACAAAGGAATAAAATTTTAAGGTATAATGCAGCTTCCAGGGAACAGAGAAGCCTCACAGTCAGCACTTCCACAGACTCCTGGTGAGGATGGGACTTACAGAGCCACCAAACTGCCCAGGAACACCAGTCACCCACTCCTCGATCCCACAACACTTCTCCACTGCTCATATCACCTCCTCGATCCCACAGCACCTCCTCACTCCTCACATCACCTCTGCACTGCCAGAATCCTTGGAAAACACACTTCATCTTGTCATCGGGTCATGGAAAAGGCCAGTGCAACCAAAATGTGTAACCATCCCTCAATCTCCTCACCCAGAGGACTGGGGTTTCCCACTGGCCCATTTTGTGTTCTGGAACTCTGTCTGTTCCAGGAGCTGGATGGGGTCACCAGGAGGTTCATTCCCATGCCAGGCTCCTCTCCCTGCTCTCTCACAGGAGGGGCTGGTGGCTTCCCACAGGGATGTGACTTTGTGATCTGTGTCTCCCTCTCAGCTCTGATCTCATCCCTGGCCTGACGCTCCCGGGCAGTTCATGGAGTGAGACACCATTCCATGTGACAGCCCAGCCACAGCTCCTTCCCTCCTCCGAGGGCTTTCCTTCCCCGAGAGAGACAGATGAACTCACTGAAATGTTTGCTGCAAACTTGGTTCGGAAATCTGGGGGGCTTTTTTTTCAAATTGGTTTTAAATAGTCCTTGTTCGGGGAAACATTTCACAAACATAAAAGAATTTCATAAAACATGGAATCCCAGAGTGGTTTGGGTTGGAAAAGACCTTAAAGACCATCCAGTGCCACCCCCTGCCATGGGCAGGGACACCTTCCACTGGCCAGGGTGGCTCCAAGCCCCGTACAACCTGGCCTTGGACACTTCCAGGGATGGGGCAGCCACAGCTTCTCTGGGAAATCTGTGCCAGGGCCTCCCCAGCCTCACAGCCAACAATTCCTTCCTAATATCCCACCTAACCCTGCCCTCTTGTTTGGCAGCTCCAGGCCCTCATACTTAAGTAAAAAAGTCTTTCAAGCAAAACCTAAGTGATCTCTAAACTATATTAGTGACCTCTTCAAGTTTGCTCTGCTTTAATGTTCGTGTAGTAAATGAACAGGAAACACCACCCAGACCTGATGCCTCCCATTATGTTTTGGAGAACCCACAGCAGGGAGCACAGTAAGTGAAAAAAAGACAAACCTTTCTGGGTTTGGATGGAGACTGATATCCTTCTGTATTCCCATTATATAATTAAAGCTTTCAACACACTTGTTTTATTGTAAATGCAGCGGTAATTAAATATGTTCTCTAAAAATAACATAATTTGATTTTCCCAGTGCAAACAGACCTAATGCACTGCTAAGCAGAAGATATACTACCCCACAAGATGTGTCTGCACGTGAAGCAACACTTCCCATATTTGGGTTGTTGTAAACAGCTACAGAAACCCTTCACACACAGAGCCACACAGCCAGGAATGGTGACAGAAAACCCTGAACCAACTCCCTTCTCGCATTTGATGCCCTGCCTTCCCCTGACAAGCTGCCACACACTCACTGTGCACAGAGAGCGGGTCCAATCAGCTCCTTTTAGCACACTCAAGGCACCTGCACAGGTAGGAAAAAGCATCATTTCCTTAAGTTCTGAGGTTTATGACAGCGGCATCAGCAGCCTTATGAATACCTTATTTCTGGAAGCAGCACAAGCAGAGTATTTCCCGCAGTCAGAGCAACGTGGACACATTCCAGTGCAATACGTATTAAACTCGCTGGTGTCGGCTTCCTTTGAACTCCTGGTTTCTCCAAGGATAGTTACATCACAATTTTTACGAAATACACGTGCAAAGATAAAGTAATTACCAAGGGTGGGCACACCAGAAGTAACAAGAAGGACCCACAGTTTCTGTCTCCATATTCCCCCTCTCCAAACAGCCCTGAGGAGGATGAAAGCCATTCCCCAAACCAGTATTTCCCGTTCGCTCCTGTGCTGCACACCTGACTGACTCCCTGCTGATCAGCACTTCCAGAGCCTGATGGATGATAACAGAGCACCTTTAAAACCCGGGAGAAGGAGTGCTGGGAGCTACTGCCAGGAAAGTCAAGGCTGTGGCCAGAGCTCCTTATGCAAAGGGGCTGGAACACGGGAGAGCTCAGCAGGTGACACGTGGGTGACAGTCTCACACACCCCCTGCCCAGGAGTTTCCCTGCAGTGACCCTGTGGATCCCAATTTCCTCCCCCACAGCTGTCCCTCTCCTCCTTGGAGCCCCAGGAGCAGCACAGCAAAGGGATTAAGCCGGGCCCTGATGACAGCCCGGCTCTGAGTCAGGATTACTCAGGATTATTTAGCAACTCCCCTGTTTCCTTGACTTCTGATTCACTGGAGAGAAACACGTGCTGGAACACTGCGAACTGCAGGTCCCAGGGCTCAGGCACAGACAGCACACCCCTGAGCACAGAATGGTTGCTTCTCTTTAGGCCAAACCCTCAGGGTGGTTTTTTCCAGCAGGTAACACCAGGGCAAGTCACCAGAGATGTAGTGTCCTCAAAACTCCATCCAAAACCACGTCATGCATTATATCCATAAGTGCACAACGCTTTTTTCCCCAGGAAGTAGCAGTTTGAGGTTGTTTCCTATGAGCCTTCCCATTTCTGTGCACCCAGACTTTGCTCTGCCCTTGGCAGGCACCAAAAAAATTCCGTGCATGCACAAGAGAGAACAGGCCAAAAAAGTTACCTTCTGTTCTTTCACGAGCCACTGGGGGATTTGTCAAAACTTTTCGCTATGCAGAGGCACATCTTGATGCAAAAAGGGGCCAGGTACTAATTAACCAGCCTGTGTGGGCACCTGCAGCGTTTTCCCAGCTCAGTGGGGATCTGTTTCCAATGCCAGATCCGATGTCAGTATGTTAGGAGCTGTAATCAGATCCAAAATCTCATTTACAGAGTCTGCTGCATCAGTCAGAGCAGCACCTTGTGGTGTTGGGGAGCTGGAGAGCTCATGAAATACGTCACGTACTCCAAAGCCAAAGTGGTATTTCAGGGCACTGCAACGGGATAGACAAAAAATAATTTAAAAATAGAGATCCACGTTGCTGTCATTTCTCTGCAGGAGACAAAGAACAACTGTCCAAGGCAGGGAGCATCACCTGAGTGCCTCTTCAGCACCTGAAACTCCACCCTGGCCCAGGGAGAAGCGAAGGTGAGGTTCCCTTCCAGTCACCTGTGTGTATTTATCCAGCCCTGCAGAGACCAGGAGATGCTGCCACAGAACCTCCAAGTTCTGGGGGAAGCTGAACTTAAGATCCCTTTCAGAGAGAACAAAAATCTTAAGCACATTTAAACACACACACACACACAGAAAAAATAATGGAGGAGAAATGGGGAAATATTTCCACTGCCAGACCAACCACCAAGACTTACAAGAGCTGTCGTTGGGACTGGCCATGACCTTGAATTATATTATCATAAAACAATCTTAGAATGTTTTTTACCATTTCACTGCAAGTTTCTCAGCATTTTTGCATTTTCAAAGCTCCAGTCACGGAGTCAAACAGTGAAGAAACATTCTCAGCTTTCTCTAGAATTGTTAAATCACCTTGCAGGGGGAAGGTGAACAAAATGAACATCATGCACTTAAAAACTCGAACTGGAGGGCAAATAAAAAAATAATAATCAAAGTGCACCTTAAAAGGCATCATTTTTAAAGTCAGTCTTGGGATTTTTCAGTAACTTGGTTGCTGGTTTTTAAATGCTTGGGGGGGGGTCAGTCAGACCAATGACGAAAAGCCACTGAAATAG
Organism: Cephalopterus ornatus; assembly: GCA_013396775.1. Taxonomy (NCBI): domain Eukaryota; kingdom Metazoa; phylum Chordata; class Aves; order Passeriformes; family Cotingidae; genus Cephalopterus; species Cephalopterus ornatus. The sequence continues at coordinate 205,901 of VZRE01003873.1, read as the reverse complement.
GTCGGCATTTCTTAAAAACGAGCCTTTGAGTGCACACACACAGCACAATTTGGGAAGGGATTCCCACAGGAAAACTCGCCACTTCCAGTACAAACCAGCACAGCCAGCAAGGGGATGGGGTGTTCTCCCAGAGGAGGTGAACGGCTGGAAGAACCACGGGAGACTGGAATTAAAAAGGTGGAGAAATCCTTTGGGAGCCCTGGTAATTTTACTGTGCTCTATTAAATGAAATGCTTTGCTGAAGCACAGGGTTAGTGCTGGACCACCTTCATCTCACTCCTGGTGTCACCCCTGAGGTCCCCACGTGCCCTGGGCGGCCTCAGGCACAGGAAACTCAACAGCAACAGGCAGAGAAAAAGTCAAACCCCTCCGTGTGACACAACAGGGAGAGGTTTAAACAAGCCTCAGACACAAGAGCAAACTCATAAAAGGTCAGTCCACTGCATTAGGACACCAAACAAGTGAATAAAAGAGAAATCCATGCTACTCCACTAATGGACTTATTTTCCATTCCCCTGAGAGAGAACAGAAAAGAAAAGGTGCATTTAACATTTTCACTCTACTACTGCGTATATACACAACTGTAATAATTTTTCGTGCCTCCCAAGGGTACTGCAGGCTCCTAAAACTGCTCCATGCCAGCTTGGAGACAGGCCCTCTCTTTCACACAACTTTATCTCACCCCGTGATCCAACAGCTGCTCTAAAAGGCGAGTCAGATGTGCCCGTAAAGCAGTGCTGAGGGAAGAATAGAAAATATGCCATTACCTCATATTACTACAGATACTTTTTCCCTTCTGATGCCTGGCTGTGCTTTTTGCCAGGAGAATTAACCCCACTGTACACAGAACTGAAGAGAATCTGAATTCTCTGATGTTAATTTCTGCCGTGTTCGTTTATAGGCTACGAAGAGGAGAGTTTGTAATTATGAAGAGTGTCAAATAAAACCCAGGAAAATAGTTTACCACATCAGCTTTACCTTTTTTCCTTTTAGTCACATGTCTTTTCAGATATTTGCCCTCACAGTTAAGTGCTGTTGGCACCCAAATACATCATTTTAACACCTTTACTGCTGCTCAGAGGAGCAGAAAGTGCTGCAGAGGACTGCAAGGAGGTTCCTGCCCCATGAGCCAGCACAGTGTGTTTAAATCATCGTTCTCAGTGACATTGAAATCTGAATTTAGAGAGCATTTCTCAATAACATCACGTGCCATTAAACCCGTCTCCACAGAATCCAGAGGAAAACTGTGTGGCAAAATCACCAAGTGGCACCACACTCTCTCCAAGGATTGTCCTCCGGGTGCCGGGAGCTGTTCTGGAGAGCTGCAGATGCTGAGGGCTCACAGCGGAACCAAAGACGTGAATCCCTCTCCTTTTTGGATGGTTTTGGCTGCAGATTAACCCAACCCACCCCTGGTTTTTTGAACCCACACAAAATTTCAGCTTCAAAGCAGCAAGTTTAAAAAGACAGAGCAGCCCTTCCCTCCAGCCCTGCAAGTCAAGTCTTCACCGAGAGTTTTCTGCCTGCAAACGCCGACGATCCTCCAGCTTTATCCACGGCGACAGGACTCAGCACCAGGAGCCGGATTCAAGGAGCAGCTGCATTCCAGCTGGCACTGCTGCCTCCTGCTCTTCCTCACACAGGGAGCAGCCAGCAAGGTCCAAGCATTCCCAGCCCTGCTCCTCCTGGGGCTCTCCTGGCTGTTTGCTGTGTAAATGTGGTCGGAGCACACATTTCACTGCTCAGCTGCACGTTGACTCAGCCGAGCAGAATTCACAGGATTTGTAACTCTTGACATTTCCCCACCAAAAACGAAACCAGGAATAAGGAAAATCATCATCAAGAAGCTCGAATTCAATATTCCTAGAAGGGAAATCTTTATCTCCACAAAGTCGCATGGCCCAGAAGCTCAGAAATTCCCTCGCTGTGTCATGGCAACATCTCTTGCTAAAGGAACAACCAACAGGAACAGCCAAGCACCTTTTATTTGCCAACCCCAAGTGGAGAAGAGAACAACAAATTAAAGGAGTTTCAGCTTCTGTCTGTGAATTTTGAGATTTTAGAGTTTCTGAAATCTGTATTTTCAACGAGCAAAGAGGTAATCCTGAGCATAAAAAGCAATAAAAGGGATTGGAAAAGGTCAGCACAAACAGGCCCAATACAGAACAGAACACTCCATTCAGGGTCTGCCACATCTGGAATTGTTTGGGAGCAGCTGTTCCCGAGACATTCCATGTGTGGTCAAGCCCTGAAGAGGGAGAATGAGAGAGACATTTGCTGGAGAAAAGGTTTTTGTGTGATCCATGCGTCTCCAGTGTTGGTTAACACTGAACGCTGGAGAAAAGCCCTGTTATTACCTCAAGCCACCAGTCCTACACGAGGCAAAAAGGAACATCTCCACTGAGGTTCCTGCTGCTCCAGAACTGGAGAGAAGCCATTTGTGGCAACTGGAGGGACACCACTGGGAAATCAGAATCACAGAATACTCTGAGTTGGAAGGGACCCAAAAAAGATTGGGGGCAATTAATTAAAAAATCAGGCAGTGCCCTTGCACAGAAGGGGCTGGAAGGTGTGGAGATGTCCAGGGAGATCTACCATGGAGACTGGGGGAGATTTCCATAAAGCAAGGAATGAAACTGTTAACACCTCACCAATGCTAAAGGCATTGGGTGAAGGCGGCCCAGGAACACAACACTGCTTCAGAATTAAAACTGAGTTGGAGTTTTGGCTGAGTTTTATTTTTTTAAAATTATATACATAAAAACTATGAAGGGTTCTCCTTCCTCACTTTGGTTTCGTTTTAAAGAAAAAGCTTCTGATTTTGCACTCAGAACCAATCGATCCTGGCTGCTTTTCTAAGCAGGGGGAAATGTCACTGAGGTGTCCATCTGTATTCCCAAACTGGACTGTGGGGTACCTCACTTGAAAACAACAAACTTCACTGGAAAACAACAAACTTCATCAGCCTCGAGCAGGCAGAGAAAGCCAAGAGGAGGAGGTAAGTGAGTTCCAGGCACTCCAGGACAGCCCTGTGCCTGCACACCACACAAACTGGGAGGAGAGGGAAGGAACTGGTGTGTCTAACACAGTTTTTCCCCCACAAGAACTCCACTTGCGGTGCTGGGAGCTGTCACAGCAGTTTTTCCAGTGGCATAATTATCTCCCTATGAAACTTGCTTCCCTCTTCAGAGGCTGGCAGAGGGAAGGGGTGGGGGGGTGTTTGTCTTTTCTCTCCCATAATGATCCCCTGGCTGGCAGCCTCAGCAGCTCCTCTGTGTTCCTTAAACTCCCGCTGGCTCCCAGGCTACAGACTGAAGCTGAGCTCCTCCATCATCCCAGTGACCACATCCCAACATCTCACACACAGAACGAGCCCTGGCTCTGCCAGCGCAGCCCCCAAACAGGAGCAGCAGAGCTCTGACACTTTCACAGCTTCCCATGGGGATTTAGGATCAGATATGGGAGCGATCAGAGGCCTGGTAATCTCATTATTGTGCCCCTGCAAAAAAGCTACAGCAACCGTGGCGGCATTAAACAAATTAACTTGGAGATGAAAAAAGTCAACACAGCTTTGGTGAACCTTCTGGGCAGGAATTTAATGGCTCTCTGCAACCACAAATACCAGGATTTAAGAACAACCCTCCTCTGAAATTGATATCTTGTGTTGGCCTTGTTTCCCTCCACGTTAATAGGGAACGGAGGTTTCCAGCCCATGAAAACCTAAGTGTTTTCATGTGTGCTCAGGAGCAGCTCCCTGGGAAGCACAAGAAGCTGGGAAAGTCCTTTTAGAGGAAGCTGTCAACGCTGTGCAGCGGATAAGGCTCTGCAAAATTGAGACATCAGCACAGTTTCCTCTTTTTTGTTCTATTTTTCCCAACCCAGGCCTTGATTCTGGCTGGGGAAGTGCTCAAGCCAGGCTGCCCCTCTGCCACTGCTCCATGGGACAGCAACTTAACTCTAAAAATCTGCTGCCAGCGCTGCACCGACACCACCAAGAGCTGCTTTCACTGTAGGGTTTTTTATGCAAAAGTATGTTCTGTGTGCAAGGGCTGGGATGGTTCAGTGGCATCACCCTCGAGGGAGGTGTCTGAGCACCAAACGGATGAAGAATGTGTTGGGACACAGGTCCAAGGTCAAAACTCACTCTTACTCTGAGGGTAGCCAGGGCTTTGTTGGTGTCTGATGCCATTCAAAGTTCTCCCCTCACTGTTGTAGAACTAATGGAGTTAGTTCTACATGAAAATATTAAAATAAGTGTCATTGTGAAATTGTGAGATTTGCTCGAAAACCACGGGGAAAAAAAAGCATCAAGTAGTTTTAGTGCTTTTTTCATTTACCTTTTGACTCTTGATTTCATGGATCTATTGATTTGGTTCTCCAAAGTGTTCTCCAAACATCTTTATGCAAAACACAAATTTTCACACAATCACTGGGGGCACGTGCACTTAAAACAGGCGGGTACTGTATGTAAATAAATTTTAAAAAGCATAACATGCATTGGTCCAGCACATTTACACTCCCAAAACAGAACCCAGCACAGTGACACTGAAGAGACTGCAAAGAGATACAACACACACTTACAAACTACATTTATCTTGTACAGTAAGCAAAGATATTCCACTAAAGTATCAATAAAAGAAAATACACAGAGAACAATGGACTGAGAAGGCTTGTAAATATTGTATTTAATGTTTCTGAATAAGGTTTGTGTAGTATATTGTTATGTTTCACTTTTAAAAGGACAAAACCTTCTGAAACACAAACGAAAAAATGTGGCCAAAAAAAAAATCAAGCCTGTTTGCCTGGTTTAAAACACTCCTTAAGGGCTGAAACCTCATCTGCACATTCCAGTCCTGAACGAGGAGGTTTGGAGCGCTAATTTATAAACCCTAGGGGGGAAAAGGCTGAGAAATCCTTGGCTATTCACTAGTGCTGTGAATAGGAAATTCACTGTATAATGTGTAAGGAAAGGGGGAAACCCCACCTGGCTGGTGTTCCTTAGGACAACCCCCCACCTGGCTGGTGTTCCTTAGGACAACCCCCCACCTGGCTGGTGTTCCTTAGGATAACCCCCCACCTGGCTGGTGTTCCTTAGGATAACCCCCCACCTGGCTGGTGCTCCCTGGGATGTCACAGTTTGGAACAGGGAGATGCACCCAATGACTTGGATCAAGTGGAGTCATACCAACAGAACTGCCCCTTCTAAGAGAGGTTAAATCCCACCAGGGATTAATCCCCCACCAGGGGATTTAACCTCCACTGAATTCATCTGCCAGGAGAAAACAAACCATCACCACTGCCTGAGTGTCACCTCAGTGTCCAGCAAAGCCACCAGTTTATTCCAGAAAAGCCACGGGATGTGTGGATCCCCCAGCTAAAATTGCTCCCAGCTTGAACTGTCTGTAGCAAAAACAGAGAGCTGAGTTAAACTCTTGGCATGCTGATGGAACAAGGGCTTTCCGGTCTTCAACATTATGGGAAGTGTCAGGTTAAAAGTCCTTCCCCAGGTTTGATCAACCAGGGATTTCAGACCTCCGAGGAGTTTCCCGGCGAGCCTGGCGCAGTGTCTGGAACCCGAGGAGCAGCAAGGCACTGTCATCCTCTGGATGCTTCAGGAGTTTAGTCAGCCGTGGGACTCCCTGAGAGGGAAGGCAAGGCCCTTCTGAACTCAAGTGGAGGCCATGAAGATAATTTCACACCCATGATCCGACACACCCAGCCCCAGTCCCTGGGGTGGGAAGCGGAGCCGAGGTCACACCCGGCTCTGCCGATCACGGCCACCACCTCCTGTCACCAAGGGTGGCCTTTGCCACCACAGAGCATCTCAGACCAGGCTCTGATGGGAAACTGGAACACATCTCTTGCAAATACTGCACTTCTACTGCTGTTTTACCCAGAGGAGGAAGAAAACTAGATCAGACACGGGATTGCGTAAGGAGAGGCAACCGCCCGAGTAGCAGGTGTTCCATCACCTCCAGAGGGTCTCCAGAGGTGCTGCGACAACTCATTGCACACTCACCCCTTCAGGAGGAGTGAACAAGGCACAGAAGAGAAGCTGGAACACAAGTGGTGCTCTAAAGCAAGGCCCCAAGGGCAGATCCCTGCCCTCCTCCATCATCCCCCCCCGTACCCCAGGCCCCGGTCCCAGCGCCGGGCAGGACAAAACAGCAGCAGAGTGGGAGATGCACCCAAGTGCTCAGGGTTATACTTTAACTTGCTCTCTGGATATGCAATTCAGAGGTTTGCAAGCTCCTCTGCAGAAACAGCACACAGAAACTCCTTCAACAAATAAACAAGAGTGAACAATTGAGTTTCTGTGCTTTGCCACCCCCAAGGAACGGGATGGAACCGAGGAGCTCCCGCTCCACCTCAGCCCCTGCATCCCGTTGCTATTGCCAATGTACATTCACTCAAAAGAGCACACAAAAAGTGCCTATCTGCCTTTTTTTTTCTTTTTATATGAATATTCACTGAAGCTTCCCCTGCTCTGGCTCAACAGCTGCCTGCTTTGGTACTCATCCTCAGGATTGGGAAGCTCAGATCCCATCCTAGTTCTCCTGCTTTCTGTCCATCACACCCACCATTTGAAAGTCACCTTATTTCTCCCTTTCATCACTTATGTTGTCTTTATTTTCCTTTTCTCCGGGCTGACAACTGAATGGAAGCTGGGAATAACATTCCTTTTTTCAACACAGTGCCACTGGTGAAAATAAGGGATTTAATTCCCTTTAATGACCACTGTCAGCAGCAGAATATCAAAACATTAAACTGCTGTCCCTGACACCAGGGCCTGAAGTTTTCAGCAAGCATCAAACAATAAGGAGAAACATGGTTCAACACAACCAAAGATTAAACCAAAAAGATCAAAAAAGCGGGATTAAATGATTATTTCGGTATTTTTGATACAAATACTGAGGATATGTCACACTGTGCTTTCGATACACTGGCTGTTGCAAAAAGACCAGGGGGAGCCAAGGCCGTGCTCACTAATGCTCTGATAAACTGTCCCCTCCTTCCATAAGACAAGATGAAGGGATTTTTTTTCCACAGAAAGCATCTGGGGGGGGGCTGGAGCATGGGAAAGCTGCGTGAGGAGAGGAGGGCACACAGAGGTCAGGAGGAAAAGGCAGCTCGAGAGAGGAAACTGTGACATGGTGGCATGCCAAGTCACCCCCAGAATGGGTTATGCAGAACAGAAATCCCCCCAGAGTGCCCTGGAGGATGGGATCCATCCCAAGGAACACACACACAGCCTGTCCCTCGCAATGACTGCCCCTGCACAAGCTCAGCATTGCTGTTTTTTCCACCCTTCTTCCCCTCCAGCCAAAAAGCTGCTACGGGCAGGGCAAGGACTCTGCAACCCTGCACTCGGAAAAGGGCTTTTTTCCTGAAGAAAAGATGCATCAGCACAGCACATTAACTTTGACATCAATAACCAGCAAACTCCCCGCATTCCCAGCATCAATCAGGGGCACTGGACTGAGAGCACGAAGTTAAAAACGCTTCTATAATCCTGTTAAATGCAAGTCTTGCTGCTAAAAACAATACCAATTTTGATCTCTGTGCTGAAAGGCAGGACACAGAGGGAATATGAGCAAAAGATCCGCCTTTAGAGAGCCAACCATAATAAGCACATCCCAAGTTCTGTCATGCTCTGGACTCTCTGCACAAGCAACAAAAAGGGAGATGTCACTACCAGAACTAAAACCTATTTATTCTGCAGGTGTCTGTGGATGACAAGACCCATTTGAAAGAAAACGGCATAGATTTTATCAAACTAAACTTCATCTGCCTTCAGTCAGAGACCTGGTACTGCACACACTGACAGTGCCAGCTTCCCACAAATGTCAGAGCTCTGATTCCCAAGGGAATTCACACCAAACCAAATTCCCTCCGGCATTTGTGTGGCTTTATACTTGGGTGACAAAATATTGCCAGTATACTGCATATTGTGCTTTTTCCACCACAAAGGGAGCTGGGCAGTATAAAGCCTTCAGATTAGCACACTTAGACACAGCTAATTTTTAAATACAGTGTTGTTTCCCAGTAAGGAGAACCAAAATTTCCCAAATGCCTTTCTCACAGTGCCCAAGTCACTACACAGCACAAACAATGAGCAGATATCCAGCAGCAGCTTCCCTAAGGATAAATACTTCAAGGAAGAAAGAAAACACAGACAAATTCAGAGAAATTTTGCAGTGCTGATAGGAGCTACTCTCCTTGGGTTTCTGGCAGTGTAAGCGAAGTAGGAGGAGTCAACATAAATTATCAAGACTGTTGATCATTATACAGTGAAACAAGAACCTGTGTCTGCAGCTTCCGGCAGCTTGGTTCATAAATAACTTCTGGTTTGGTAAAACTGCCTCGATCTGCAACCCGGGTAGGTGGGAACAGCAAGTTTTAAATAACGCTGGTTCCCCAGCTCCCCCCTTTTTTTCCTCACCAGCAAATGTTTATTCACTCTCAGCCCTGAAAGTAGAAAATCCCAACTGAACTGCAACAGCATCAGGCTTATTTCCTCCCACCACAAGCACAAATCCGAGCCCAGGGTGAAGGAGACCGTTTGCCATGAGGATAATCAGCACTGTCTCGTTCCGCAATAACCTGGCCCTCCGAAACTCTCGTCCCTAACCCCGCATCCTACCACCAGCACTGAGTTATCCATTAGAAAGGAAAATAATCCAGCGATCAGCTCGGCACAGAGCCCCTGTGACTGCTGCAGCTCTCACACTGAGTACAGCCCGAGTGCTACGCTCAGCACACAGTGCATTTCTAATAAAAAATGCCATTTCTGTCATGCTAATAACCACATCCTACACACTCTCCCCGAAAATGCCTCAAGGACCGCTGTCACAAGAAGAGCAGGATGCCAAATTAGACTTTGTCTGCTCTCTCCATGCCGGGGTGAGCTACCCCCGGTGTAATCTGATCGAAGGCGGCAATTCACCTCTCTCCATTCAAACGCTCAACCACTTCAAAGGCACACAGCCACGCACACGGGCTTGAAAACACCGCAAATATTGAAATGAGCTCGCATTTGCTTAAGCGAGAACGACGCGCTCGCCGCCTTAAGCCCGGCTCTCCGTCTTTATCGGGCTCCGACCAAGTGTGAAACAATCACATCCCTCGGAGACGCGGAGACTCCCCCTTCGTGAGAAAGCAGGGGTAAGGAGAAAAAAAACGGGGAGGCCCCTGGGAGGAGGAGGTGTCCCCCCCGGCACCCGGGGGGGTGTGTGGCTGGTACTGACCTGTGAGGTCCATCCAGGCTGGTCCCGGTGCCGAGGGTCCCCGCGGCCAGCGCCGCCGTGCAGATACCGGAGAAGGCGGCTCCGGTCCCTCCCTCCATGTTGCGTGTGCTCCCTCTGAGCACTGCTGGATGTGTGTGTGCTCCCTCTCGGCACGGCTGGATGTGGGTGTGTGCTCTGTCTCAGCACTGCTGGATGTGTGTGTGCTCCAGGATGTGTGTGTGCTCCAGGATGTGTGTGTGCTCCAGGATGTGTGTGTGCTCCAGGATGTGTGTGTGCTCCAGGATGTGTGTGTGCTCCAGGATGTGTGTGTGCTCCAGGATGTGTGTGTGCTCCAGGATGTGTGTGTGCTCCAGGATGTGTGTGTGCTCCAGGATGTGTGTGTGCTCCAGGATGTGTGTGTGCTCCAGGATGTGTGTGTGCTCCAGGATGTGTGTGTGCTCCAGGATGTGTGTGTGCTCCAGGATGTGTGTGTGCTCCAGGATGTGTGTGTGCTCCAGGATGTGTGTGTGCTCCCTCTCAGCACTGCTGGATGTGTTTGTGCTCCTGGATGTGTGTGTGCTCCAGGATGTGTGTGTGCTCCTGGATCTCTGTGTGCTCCCTCTCAACACTGCTGGATGTGTTTGTGCTCCAGGATCTGTGTGTGCTCCTGGATCTGTGTGTGTGCTCCAGGATCTGTGTGTGTGCTCCAGGATCTGTGTGTGTGCTCCCTTTCAGCACTGCCTNTCTCAGCACTGCTGGATGTGTTTGTGCTCCAGGATCTGTGTGTGCTCCTGGATCTGTGTGTGTGCTCCAGGATCTGTGTGTGTGCTCCCTTTCAGCACTGCCTGGATCTGCCCGTGCTCCTGGATGTGCCTGTGCTCCCTCACACACTCCTGGATCTGTGTGTGTGCACACTCCCAGCACTCCGGGATGTGCCTGGGCTCCCACACACACCCCTGGATCTGCGGGAGCAGCTGGATGGAGCTGCCCGAGGGAAGGTGTCCCCCCTGCCCAGCCCTCCCCGCTCAGTGACACGGAACATGAACACGAGCCAGCCCTGCCGAGATGCTCCGAAAGCCTGGGTTTCACCCCCCCAAAAGGTGTATATTTATAAATGAAAAGCACAACCCGGCTCCAAGCTCCGGGCTCCTGCCCTCCCTCACCAGCACATTCATGTTTTCCTGAGGCTGTCACAGGCATTTCAGCTGTAACCCTTTCCCAGCTGGAAGGAGGAAAAGGCAGTCCTTTGTCCTGAGGAACTCCTTCCCTGTCCCTCAGATCCCACCTGCTCTGGATGGTTTCACCCCTAAATAAAACCTAAACAACCCTGATGCAAGTGACCAGTAAGAACCACACAAACAGGGGTCAATTCCCAGTTCTGAGAGCTGGATAACCTTGGATGTATCACATTGATGTGTCTGCTGTTCTGCTTCCTCCTTTTGGAAAACAGGGCAATATTTACTGTGTTCCCAGAGGAGACTTGTGAGGCTTAATTTACTTCTGTGTTTATGCAAAGGAGCCGTGTAAAAACTGCTATCACAATTTCTAGTTCATACACTAAAAGCAGAAATAAGTATTACAACCCAACTTTCGGGTCCCATTAAAAATCCTTCCTCAGACCGCCAGTGCAGCAGTGGAGATGACGGGATGAGGCAGTGAGGACTAGCAAATAAAGAGGAAAGGCTGGATGATGGTTGGCTGGCTCTCAGCCCTTGGCCATCAGCTTTGTGTGACCTTCACCAAGTGTTTCAGTCTTTCCTTATGGGTACAGAATGCTGAGCTGTTCTCCCTCCTGCGAAATGGCCCAAGATTGTTTGCAGTGTTATCACTGCTGCTCTTGGCTGAAGCTGGAATTTGTAACGATTCTGGATCCTGTCCGTCCCCAGCCCCTGGAAACTCAACGTGGAATCCAAAGCTGTTGCACAGCTCTTTTCAGCTCAGCAGGATGCTGAGCACGTTCTGGGTTGTCGGTGTCAGTGAAGATTTTTGGGAGGTGACATTCTCTATGCTCTTTGGACTCAAGTGAGATACCAAGTTTAGAAAGACAAAAGACTTCCAAAACAACACCTTTTTGTTTAAAATCCAACAGAAGAGGCTGCACAACCCTAAGCTATACAGAACAGTGAGTATAACTGTTCTTTTGTAGTTTTTAATGGTTAGATGGCTGCTGTTTGCTAAATGCTGTAGAACCAAGTGGCAATAACCTCATTTATCAGCCCTAAGGACACAGCCAGGCCAACCATGAGTTAGCACTTCCAGCAGACAGGGAAGATTCAGGCTTGGCAAAGCTGAGCAAAGTCAAACAGGTTATACCTGTTCTGTGCCTAGAAAGCCTAATGATTGTTTCCAAATCCCTTTCTCCCAGTGCTAATTTTTCTTTGTTTCACCAAAACAGACATGCAGGAATGGGACAAGCTAAACAGAGAAGAACTTAATAGGAAATATTTAGGGAAAAAAACCTGTTCTGACAGTTGCATCAGTGGCTGCTGGGCTTCAGGAGGTGTTTGAAGACCCTTCCTGCCCCTGGAAGCTCCCCACCAGCAGCTCCCTGTGACAGAGGCCAAAGATGCTGGTTGGATTCATCTCCGGGATGATAAACTTCAGTTTGTGGGTTTGATCTCTCTGACTTGAGTTCAAGTTAATTCAGACTTCACGACAGGAGAAAACAAACACACCTTCACAAGAAGGTGATGGGGACAGAGCCAGGACAGAATTCTGGTGGTCCAGGACCCCAAAGCACTGACAACGAGAACACAAGGGGAGGGAACCCTGTGGAAATTCCCCATCAAGGGGTACTGCAATCAAACATTCTGCTGCACCCAAAGGTAGCCACAGACAGGAGATAAACCTCTGCTTAGAGGAGTGAAGCCAAACCCAATTCCATAGTTCCTAGTGTTCAATTCAAGATGAACAAACCAAACAAAGCAAACCCAAAGCTGTCCTTTTATAGAGTGATAAAGCATAAAAACTCCACACACACTGTCCACACAGCATCTCTTATAGCTTAAGGTCTTACCTGCAGAGGAGAAGCAGCTGTGGGGAAAAATTTAAGCAAATGTATTCACTCCAGCTCCAAAAGAGACTCTTCCAACTAACTAGAACCAACTACCAGCACAAACAAGATGCACTGAAGTGCACAAAAGTTGAGCACATCCCCTCCCAACACAGCCTGGTTGGGATTATAACCCTGCCGCTGCTTCCCATGTTTCCATTCTGCTGAAATCCCATCTCCAGCTCCTCCTTCCAGCTCCTTTCTCCTCATCCAGGGCTACCTGCTCTCTTGCACTTGGATGTAAAGTCACCAAGGCCAGAGACTCTCTCTTGCTCTTTATTTGTACATTTGTCAGAGGAGTACAGCCTTTTTCCAGGGCCAGGGTGTTGCATTCTACACTAAACTATAACTAGTATTTTGTTTCTCAGCCCACAAGAATTCACTAGTTATTAAGGAACACCACTGTGCACAGCTAAGGGCCACAATCAAAAGGTCTTTAAGACATCCCTTAGAAGACCAGGCTCAAAATTGCTGCAGTTTGATGTGACCCAACACAGCTTTACTGCACATGAGGTTGAGGATTTCTGCTGGAGACAGGTTTTGATCAGCTACACTTTATCCTTATTCGGGGCTTCAATTATCAAACTAACAAAACAAAATGAAACTTTGACCCAAATTAGGCGGTTTGCTGTTGGATTTTTTTTTTAATGGTATCACTAACTGCAAGCTTCACTTTGCTGTTAAATGAGCAATGGGCTTGGAAATATTTTCTCTCTTAATCCTTGGGGTAACAGAGGGTGGCTCAAACTCAAATTTAAGAACAGATCTCCTACTTGGAAAGCTGCTTTATGACACAGTTGCACCCCTGACCAATTCACTAAACTTTCAGGTTGACGGAGCTCCCAATGCTAATTAGCTTTACACAATGATTCAGCTTTTTACTACCTAAATGAACTTGGGGAAGCTGCAACAACAGCTCCTGTTTCAGACAGTTCTGTCCTCACGGAAACTTCTGCCAACCACTTAAAGAACAGGATAATCTAATCCTTTACCACTTCTCACCTCTGCCAATACATTCCTTCCTCCTTTGATAGTTTTTTCTGAGTTTAAGCACCATTCCATTTAAGAACATGAAAGTGCCAAGCAAGAGAGGCTTTTAAGTATAACCTCTTTGACTGCTTGAGGTTATCGAGGCAGAGAGACCAAGGATGCTGCAAGACACTCTTCCTCCCTTGCTCTTTGCATAATTCTTCATTAAATTAAAAATAGATTGCCATTAATAATGTATGGATGACAAGACAATGTAGGACTGCTTTTGTTTCCAAAAGAAAATTAATTTACTGGGAAAATAGTTCAGTGTTAAGATAAATAAAATTTTGAATAAATTATTTGAAGCAACACCATTCCTGTAGGGTATTTTACAACCACAATTTTAGCTGAGGTGCTGTTCGCAGCAAGTTCAGGAAACAAAGACCAACTGGGCAGCTGGAAGCAAGAAACTAAAATATTTAACAGCAAATCTTGCTGCTAGCCCAAGATGAGAACTATTGCATTGCTAATTAATGATGTAGGTCACAAACTGCTCTCTCCTGAGGCACATGACAGGACATTTGCCTTCCCCAGCCACAGAGCACAGTTCACTTGCTCAATCCCATCTTACATGAAAAACAGGGGGGTTTGTACCAGAAGGACTTGGTGAATCACAGCACAAGAAAACCAGACTGCAATTTCTGACTGACACAACACATGGAAAAAGGCTTCCAGCCCCTCCCCACATCGGAGCTCCTCGCCCGGGGTTAAGGCTGGCCGAGGTTCTGAAGGGCTGGGTAAGCCCTGCTCCACATGAAGGCAGGAGAAGTGCTGAGCAGGCTGGAGCTCACACTTCCCAATCCCTGTCCACAGGGAGTTGGCATTCCTGCACATTCTCCCATGCAACAGCTCACCCAAGGCTCGACTTGAAATCCAAGCCTCTTGCCACTGCGGAACACCTCCCAGTTAATGACCTCCAAAGCCATTACCCAGCTGTGCTACTGCATCTCCAGCACAGGGAGTGAACGCCCTGCTCAACTCCTCGGGTTTGTGATCCCGTGCTTTTATATCACTGACCTCTAAAGAGCAGGGTATATGTGTATATCAGGGCAAGGAGAGGAGAAAATTTAGGATCTCAAGGAAAACCCAGCCCCGCAAGCACCTCACATCAGGGGGTGATGGAGATGTGGTCACCAGCCTCCTCTCACACCAGGTACATAATGTAGGACACCTCCAATCAAGGTGTTTAAAGGTGTCAAATACAATTTTTGCTACAACACAGGCTATAAAAGGGACACTCAGCAGCACAGCTATTGCTGGAGGTGCCAAGCAAGCACAGAATGGAGTGTCCTGCCTCCCCCTCCTACACCTGAGAGCAGGCTGAGCCAGCAGGTGCTGTGCCTGTGCAAAGACCAGCAGCACCCACAGAGCCTGGCATGTTTTATGGCACTTCTGCACACTAATGCTGTAAGGACTGACACATCCACAGCCAAACCCACACTGAAAACGTCAATCCTTTCTTATCTGAGCTTATATTATAAAATGGGCAAGTGCAAAACTACAGTAAGATGCTCAGACTTCAGCTTGACTAGACAAGAAGCTGAGGAGCCCCTGCCTGGCTCCAAATCCTGCAGGGATGCTTGTGTTTTTAAGTCACAAACCATAGTCTTCACTGGTAGAATCCTTGCCAGAAGAAGAAATAAATACTCCCTGCAACTTACTGCGAGTGAAACCTTATTCCCAAGGTGAAGAGCCTGCTGAAGCAGACACCAAACCGGATGACTAATTCCAGCATTCCCACACTGCCTTGCTTCCTCCCTTAAACAGTCTGAGCAAGCTGCTGCTCACGACAAGTTCGTGCTTGTCCAGCAAGGCTGTGCCAAGGTGTGTCTGTGTGATCCACTGCTCTGCTCAGCACTGTCAACACCTCAGGGGTGAGGAGCAGCTACCTCCTCTCAAACGTGTCCTAGACATGGCAAAAGAGGACTCTGCAGGACAAAAGCAACAGCAACCTTTGTTAAACATTCACATCTTCAGAAGTTCTCTATGGAGAAACAGAACATCAGCCTCACAGCTGCTGGGGACCAGTTCATCCCTTGGACTTGTTTCCACCTCGACCAGGACTTGAAAACCTGTTCCTCTGAGCCCAGAGAAAATGAAAGATGAGCTACAAGGAAGAGTTCTGGAGAACAGAGACACGAGGGAGGGAATCAAGCACAGGAGTTATCCTGAGTTTCTCCAGCCTCAGAGAAAACAGGAGCAGGTTCAATAGCAGAGAGAAGCAGAGGCAGGCTCAGGGAAAAGAGAAGGTGGTTGGGCACCTGACACTGCTCTGGAGAAGTCTGTTACCATGAAAACCCGTGGGCAAGAGAGCAATGCTCTGGGTGTGCTCCCTTGATGCAACTGGCCCAGCTGGTGAGGGAGGCCCAGGGTGGAGTTTGTGGTTGGGAGGTGGCCAAGCCTGGAATTGAAGTTCCAGTAACGGGGGAACGGATCAAATGGCAGCAGCACAGGCACATTTCACTGCAGCCAGGGCAGAGGCCTCTGAGGGAACAGCCTCTGGCCCCCAAAGCATCCGAGGGAGCAGCTTCTTCTCCAGTGCAAGAGGTCTGCAGTAACAAGGGGACAGAAGGAACATCCTACAAGTGATTTGAGCATCTGTGTATCTATAACCAGAGCAGACTGCACAGGGGTTGAAAAATTTCAAATGCTTCCCCTATCTGTCCATCCCTCTCCTTTCTGAGCATCGTCCCAGGTTTCCCCAAGTCCCTCTTCAGCCCAGCTGCCCCTGAAATACAAGTTGATCCTCTTTTGTCTCATGAACTGAAAAATGAGTGTCAACTGTTGGCTCTGGGGGTAGCCCAGCCCATCACACAAGTTCACCTAAAGGCTGCATAAACCTCTGGGGCACAGGGTGAGACTCCTGGGGATGGGCCTGTGCAGGGCTGAGGGTTGGACTCCATGATCCTGGGGGGTCCTTTCCAACTCAGCACATTCTGTGATGCTGAGATCCAATGGGATTGCACAGTCCGTCCACGCACAGCACCTTCATCGCAGCTTCCCACCCTGGAGAGGTGGGAATTGCATTAAACACCTATCCTGTACCTTCCACGCACTCAATATCTAAATACACAGTCCTACAAAGGACTGCAGTTTGCTTTGCCCCCCAGGTGGAACGCTGGCAATATGCTACTGCTTTTATATTAGGTAACCATGATCTGACTCACAGGAATACACTGTAATAACTCTGGTAATAATTCTGCCTCTATCTCACCTCAGTCCTCTCCTGGATGAAAGCTTTTAATTAAAATATCCCCCAAGACAGTTGCAAGGAGAGAAAGAGAGGAGAATTTCTGTCTTCTCTGTCAGCGCCTGTTCTTATCACAGCCATCCTTCACCTCTCATCCTGACAGACCCTCTCTGAAACAGCCCTCTAGTTTTGCCTGTTTGGGCATTACAGTTTACAGGTCCTGTGGTTCGGGTACCTCCACCTCTGCAACCTTTCAGTTCTAATCATGTCAAGGCAGTGACACCTTTGCTCTCCACACCCAACATCCAAGTACTTCATCCAAGACCTCACTAGCAAAGGATATTGCTGATGTCCTCCTTGTGAAAAGCAGGGAACTGGAAGAGACAGAAGATGAAGAACAACTCAAAAATCTCCAAAGCTGTCTGTGCCATCTCTTGCAGCTTGGATTGTCATGCCAAATTCTTCACATTTACCCAGGAAACAATGTGCTACTTCCTTAGAGATCAGAGATTTGGGATTGATAAGGAAGTCAGGGATCAGGCATCGTTAACCATAAAGCTCTCCTAACTTTCACTTCTTTCCATTCTTTCCTTCCCTCAGTATCATAAAACGTCCTGTATCCCCTTTCCCAAATGTTGCTTTGTAAGAAACTCCGTTACCCTGATACAATAAAAAAACCCCAGTCTTTTCTTTTTTTCTTACAATTATTAAACCTCTTGGGAGGAAATTCTTTACAGAGAGGGTAATCAGCCATTGGAATGGGCTGCCCAGGGAAGGGGTGGATTCACCATCCCTGGAGGTTTTTAAGATGAGATTGGATGTGGCATCAGTGCCATGGTCTGGGAACCACAGCGGTAGTGGATTCAGGGTTGGACTTGATGATCTCAGAGGTTCTTTCCAACCCGGCTGATTCTCTGATTCTGGAGATGGGTTGGAAAAAAAGCTGAGGAACACTTCTGGTGCAAAACCAAACACTGCTTGGTTTTAGTTTTTAACAATGTCCTCCTGATGTCCCTAAATCAACATTTTGTGCCAACAGACAAATGAAATGGCAACAAAATCCAGCCAAAGTTAAATCCAGATTCCAGTGGTCTTCTCCTTGACACTGGAATCTCAACAGCTTGATACAAATACAGGATTTGATCTGCCAGGTGATTTATGCAGATATGGAGCACGTTGTTACGCTGTAGACAGAGATTTCTTCCTTTTGTCTCTGGGAAAACGGCTGTGCAAAGCATTCCCTCTGCAGTACAGCACAGGTGACAGTCCCTCCCCTGCTCTGCAGCAAGTTTGGAAGCTGAAGAGGTGAAAATCCATCAGCTGGGACTGCTGAAGGGCAAACACAGGGTGCTGTCAGAGGAGACACGAGCCTGGCTGCAGGAGGAGCAGCAGGAGGGAGCAGCTCAGTCTCACCCCAAACCCAGACAGTTCTGCACCCCAGGGGTGAGCACTGGGCGAGGGAACACTCGACTGCTGTTGGTATTAAACCTGGATTTAAAGCTCTGGGTTACCCAGCATCACACAGGTCACCTCAAACTGGGCACTCACCTTTATACAAGGCTTTTCCCAGCTGCTTAAAGATAATGGGGCTTTTGGCAGGTAAATAAATCAAAGCTATGAAGGAGCTGGAAGCTCAGGAATGACCTGGAACAGCCAGGCATTCTGCTCATCGCCAGGTTGTCTCTCCCACAGCCTTGGGAAGGGCTGGGGCTGCACAGGGAAGTCAGGGAGCTCAGAAAAATGAAGGAAAAGCCCAGCAGCAGAGCCCTCTGGAAGAGGCTGCGCTCTGCTCCCAGCACTGGCAGCACTCAATTACTTACAAATACAACCCCAAATAAATGAGGTGTGGAACCAGCAAGGGCTGGATAAACCAGGGCTGGGGCCACAACGGAGCCTGTGCTTTGCAGGAAGTGCCTGCTTAACACAGCACCAGAGAAACCCAAGCCAGAATCCTCCAAAGTAAGCTGAAACTTCTCATCATACAGGGTCAGTCTTATCTTTGCCTGCAGCGAGTTTCTTTGGTCAGTCCCACTTCTGTATCCGCAACTTCTCCTACATTCCAGCCTTAAAAACACATGAATATTCTGTGAGGCTTGAAGGAGTGTTTCTGGGCACTGTCATCCAGAGTCTTTCATCATGACATTCACACTGCTTCCAGAAGGACGACATCACTGAGATCCCCGGGACAGGGGTTTGTTTGTTGTTTAAACACCGGAGAAGGGGATAATGCATGGAAATGTATATTTTAGATTACATAACACCAATGCTGCAAGGCAAGAAATGCTGCTCCTACTTCTACCCCCAAGGAACACCACTGTAGTTCCTTGGAACATCAGTTCTGGGATCAATTCCGGGTGCCACTGGTAGAAAAAACACACAAACATCACACAGAACGCCTCTTCATCCAAACCTTCTCATGAAAAATCACTGATTTTGTTAAAAACCGGACATAAATGCTTTCTGTCCAAAAATACATTCTGTGTTTTCTCACTGTGGGATTCTATTTTTTTTCCTCGGCACCACTGAAAGCTTTTTAACACAGCGCACAGTTAAATGAGAATAAAATGGCTGTTTTGAACATGAAGGAAACTGCACTTTTTCTCAAACAGAAAGAAAAGAAGATGAAAGACAAATCTAATTTTCTCTCATTACAATCCATTGATGCTCAGATTTTGGTTAATTGCTTTCCTTATGGGGATAATCTCAATGTTTTAAGCTATAATAAACCTATGAAGCACCACAGGAAAATAAAAGAAGATAGAGAAAGAGCTTGGGGAATCTTTCAGCAAATTTTTCATTAGTTTTGCATGGAGAACACACGAGAAGCCTGGGTGTGTGTTATGGCCAGAAAACAGCAAAGTGTTATGGTCAGGGGAAAAGGACACACAGAAAAGGATATTCCTGCCTTGGTCCCAGGGCACAACATCCAGAAATCCTAATGCTCCATCCCTGGAAGCGTCCAAGGCCAGGTTGGATGGGGCTTGGAGCAACTTGGGATAGTGGAAGGTGATGGAATGAGGGCAGGGGATGGAATGAGATGGTCCTTAAGGTCCCTTCCAACCCAGACCATTCTGGGATTCCACGATTATTGCGGCGTGAAGGGGAATAAGAGAAGTTTTTACACGTGGACTAGAAAAAATGAGCTGTGAGAAGCAAAGATTTCCCTGGGAAATACAAGAGAAGGTGTGTTTCGGTGGCGTGTTCAGTGTAACTTATCCCAGAGCTGGGAGAGCGAAGCCATGGCTGGTTTGCACCTCAAGGCCTGAACGCCCCTGGCACCGGGCTCCAAACCAGCACTGCCGAGCCCACAGCAGGAGAGCTGCAAATTCTCCCCACCAGGCTCCCAAAGTTGCTTCCTCATTAAGTTTCCAGAGTGTAATGAGCACACAAGGTGTAAAAGCAGCAGTTAAAAGGCAAAGCCCAGTCTCTCCCTCCTGTCTCCACGAGGTAACATTTACAGATGCTCACAAGTAACTAAAATTAAACACAAACTGGGAAATAGGTTTAAAGCGTTTTCTCAGTAATTGGGAGTGAAATGAGGATTTCATGTGCTTTTTGTCTTCATGCTCACAGCTCTGCAGCAGGGCTGGGTTTTACTTTAGGCACAGCCTTCTGCAGTCTGTATTCACACAGTGCAAGTAGTTGATTATCTAGTTATGCGTTAAAAACTTTTTTTTTTTACACACATAATGCTTAATACTCTTTTTAACATATACTGGACCTATTTCATTCAGCAAAGAGATGGCAAGTTTATAGTTATTCCCATTCCTTTCCCCTGCAGGTGTTTCTTATCACGGATTTAGAATCCCAGAATGGTCTGGGTTCGAAGGGACCTTGAAGATCATCCAGTTCCAACCCCCTGCCATGGGCAGGGACACCTCCCACTAGCCCAGGTTGCTCCAAGCCCCATCCAACCTGGCCTTGGACACTTCCAGGGATCCAGAGGCAGCCACAGCTTCTCTGGGCAACCTGTGCCAGGGCCTTCCCACCCTCACAGGGAAGGATTTCTCCTCAATATCTAATCTAACCCTACTCTCTGTCAGTTGGAAGCCATTCCCCCTTGTCCTGTCACTCCAGGCTTTTATAAACAGTCTCTTTCCATCCTTCTTGAGGGCTGCCTTCAGGTACTGGAAGGATTTAATGGTAACTCTTTAAACCACTGGAGCTCAGTCCAACAACTTGAAGCTCCCAAGTGATTTTTCAAGACCCTCATCCAGGCAGAAGATGAAGAATCCCTAAGGATGCTCCCCTGCTGCCTGCCTTGCTCCAGCTGAAAAGTGGCCTTGCACAGCTTTTTAAAAGCACATCTCCTTGACTGCTGGAAATTACAGGCTTGTTAACAGAGCTTTAAAGGATGCTGCTGTTGGGGGTGAAAGAGACTACAGACAAACCCAGCTGAAAGAGCAAAAGAAGACAACACTTGTTTGTATTCCTTGCAGCATCCGAAATACAGGAAAGCAACACACCCCCTGCAGCCACCTTGCTGGTTGGGCTCACCTCTCTTTTGGTTCACAGACTTGCTTTCATTATTTTGCAAAGAACTGCTGTTGGCATAAATCAAACTCTTCGCAATTTAAAGAGAAGGAACCCAACACAACCTGCTAAAAACAAGATTTTCCTGAAAAGCACTGCCTGGCTCAAGGCTTACACCCCATCTTTTGAGATGACAGGGACAGGATTTCTTAAACATCCACTGCCAGTTATTTTAAACGAGCTCTCCAGTCTTCCAGCACTTACTCCATGGACAGGAGAGCTCAACAGCTACAAAACTTCAGGACAAATGATGTTAGCAAATCAGAAAAGAACACAGGAGGCCAACCTAGTGCTTGAGTTCTTACTACTATTAAAGACCACTTTAAAAGAAAAACAAATAGACCCCCTTTTCCATTTGACAAAAGTTAGTCCCAGTGATGTGCCAGCACTGGCTGAACCCCGCAGTGCTGCAGCAACACTCGCAAGGAAGAAGAGTCTGCACAGAAAAGCTGGAGGAGAAATGAAGGGATGGGACGTTGGCTGACGTGTGTGAGCACACGGGGAATTACTGGGGGATTACAGGCGGCGCTCCCCAGGCCCACTTCTGCTTCCCCATCCCTCAGCCAACGCAGATTCCTCTTTCTCTCTCAATAAGGCAGGAAGGACAAAAATCACCATCTCTGAGCATTCACAGAAACCAGGCGAGTAATACACACATTCTGTGAGAGACTGTGGAAAGAAATGAGCGTCTTACCGAGAGCAAACAGAAGGTCATTTTAAACAGCCCTGCAGGACAGCACGTTATGCACCACCAGAGATGCCCCCTGCAGGGAAATGAAGGGCTGAAGGGCAGAGCTCCACCAGCACATCCTGCTCTCAACACCCACCACAGCTGCACCAAACTCAGCTTGCCCCTGGTTCCATTTGAAGGAGGCAACAGTACAAGAACTGGATGTTAAATCAACCACACTGCTCTTTCTGTGCCCACCAGATTGGGAGTTTTCCTCGGGAAACGCGGCCACTGTCCCGCAAACAGTTTTGGGGGAGGAAGAAGAGGAGCCCCCACTGCAGAGCTCCCGTGCCAACCAGCAGAACATCCTACTGTGAGCAGGACGGGATCTCCCACGGCCCCTGCACAGGGGATGGCCACTTAAAGCCATGGCAAATCCAGTGAGTTCCCAGTGGAACACGCAGGGAATCCCATGGAATCACTTGTGCCTGTTTTTCCAGCCCCACAGTTGGACCCCCAGACCCACCACCCCCTGATTTCCCTCGGGGAGGAACAGCCTGTCCCTTTTAAGTCTCAACAACCCACACGTGGCTTTTAAAGGTGTCTTGGGACTCAACTTCTGTAAGAGAAATTGAGGGGAAAAAAATAAATCACTATGTTTAAGTCAAACCTATAAAAAGGAACACGAGTGCCAGACTCCTGGGTGACAACTGCAGCAGGTGACTCATGGCCTGGCACAGACAGGCTGTAATTTGGTGCAAAGGAGTTGTCATAATCAATATTTACAGGTGAGTATTTTTATAAAAAGGAGCACACACTTGCCACAATAGATTTAGAGGCTGCTCTTTGAATATAAATAAAAGTATCGGGTGAAAGATGCTGCATCTTCCCCTTGAAAATAAATGTATCTTCAAGCCTGCACAGGCAGATTGATGTTTGGTCACGTGAAATTTAAAGGCCAGGCAACAAAACCCTCTGTGTGGAGGAGCCACATGTGCCTTTTGTGTTTGTGGTAAGTTGATTACTTGGATGTTTCTGACACTTTCATGCTCTAAGGGCTGTGAGAGCGAACCAGAGATGGTGCCAAAGCTGAGGGCCTCAGATTTGAAGCGGCAGCAATAAGTCTTTTTTTCTGTATCCTGTTATCTAGAAAACACTGAATAATTTTACAAGGGAGATTTTAAAAAAAAAATAAATAAATCACAATAAGCTTTCTAAAACTCAAAATCTTCTAAAATTAGGAAAATTCAGGCTTTACTCATTACACCACACAAAACTATTTTCCAGGCTTCTAATGCTCACTGCAGGCTCCCCAGATGATCAGCTTTTGCTTTTGGATTTGCTTTAAATATATATATATATATATTTATCTGTGTTTTTACATATCAATATCCAACCTTATATATGGGTTATATATAGGGTCTACCTGCAAGAAGGCCCAATATTTACAAATTAAAATCAAGAGCATCCCCATAATTTTAAATCACTAAAGTAAAGCTCATAGACATCTTCTCCAGATCGAATAGGACTCACAGCTGATTTAATTCCAATTCTGTTGGTGCCAAACACCGAGAATTCCAGAACCAGTAAATTGTGTGTCCAATTATCCCTCCTATAGTTCAAGGGGCTGCATTTAAATGAAGATTATGAAAATCAAATAGACTTGAAATGCCTTTTTGAGCACTGAAAGTGAGACCTGCTCAGGGAAAGTGCTTCTAAAAAAATTAAGTCTTACTAAGTGCGGTTTTAATAAAGATTTAAAGATGGGCAAGTTTTCTGCTTGTTGTCCCTCACTCCCACCCCATGACAGAGTGACCTAAAACACCCCCAAAAAAAGCCAAACACTGAGAAACAAAGATTTTCAGTAAGAACTCCTCTGTGCTTGAGCAGGATGAGAAGGGGGGAAGAGAAAAAAAAGGAAAGGGAAAAAAAAACCAGAAAGAAAGAAACAACCAACCCCAAACCCAGCCCAACCAATAGCTCAAGTTAAAAGCATTATCAAAACCTTGCCTGTAAGAGGGGAGCAGACTCTGCACAAAGAACATGGACACGCTGAAACACCCCCTTGTATCGTTCACACCCTCAGGAACCAGCACATCCAGGTGCCTCTTCCTTCCTTGTCACCCCTGGGACAAAGTCACCTCCCCCAGATACATACTGACCAACACATCCACCTGGGGTTCCAGCTACAGGATCTCTCTGCCTTTTATATTTCTATTTTCCCCGAGAAGCTGTGGCTGCCCCATCCCTGGAAGTGTCCGAGGCCAGGCTGGAGCACCCTGGGACAGTGGAAGGTGTCCCTGCCCATGGCAGGGGGAGGAATGAGATGGGCTGGAAGGTCCCTTCCAACCCAAACCATCCCTGAACACTTCCAGGGATGGGGAGTCCACAGCTCCACGTTACCACGTTAATCCTCAGCGAACAACGGGCCAACAAACTGAAGTTTCACACAGCAACAGAACTTATATTTCATGCTTAGAATGCAATTTTGGACAGGTGAGATCAGTTAAAAGATTCCATTCATCAAACTAGGGGACAGAAAACAACGTTTGCAAGTAGACCTTTAGGCAGGAGTCTCAAACAAGCAAGTCCTGCTCCTCAGTAATCTCAATCCCAATGCCCAATTCCCAAATGATTTCCCAACATATTGCTTCCAAAGCAGAAAAAGCACAGAAATATTTCTTACGAAGAAGGCCAAATAAAAATCTCTCAGCGTAATTTTACCATCACAGCCAGGAGGAAAGAAAGGGAGTGAAGGAAAATGGCTACAAACATTCCTGACCCAAGTCCCTGCCCAGCCCAGAACCCTGATGGGTTTGATGCATTCAGCAATATAACCTGTCTCTAACAACACCAACCCAAAGAGCATTCCCAGGGCAACAAAAAATAATGTTTGAACAGCTCTGGAGGTTGAAAGATTTTATTTTTTTTTTTCACCTCAAAGCCACTACAAGGGTTTATTCAGGTTCTGGCCTCTCTGCCCAGCAGGACAATGAACAAGAGCCCAGCTCAGCTCCTAGAGAAAGAACGGCAGTCTCGGGGCTGGCACCACATCCAGGGGCACTCCAGCTGTGCCAGGCAGTGTTTCCCTGTGGGGAGAGGCACAAAGAAATGCCCGAAGTGCTGTATGTGATGTATCAGCCCTGTCTGCCTTCCGTCCTGTTGCACATCCCATGCTGCTGGCACAGGAGCTTTCTTTTATCTAAAGCTTTTAGAGCTTTAATGTAAATATTAATGCAAATATTATCCTTGATGGGACTGGATTCCTCTGCGTGGAGCATAGAATAATCACTGATTTAGCCACAGATTTGTTCTCAAAGTCAAACCTTTAAGGATTTCCTGTCAAGTGATGCAGTACTTGATTCAGCCTTTTAAGGTGGGCTATATATGAGAGTACTAAAAGGTATAGTCACAGTCTGGAGAGTTATTTTTTAATCACATTTCTGGCCATAATCAAATAGATTGAATTCCTGCTCTGCTCCTGCAGAATTATTGCGCCCATATAAACTCAGCCTCTTTGGTTTTCATTCCTTACTTATTTCAACAACTAAAGCAAAACCTGTATTTATTTAAAGCTGGACAGGTTCCACTTCCTCTTGTGACTTGATCTAGAATGAATATAAAAGATGCAAAGAGGTTGGGATTTATTATTATTATTATTTCTTCCTATTGAATATTTAAGCCAGCAACCATTTCCTTTAAAATTTCCTCTGGCTGTGTCACAGTGCATGTAAAAACTTGTAAAAAACAACACCAATTTTCAAATTAATTTCTCTAAGACTCCATATGTTTGTATTGTCGCTGAGTATCAAAACACTCCCACAGAAAAAGCAAAAAAGAGGAAGATGGAAGCGGGAGAGGAAAACTTACTTCAAACAAATAAACTAGAGCTTGCAAAAAAGGAGAAAACTTTGTTCTTCTCCCAATACCTCTTCAGAGAAAGTCTGATGAAATTAAGCAATATATACAACAGAAGTTTCAAATGCCATTTTAACATAAGGCAAGTTAAAAAAAAAAGGAAAATCCAATAAAGTTATAAAGGAAAAAAAAGCCCATTGCATATTACTGAGAGACTAATTTCATTTTCATATTTTGCCTCAGAGTCCCAAGCTCCTGCATGATGTGGTCTCTGAGTGTACAGAGGGATTATTTCAGTATTTTCCAGCATCCTCAACAGCCTGTGTTCCTCCACCTTCTCCCTTGCACATTGTTCTTCACACTTGCAGCTAATCAAAAGAAGTTTCTGGGATCTCATCTTCCATTTTTAGTGCTGGCCTAGTTAAAAACACAAAGGGAACCCAGCAATAGTGAGCCATGCTTCTCTTTTTGTTTTTGAAAGAGTAAAGGGAAAGAACCCCTCTGTTCCTCCCTTGATCGGATTATCGAGGCAAACGGGCTCTCCGGAGCTGGGGGTTTAATGTATGGAGGGAAAGGAGACGGGGAAGAGGCAACCTGGAGCTAGAAGGGATTTGATGCAGCACCAAAACCCAGCCCATGGCATTCCAGGGCAGCCCTGGTGGGACACCTTCCCTGTGACTGAACCTCTGGGCTCCTGCGCCCTCCGTTTGGTTGGATCCCGTTAATCCTCGGGGTGTGTGCCCCCCTGAACAGGCAGGTTCCTGTCCCGCTCTCACCTTCTATTCAGTGAGTCCCCAGACTGCAGCTGGCACAGGCGGGACAGGGATTTTCAGAGCCCCCAGTTCCATCAGGCCATCAGTTCCCCCGGGATGGGGGAGGAATGGCTGATGAACCCTGACAGAGCACGTGGAGGCAGCTGACCCCGAGGAACTGCATCTCCATCGGCAGGACACGCTCCAGGAGAGAAGTGAAGACCCAGCTGTGCCTGGATTCCCACTGCCCCCAAGCTTCCTCGCCTTTCCCACAAGAACTGGCTTTTTCTTTACGCCAGCGTGCATCCAAGACAACTGAAATAGAGACTGAGTGACAAATCAAACAGGAACACAAGAATTTAGGCATTCCATTGGGAATTACAGATTCCATCCCCGTGGGGTTTCTCTTGGCTCGGTGTACGCTGCATATGAAGCGGTCTGCATCCTAATTTTTGGGAAAACTCAAGTTTCACAATAACTTGAGGCTTCCAAGATTCTGGAAGAGACCAAACTGAGGCCTCCACAGACTGATTTGCTGAGCTCTTCCCAGTATCCTGAACGACAAAGAGGCTGAGTGTTCTCAAATAACCCCAAGTGAACGGGCCCCAAACACTGCCAGGTGTCTCTTCTGCAGACAGTGCTGCCAAGGAAGCCAAGGACTGTTGTCACGTCCAACCTATTCTGCAAATCATCAGAAACCGGAGAAAATAAAGCCCTGGACTTCCAAACCTATCACGAGTGAAGGGACAGGGGGTAAATGAGGTTACATCAGCTCCGCTGAGGACAGGACACACTTCACTCCTGGCACAGAAAAGCCCCTGTGCAGCACCCACTGCACTGTGCTTCCTGCTCAAACTTCAGTGGGCTAACAAATGCATTCATTACAATTTTAAATGAACCTGCACTGGAAGGAGGAAGAAGTGATGTGCAGGTACCCTTGGCAGCAGCCTGAAAGGACAGGCATTTCAATTATGGGATCATTTTAACAAGGCAGCTTTCCTGCCTCTGAAGCCTTTCTGCAGCTTATCCCATGTGCTCAGCATTTCTATTTATACAGACCTGACTCACAACTG
The DNA here is from genome assembly GCA_013396775.1 of Cephalopterus ornatus. Lineage (NCBI taxonomy): Eukaryota > Metazoa > Chordata > Aves > Passeriformes > Cotingidae > Cephalopterus > Cephalopterus ornatus. Next base: position 178,517 of record VZRE01003873.1, on the reverse strand, counting down.
CCTCACACAAGGTACTTCTTCCACCTTCACTTTAAAAAAAAAATGACAACAACAAAGGGGAAAACATGGGGAAAATCGGATCTTTTCTCAGAGTTCATTCCCAAACAGTGACAAGGATGTAAAGACAATGTCATGTACGAGGTTGGGAATGCTCAGAACTGACGTGGGGTCTTGGGTGAGCACAAAGGGGAACTGCCAGACCAGCAAGTGTCATCCTGATCCCACATGACACTGCCAGATGCCCAGCAGCAGGAAGGAGATCCAAGAGCTCCTCTGCATGCAGAACATCACTTCAAAGGTGTCTTCAGTGGGCAGACCTGTCATTTTATTTTACTGTAGTCCCCTTAAGTGAATTGTTATGTTGCTTGCTATTGTTATGTCGAGGACGTTCCCTTAAAACAAGAAAAATAAGGAAGAAAGCAGTGGAGCTTGGCTGGAAGGTTAGGCAGACATGTCCCCAGAGATCTCTCGTCTAAAGTCTGGGAAAATACAGCTCTAATCTCCTCTGGTACTCCTTAGACTGGAAAAGAGAAACACTTGCAGATGGTGTTCCTGAGGGGGTGTGGGAGGCTGGGAAAAATAACTTCTCCAGATTCAGCCTCTCCACAATGCCTGAAGGTAAAAAGAATTGCATTTCTTTCGCTTCTTCAAATTCTACATTTTTTAGGTTTTTGTTCACTCCTGGTTGCTTCCTTCTCTGAGTTCCCTGGAATCCCACTCACTCTCTGCACTAAACCTCAGCCCCTTCAGTGAGGCAACACCATTCCAAGGCTGGAGCCACCTTGTCACCGAAGTCACCCAGTCTTCACTTCCCAGCATCTCTTCCCTCCTAAGGGCTCCTCGTCAACTGTTCCAGAAGGGGATTTTGCCTCTTTTCTCACCCGTGTACCACGGTCAGAACAGCCAGACTGGCTCACAGGCACCAAAATGGACATTCCAGCTAATCAGTGATTCTTGGATCCTTGTCCCTCCTCCCACAGAAGGAGCCTGAAGCTTCAGTTTTCTACATTGGGAGCCACAAAAAGCCATAATGGCTTAGGAACAACATACAGGTTTGTTATCAATACCAGTAATAAGGCTGATTTGATCAACAGCATCACTTCCCAATGGAAAGCAGTGAAGAGATCAGCAGAAAACTTCCCCATCCTGTCCTCTGTCATGTCCCAGCTCTGTCAGTTCATTGCAGATGGTAAATCATCTACGGCCATGCCCGTGGTTCAAAATTATTCAGTGTCAACTGCACGCTGGTCATCTAGAAAGAAAAAAAATGTTCTGCTTGTTTGTCTTAAAGCTCAATACAAAAACATCAGTGTCCTCCTTGATGCTGACCTAATGCCCCAACCGGCAAAGCTTTACGGCAACAACTGGAAAAGGCTGAGTGGTTCTCCCCAAATTCCTCAGCTCTCAGTAATCCCACGTGAACCACTGGGAAAGGAGTGAGATCCAGCTTGTCCTGAACTGAAGTGTCTGCAGCGCTCAGGAGCCCTTCGCAGTTAACGTGTGCTCAAGTGCTTCTGTGAAGTGGAGGGCCAAGACAAACCTCCTGAACACAAACCACTTCTCCTGGACTCTTGTGTGTCACTGAAAAAATAGTTTTCTTGGATGCGGAGACTCCACCATGAGCCTGCCCTGGAAGAATCCCAGACAAGAATCTCCTGTTTCAGCCCTGCCAGGTGCTGTTGCTAAGCACATTTTTAAGGCTATTCGGCCACAGTTACATCACTCAGGAACCCAAATGGACACCAAAGCAGCCCAGACTTACAGAACAGGAAGAAAATGCTGTCCAGCAACTCTCACTCCCACCCTTTTCAGCAGGATGGAGTGAAATTAAAGCTGAAATCATCAGAGCTATTAAGGAACCACGAGGTGCTGCAGGTACCCGCAGAACACAGGACTCTTTGGGCACAGGATGACCTTGAGTTTCCTCCTGAGGTGCAAATCCAATTTAACTGTGCCTCACCTCACACCCAGCCCAAAATTCCCAGTGCCATCACTGAAATGTCCTTATTGCACTTGCTTTCAATGGGCAAGTCCTGTGAATGGAGATGGAATCAGGGCAGAGCTGCTGAGCACAATTCCTGCTTTGCTGCTGCCTAATTAGACGGTGCTGACTAATCCTCTGCATTACCGACAGTGAAAGGAACCCAGCAGGAGCCTTAGGAGGGGTTTTAGAGAGCTAAAAGCCATGAATGATTTCCATTTACAGGGAGCGTTTCTCTTGCACAAGTTGCTTCCATCAAGCGTTCCCGTCTGAGGTCACATTCCCCACAAAATGTCTCTGTGGCCTCCAGCGTTACAAGTTCAAAGAACAGCAGAAGGAAACAGAAAAGATGGAGAGGAGAAAGAGCTGGATGCGTTCCCCCCGAAAAATTTTCCATATTGAAACGACCACAATGAGAAGTGATTTGCAGGACTGGCCTCTTGACCCACCATTAAGTAAACAGGGGCTGTAAATTTTTGTTCTCCTCTTGCAAAAACGCAGACCTGTGGTTAATGTGACCACGATGCAGCCCCTGACCACGTTCACTGAGGACAGCTCGTGGGTCTCCAGTGGGACACGCACCCAGCAGCCCTTGCAAAGCTCAACCCCACACTTGTAGAGCCCTGCTGGGCTGAGAGAACCTCAACAAAACACTGCCAGAAACTTAAATCTAAAATGTTCTAATTACTTTAATTTCCTCAGAGATTCTGCTAAACCACAGCTGCAGAAGACACAAGTTGCAAAGAAAGAGGCCCCAGACTGAAATATTCAAGGATAGGAAATCTTTTCTAATCAATCTTTTTTGAAGCTTTAACAGGGGGGTATCATCACCCCCCTCATTCCCTGAGCTGGTTCCTTTGGCAAGGAGAATTCAGCTCCTCAAGCCTTTTTTCCTCCAAGCTCAGCTTGGTAAATGATGATCAACAGCAAACAAAAGTGCTACTGGAAAGACAGGGGAAAACAATGGGAGCCCCATCAGTCAGGGTCTAACTGCTCCAGAGTCAAGGGGAGTATGTAAAGCATTCTCCATTGTCATGGAATTATATATAGAACATCCTGTGTTGGAAGGGACCCACAGGGATCATCAGTGCACCTCCTGGCCCTGCCCAGACACCCCAACAATCCCACCCTGTGCTCACAGCCTTGTCCAAACACTCCTGGAGCTCTGGCACTTCAGAGCACAGTGTGATGGCAGCAGAGGAAAAAACAAAAGCACTTGGGACTTGGGAAGTTCTCCATAAAACCTGACCTATAACCACCTCAACCCTTCGGTGAGCCCCTTCCATGATGCAGTTTCCCCAGATCATCCAAAGGTGGGCAGCACTCAGTTTAACCTGCAGCCTGAACTCTGCTGTGACTGGAGATCCACATCAAACCCCTCCCCACTGCCAGCCCTGGGTGGGCAGGGCTGAGGAACACTCACAACATCCTCATGGGGATGGAACTGGGAGAAAAATCAACCCTCTGCAGTCAGGAGCCTCCTGGACCAGATCAGACCCACGGCAGCTGCATGTTGAAGTCTGGCTGCTGGGGGAGATGGGCTTGAGGTTGCTGCCTGTGCATCCTGAGCTCTGTCAAAAACCACCTCCTGGGAAAGGACAGTTTTTGAATCACAGTTTTTTTACCCTTCCAAGTAACTCCCCACAAACAGCCTGCTGCCCAACAGCCCAACTGCTGAACAAGGCCAGATGTGCTCCTCAGCTCGGTGACAAAACCAGGGCAGCACAAGTGCCTCCCCAATTCCTTCCCCGGGGAGCAGTGGGGGCTGCAGAGCTCACCCAGGGCAGGTTTCTCTGTCTCAGCCTTCCCTGAACATGCAAATCAGCTGATGACTCTCTGTCACCAATAGTTATGCAGAAAGTGGGCTTCCTGACAGAGGAGAGAAGAGCAGGAAAAAGGCAGTTGGGTTTTCAGAGCTCCCAGGTTTGTGCGAAGTGAAAAAAAATACACCTCCTTCTATTTACACTGCACCACACCTGGTCAGGGAGTAAAATGACCAAGCTCAAGTCCACACTGTTGTTTTCACAGCACATCTGCTTTAAAAACAAATTCCTTGGTGTGTCTGCAGGTAAGTCCCTGCACCACAGGCACCTTTTCCAAATTTTACAAGTACCTGCTGCAATAACGCCCCCCAAAAACGGAGATGCATAAATATTCCTGCACAAGATTAAAACAACAACGAGTTCCCAGCAAGGACATGCATGCAGGTATGTGAAACCAGAGCTGAGCAGTGGCAGTGTGCAGCTATTCATTAAGTCAGCACATAAATGCAGGAGGATGCGCTGCTGGAAATCACTTTTGCTCAAGGTCACTGGTGAAGTTGTTTAATGTAATTAATTCAGGAGCATTCAGAATAATAAAAATTGGCATAAGCATTCATTCAGCTGAAGGACAACAGGAAGCCAAGGACTGCGTATCAGCCATAAACAAAAAACACTAGAGCTGGCATTAGCTGAGCTGGGGAGGGTTAAACCAGCCTGCGCTGACTCACGGGGCAGCTTTGCCACCATCCCTCCAAACAGGAGGAGGAGAAGTGGCCCCTCAAAGTCAGGACCCAAAAATGCAAAAAAGAAATGAAGAACCGAAGTTTAGCTGTTTTCATTTTAGTAAAGAGCACGTCTTCCCCCTTGGTATCCAACGTGACAACACTCAGGAAGGATCTCAGTCCATCTCCAAGAAATAAGAGTGAAAAAACACCTCATGTTAAAGACAGAAGGCTCAGCAATCCCACCCTTCCCTCCCCTTCCCAAGGAGCAGACTGACCATGGCAGCAGGAGAAGGGAAGAGCAGCAGCCAGGGGAGGATCAAACACCCCAGAACCAATTTCAGGCCCAACAAACCAGATTTAATCATTTTGGGCACATTTTATTCCAAACAGCATGTGACCTATTTTAGGCCTCACTCTGAGCCACCTATAATTAACTGTAATTTGTACAGATTTCAATTTAATACATGAACTGGCTTGCTTAAAATAAAAAAATTAAAGCAGGGCAATTTCTGAAGTTAAAAAAAGTCAGAAACCCATTTTTAAGTTGAAATATCAGACAAAAATACATCAGATATCAGGGCTGTATAATATTCTTTCCAACACAACTCCAAGGTAAATATTTTAGAGGCTTTTATGCTGTCTCAAACTTAGCACAAGGACAAAATAGGATTTTGTAGTCTGAAAAACTCAACTTCCCCTTTAATAAAAATGCACTTTTTAACATTTGCTTTCTTAGCAATGGAGACTTATATTTCACAATTTGTTTGAGGTTTTTTCGCTTGACAAACCACAGTCCTGTGTAGGTTCAAATGAGATCCCCCAACCCTGGTGAGATGTTCCTTTTTTCCAACATCCCATTCTTTTCTCTCCTATTTCCTTACTGAAGAAACCACAACCATTTCCAGGCTCCCCTTCTGTTGCCACCCCCAGTGCCACATCAAATCCCAGGGGTCAGGATAAAGAGAAGAAAGCTCTGTTTCAGAAACTCACGTGGACATTCCCTTAGGGAAAAAAACCCACAAAAATAAATTCTTCCTCATTTATATCCAGGCCTTTCTTTTTCCCTCCCTCCCAGACACTCTTATCTGTGCTACAGAGTTTTCTCTGCCCATGAAGGGGAGTTATCAGCAAATCCCTTTACAGACAACATGGCAAAGAAAAGCAGAACCCTGCAAGGCTTTGAATCAGCCCTTGACACACTGTCCAATTCCAAAAGGATAAATCTTTGTGCCCTGCACCTCCAATTTGTTACTTAAATTGCATTTCTGCGCTGTGCATCCCTCCTTTGTTTGCAACTTTTATGATAACTCTGAACCGAGCAGCACTTTGTGGAGCAAAGATGAATAAACCCGTGAAACCTTTCGTAAGGGAGGAAGACAAAACCAACCTCCCGGTGCCCCTCATCTGTATCAGCACCTGCCCCTCTGGATTTGTCTCCAGCACATCCCTCACGTGGGAACCCCCAGAGAATCCAGTGCCAGGCTGCTGCCAAAGTTTTCCTGCCTGATGCTGAAAGCCTGGGAGCTGAGCCGCAGCGGCTTCAGCTGCAAAGCAGGGCCACTGCTTTTGCAGTGCTGTCTTGGTGCCAGGAGAGACACGAGGGATGGAAAGGATGCTGGAAATGGAATTTACAAGTGGTGGATGAGGTGACACTCAGGAAGAGGAGGTGCAACCAAAGCAATGACACCATTCTGCCCTGACACACTTCGGAGTGGACAGAGCACAAACAGTCGCTGATGATGTAAAAATATCAGAGTCAGGAGCACTTGGAAGTATTAACTCACCCTGGATTAGCTGTCATTCTACAGCCCAGACAACTTTTTTGCCTCTCTGCAATTTAAATTTCACTGTTTTGTACTTGGCTTCCAAGAAAATTTTGTTCTAATTCAGAACAATCTTTTTCAGAGGAGCGTGAGTTCCTCCCTCCACAGTGAACGAATTAATGGCAGCAAAGGCACAGCCAACTTCCACCTCAGGCTGTTGTGAAGGCTCTGAATTCATCCCAGCATTTAAACAATAAAGACAGCATCCAGCCAAAATCCTCGGGAAGCTGAGGACACATGGGAACACAAACTCAGCCCAGGTGTCAGAAGTTTGAGCAGGAGAGCACTGGGGAACTGGGAGAGGTTTGGGCTCCAAAGTGTCCACACCTACTGAGCTCTGGGCTGAGCTCCCCACCAGCAACATAGGATCATTTAGGTGGGAAAACACCTCCGGGATGTGGCAATGAAGTGCCAAGGGATGTGCACAAAAAAAGCACCAAGCTCTGGTACTTTACAAAACAAGCTAAATTTCAACACACTGCAAGTGCAGACAAAGCTGAAAGGGAATTCAGTGAGGGCCAAGGCAGGGCAGGAACAGCTGGATGGCCCCAGATGTGCCCTAATTCCCAGCCAACACCTTCCCTGCCCCCTTGCAGTGACTTGTAAGGCAGCCAGACCGTGAGAGTGGATCCTCCCTCCAGCTCCAGAGCCCTTGGAGCAGTTCAGAATCTGCTGCTGCTTCCAGGTCAGCCCACTCAGACACGGGGGTAAACACGGGATGGCTGAACTGAGTGCCCCCCCCAGCAAAGGTGCCACCCCAAAGAAAGGAGGGAGCAGAAAGCATCAGGAAAAGAAATGCAGCACTGGAACAAGAAAAGAAACCTCAAGGAAAGCAAAAATTAATTCAGAGATAGGAACCAAGGCTTGTGCCTCCCAACATACTCGGTGTGGCTGCTCGTAGAAGGGTGGCAGGGCAGAGCCATCCCTTTTCTGGAAAATGCTACTGATTGGGCTTTATCCCAAATGAATAGTGCTAATTGTTTGCACCAGCAGCAGGAGCAGCAAGTGCTGCTGTCATCACCATTTCTATTACTCCTCTTTGGGTTTCAATTTTCCCTGCTGTGGTGGCAGCAATTCCTCACCACCAGCTCCCCGGAATGAGAGGGATCTACTCCTGTTTTCTGAGTGTTTTCTTCCTTGTGCCCTCTCCCCAGCACAGGGCTTGTCACAGGGCTTGTCCACCACAGAGCAGTGACACTGGAAAAGGACCAGCACTGGGGATTTTGCCCTTCTAGTAACAGCCACAGGAGGGGAAAAAAGCTTCTATTAAAGAGAGCAGCTATTAAAAAACCCTGCTTGGCCTTCAGACACTCAGCCTGAATCACCACAAAGCTCTGCCTTTCTGAGAGTTGGCCAAACTAGTGCTGCCTGTTGTGAATTAAAACTACCCCCTTATCTCAACCAAGATAAGATTTTTATCTTGCCAACCCTTAGGAGTTCCTGACTGACACACAGAAATGCCTTTTCAGCCAAGTCAAAGGAGTTTTCAACCATTTATTTTTTTTTTGCTACGGAGACTTGCATAGCATGTAGCAGAACTGAGACAAGACAGGCAGAAAAGCAGGTGCCACTGATTCTTAGACATACCCTAAACATCCTTTTTTTTGAACATCACAGAAAAACAGCACGTTCTTCCCAAATGACCCCGTTGGTTCTCAACCAGCATCGTGTTTCATATTTGCCCAGCCAAAACCCAAACCACATCACTGAAACTGCGCTGGAAAAATGGGAAACATTCCCCTTCGTGAGTGGTACTGGCAGGAAATAAATAATCACCCATTAAACCCGAACACAAACAAAGAGCAGTGCCCTGCTCAGAGCTGGTTTGACTTGTCACAACTCAGGAGTTTCTTTCTCCGTGAAATCCATCGGCTGAACTGTCACCAACTGCACCTGATTCCCGGGAAGTTTCTTTCTGCCCACACCTTCCTAGGAACTGAAGAGCCTGAAGCACTGATGTACTCCCTTCCTTTGAATAAAAGATGTTTAGATGGAGGCTGCAAAGCCAAAAGGAAAATGTACCGCTTCCCAAATCTAGAGCAGTAAAGCAATGGAGTCAAACACAGCTCAGCAGCAACGTAGACAAATATCACTTCACTCCCCCCAGAGAATTCTGCTACTTCTCCTGAATATTTTAAGAAGACCAGCCCCTTCTCCCCAAAGCCCAGCTTTAACTTGAATTTTGAAGGGTAAAAACCCCCAAACAACCAAACACTGATTTTACAAGTGCATCCCCCCCCAGCATGGGAAATTAATACCAAAAAAGCTCAATCCTGGGACTAATCTTTGTTGCACTTGCCCAGCAAGACAGTTCTAAAGTCATCTCTGTTCTGAAGTCATCTTGGCTGAATTTTGGCCCCTCAGATAAAATAATACACATAAGAAATGACTGAATAATAACTCATCATTCACTATTATTGTTATTTATATGTATTTATATATAAACCTCATAATTCCTACCTGCCTTTAACACCTTCAGCTCTGCCTAAGCTTTGGACTAGGTTTCAAGGCAAAACCAAGCTGTTGCCCCAGCAGGCCCAGCACAGAGAACCCTCAGCTCTGTTTCTCTGTGCTGGCTTCTCCAGGGGGATCTGGGGCTCAAAGAAGTGAATTTTCAGCCATTTTCAGAGGATTTAATCCCTTTCAAGGAGAGGGATGGCCAATCCTGCCAATCTCCAGCAAGGCACAGCCTTCCGGCTGCTCCTGTGGAAAGGCTGGACACCACCTCTTCCTGCTCCCCTGCAGCCCAAGGATGCTCAAGAAATCCCGATTATCCCACAGGTAACACACCAAAGGAAGGGAAGAGGGAAAAAAAGACCAGGGAAAAGAAGAAAGAAGAGGGATCTCTGCCTGCTCGTTTGCATTTTGTTGCCAAGCTTCACCATGTCAATCAGGACAATAAACACAATCTCAATGCCCATGAGAGCAATTACACCCCAATTTCAACCACATCGAGTCCCTGTGGCATCACCAGTTTTTCCCAGGAGGGGCAAAAGAGACTTTCAGAGCTCAGTATGAGGGAAAAGATCTCCTCTGGGACACAGGAGAAAATTAAGCATTGATTAGCTTGGAAACCCTGTAGCCTTTCCAGAACTCAATTGTTTTGTGCATAGTGTTTAAAATATTATATTTTACCTGCAAACCTTGCTCAGAGACACAGGGATGCCTTTTTTTTTTTTTTTGACCTAGACATTTATTACTATTTGTGTCACAAATCCAGGTGCAAACTACTCCTTTATAGCCAGTGGAAAAAAACCTGACACATGGCTGGGGGGGAATTAATCCTCCCCTCAGGCAAGAAATAAAGACAGGTCAGCTCTATCACCCTGGGGAGGTGCTTGCTTGCCAGCAGCAGCTCCAGAGAAAGCCCAGGGCCAGCAATCCAATATTTAAATGCAGAGCTGGGGCAGATGGATCCTACCAGAGGAAGTTTCCAACCCCATTAATCTGCTCCAGCGACTGGAACGCTGTTGGGAAAAACTTCAGGACTCAAAACAAGAGAAAAAAGGTCACTCAAGGTCCTGGCACAGACTTGGCCGAAGCGAAAAACCCCACAAAAGCAACCCAACAGCCCTAATTTGAAATATTCCATTAGGTCACATCCATCTCTAACCTACATTTCAGGGTTTGGGTGGGTTTTTTTTTTGCTGTTGATTTGGTTTTATAAAAGTTAAGTATAAAAAGCTTCACGTGCAGGGTCTGAGCAGCTGAATCAGGAGCATCCCAAACCCAGTGGCCTGAGAGATAAAGAAAATAAAGCTCTGCAGAAGAACCTGGCTGCAGAGATTTCCTTCCAGCACAGCTGCTGTGCTGTCAAATTTAGTTATCAAGGGACAAACCAGCTCATTCTTTGCCTTGAAATCCTGTCCTTTGTCCTGCTTGTGAAATCCAAGCTCTCTGGCTGTTTGAATTTAACGAGATACCTTCATCGAATAACACCAAAGTTTTCAGGAGGCAACCAATAATTGTGCCTCGTTTACTTTATATCCCAATATTTGCTTTAGTACTGAAAATATTGATTAGTTTTGCTCCCATCTGACCACGGGGATAGTAATACAAGTACACAAATGCTGCTAATCTGCCTCTTAAGAGTCAGACTAGAACAGTGCTGTCCTTCAGACACATCTCTAGTTGTTGTCAGATATTCTATGAGACCAATTTATACACGGGCTTCTTCCACATTTCCTAGATAGACATCCTTGTGAATCTGAGTTTAAAAAAAAGCCACAGAATATTCAGTGACGACTCAAAAATTCAAATCATATGTATATCGAAACTAAAGTGAATCCAAAAAATTAAATCTCAGGTTAATTTAATACGTAAAAATTTAAAATCAAAACACCAGAAGCTAAAACTAAAACAGTAAAAGCCAAAATTTGACATTTCATTAAACCGAAACCTAAAAGTCAATCCTTCCCTCTGAGGCCAGGTATGAGCCAGCAGTTTCCCCAGGTGAGGCAAGAGGCACAGCACTAAGTTATTTAGCAGTACCAGATGCCTCTGAGGAAGGATTACCTCACTGCCCTCCTCCACACTGGTTCCCAGTTGGAATGATGATACAAAAGCCACACTATTCATAAAAAGACAAGAGGCAAAGGCAGTGCCAACACGCAGAGAGCAAAACCAGGGGCCTCTCCCTCCTTTCCCACAGCTTTTCCCCCTGTGGAAGAGCATCTACAGTAGAGCAAATTGTGAAAAAAAAACACAATCAAAAAAAAACCCCAAACAAAAACAGCCCCACTAATTTAAGAGAAGGTGGAAAAACCCCACACAGAGCAGTTCATATTAGAGAAGAGGCATTTTAGAGCACCTCAGAAATAAGGAGAGATACTTTTTAAAGCCCACAAGGGTTTTGTTCCCCTGTGCCCCACACCTAATCTCCCTCAGCTGGACAGTCTGGAAACAGATGAGTTTCAGATGACTAAAATGAAGCAATTGTGTTAAAGAACAAATTTGTTCTTTGTTGGAAAAACTTCAGGACTCCATGCAACACAAAAGGTCAGCAGGGTGCAGGTCTGGCTGAAGGGAAATGGCCACTGAACTGGGAATTATCAAAGTGAGGAGGCAAAAGGGGCAGGGTTGGAAACAGACTCTGAGATGGGAAAGCAAAAGTCCCAACAAACCCTCCTGAACACAGATTTTATTCCTACACAACTCCACCCAGGCTGGACCTTCTGCCCCTCTGATCCTGGGCTGTCAACGTTCCCATTCGTGCCCAGCTGGAGAAGGGGCTTAAAACTTCACGAGCAGCATCGTGTGGAACTCACAGCAGCCCTGAAAACATGTTCCACTTCCCCAGGATCAACGACCTGAGCAGACAAACAGAAAGAACCACTCCAGGGGTTCCAAGACAGGGATTTGTGACAGCCCTTACAGCAGGCAAAAACCACAGCTCCGAAACCAAATGGGCTCTTGGATTGCAGGGAAAAGGTGCCCAGGGAATAGAACAGAAACAAAAAAGGATGAAAAGAAAAACCGAGCACCTAAACCCCGCAGTTTGATGGCAAAGGCAGGAAGAAATGGAGGAAAAGGTCATCCTGTGTATGACTTGTCGTAACAGAGAAGCAGTCATTAAAATATATGGCACTCAAATTCATAAACCCTATTAAAACACCTCTCTGTATTCTTAATCACTGACTGGAATTAATTCCTCATCAATTGATAAAGCCCCCTAACTCCAAGGCAGCAGTGAAAGGTTTTGATACACAAGGATTTTCCCGAAGTAAATGCATCTCATACCCATCGACTCCCACAAACCCACAAAGGTCAGAAAGCAGAGCAACACAGTTCTTTGGCCACAGCAGCAGCAGCAACTTAAATACCAATCAATACAAGCAGATAAGCAAGACGTTCTCTTCCTGATGAACACAACACAAAATATCTTCATTCACAAATTGCTTCTGTTTTTCAGAGACCGGTCTTCAGTGCGACTTTACCCTCTCCCTGCAAACTCAACTCCTCTACAATTAAATCCAGCTAAGGGCTTTGATGAGGCTCTGGAAATGCGTGAGATAAACACGCTGAAGGGATGCACCAGTTAAAGAGGAGGATTCATCCTCCTGGCACTTGTTCACTCTCAGCAGTGCCCAGAAGTAGCCCATAACAGTCCTGCTGTTCCCATCTCCACCTGTGTGTGTGTGTGCCCTGCAATTACAGACTTTATATTTATAAATATAAACAAAAGGTAGGATTCAGCGTGGGCACAAACACTATTTATAGAAATCGAGGTTGCATTTGGAAACCCTGATGTGCAATTACCTCCTTCTTGTGTCCTACACAGAGACCACATTCACACCTAAGGTACACAAACCTGCTCCCAAACTCACCCATAATTAAATCAAATTGCTGTATTACAAAATTCCAGCTTACAGGTCTCATATTTTGTGGATTTAAAGAGAGGTACAATGAAAGCATGGAGCAGGTGAGTATTCCCCACACGGAGCTGTGTTTGCCGCTCAGATGCTGAGTTAGGGAACACCCTCCCTATCTTTTCAAGCGGCAGAAATAAAACAGGGTACGTGGGGAAAATAAAAATACAAACACAAATACTAGTTCATTGATCCACCTGAGAATTGGAGCTGATTTCATTTCCAGACGCCCACATGAAGCCCTGAATCACCACACTCCTGGCTCCCAGCCAGGGCTGCAGCTCCAGTTTCTATGACAATCCTGATGCTCCAGAGCCTGACGTGGCAAGGTATTCATTCAAAAATAAACAGGGGAGGGGGATTAAAGGAAACACTTACAAAACCAGCTCGTATAAGATTCAAAACTTGCTGAAAACACAATAAGGAAACAGTCAATCCGTCACAGGAGCTATTTCTGCACCAGGACACGTCTCAACTTCCCGAGTGCCTCTCTCTGGAGTAAAACTTCCCTTGTGGAGGTTCCCCCTCCAATTCCGCGGGAGGCCTCCCCTCTTCTCACAGCAGCTAATGCAGAGGAAAGGTCATTTTTCATGTTTTTTTATTATTATTTTTGCTTAGACATCTGTTTGCTGCCCTCTCAAAGGATACACTGTTATCCACATACATCCTGACCCAGCTACTCATCTTTGCTTCAGTTTAAACTGTTTCCAAATTGAAATCCTTGGCATTACAGGAAGAACAGGGAGCAACTCCTACTCACCCAGATGAAAGAGGTTTAATAAAACATCATGCCTGTCCTGGTATTCTGACCGTTTCTTCCTGGATTTTACAAGAACTAAAATAAGCTTAACGCACAGCTGAAATACAGAGTGAGTGTGTGGCCCTCTGCAGAGAGCATCAGGGGGATGTTTCAAGGCTCAGATGGGACATACAAAGCCAAACCCACGAGGAAACCCAAAGTTCTGTCGTTTCAGAGGGAGTTTCATGTGCTGTTAAGGAGTTTACAGACACAGGTCAGTTGTATGAAGCGCCTGCTCACGGCGGCAATGTCACATCAAACACACGAACACTTCAGATCAAGCTCATCCAAAAGCCATCTTCCACTTCTTCCCAACTGCTGAGTGCAAAAGGAAGCCCACAACACACTCACCATACCTTGGAGGATCCACGTTCTGTGTATAAAGTTATGCTGATCATGCACTAATGCAGAGACGCTCCTTTTAACCACAAGCCTTCAGTCTCATCCAGGCAACCTGGGCAGGTTTTCCAGTAGAATCAGCATCCCAAAAAGCACAGCAGCAGAAGGGAAAACATGTATGCTCTGAGTACAGCGTGGGGACAGGCAAACAGCCCCCTCCCGAGTGCGTGGAGACAACAAAAATGAAATAAATCTGACCATTCCTGTTATGGCCCAGGTCACCACAGCCTTTAAACGTGCTTATCCCAGCCAGGCAACTAAACGTCGTCCAGAAACAGCCAGAGAAGTGGGGCTTGGCCTGGTAACAAAGATGAGTTGGGCAAATGAATAAACCAGGTTGAAAACTGATTTCTCCTGAGCGCAGGGACCACTGTCCCAGCCCCTGCCTCCGCAGAGCCTGGCAATTCAAAGGATTTCCGAGTCTCCTCCGGTGTGTTTTTAACACACCACTGAACAAAGCACAACAGCACAAAGGCTGATGGACCCAGATTACCTGGAAACATGTCACCTAACTGAGACATCGCTCCCTCCCCTCCAGGGGAACATGGGGAGCCTGGGAATTCAGGAGCAGGAACACCTCCTGTGGAATGCTCCGCTCAGCTGTGCCGGGCTTGTTCTGCCTCCAGCCTTTGGAATTCATTTCCATTATGACAATAAACACCACTTAGCTGACATAGATTGTTTATTTGCAGGGTAATTGTCTTTAGAGAGTTGCAGTGTCATTCCTGCTAATTACAAAGGGCCCTGCAGTTGCTTCATTGGTACCATGCAAATCAGCATCACCCAGGACCTCACACCAACCCCAGACATTGCCCCCATCTCGTTATCAATAAAGTTAACATCTTAAACCTCAAACGATCTGCTCTTCCCTGCTGCTCCAGGTCCCTCTTCGCCTCATGGCCTGGGTGCTGCAGCACAGACATCTGGCCCTCATTAGAAGCGTAATAAGGTCCTGGTGAATGTGTTCTCTCTAAAAGATGCATAAAATTCACACCGAATAATGAAACTGCCCTTTCAAGAGGAAGTTATGTCATTCAGTCACTCTGAAAACCTGTCCAGAGACATAAAAGAAAGCTTCCTGGACTCCTGTTACGTCTCCAGAATCTCTCCTGAACACCCCCAAGCAACTGCCCTGCAGGACAGCAAGGCTTGTAAGAACCCAGCGTTTGGCACTGGTCTTGTTCTCCTCTTTTTTAAAGTTTATTTTTTTAAAGCTTCCAAGCCTAAAAACTACTTTGCCTAGAAATTCTCCCATCAAAAACAGAGTTGATTACAGAGACACCCATTAAGGTCTGACTGAGAGCACCAAATCCACTCGAGCACATGTGCCACCAGAAAAGACTAATAATCCCAACAATTTGAGTGTATCTGCTAGATTTAAAGATTAATGCTTTATGTAATTCAAAATATGCTATTTTAGAATATCAGCCATGGATTCTCACAGCTAAAATTACATGGGGACAACAGTGCAAAGCAGTTATCATCATAATCCTATAACTTCATGTCTTATAACCAGCAAAAACTAGGAATACATTGGATGACTAGGGATTTGCAGGATAGTGGTGAGGTTTTTGGATATTTGATCTTTCCAGCTCTTGTTTTTTTCAAAGGATACACTCTAAGCCTGTATTTAGGAAGAAAGAGAAGTTTTGTCGCCTGTATCTTCATATTTGATGGCACTTGGAGGTATTTAATAACTCTGTAGAAGCCTGTATTTAATTGCCAAGAGTGATGTCAAAATCTTGAGGGCATCACACCTCTAAACACACAAACATGTTTAATGAGTGAGCACAAGGTTTGTTAAGAAAAATACAGAAACCTTGTGCCTCGCATACCACAAACACTTCAGTGTCACAACCCGCAGAGACTGAAAACATATGGAATAAAGATGAAGCATTTTTCCAGGTAACAGAATATTCCTGAGAGCTTGAGCACTGGGAACAGCCTGACTGAGGCTGTGAAGGGATGCAGGAAGAGTCAGAGTTTCTGGAGAGCAACAAACACACACTTTCTCTTTAGCAGGGAATTTGAAACATGTTCAGGCAAATGGTTTTTGCCCTGTCTCATCTTGCCTAACTTTTTAAGGCCTTCCAGGTATGCTGCTACACCTGTATATTAAGCAATCCTCAGGGAAAAGGGAATTTCCTTTGTGCTTTGGGAGCAGAGCTCACAGTTCCATGTCCAAAATGGGGTTCGTGTAGTTTGCCCCTCAGAGTATTAAAGGTCAGGGACAGCAAGGAGCCAAAAATAGCTGTTCCCTGTCCACAGAAAACAAACACACTGAGCTGTCCACCCACATCTCGGGCAGCTGGGAAAGGTTTAGAGTATTTCTTTGTGCTGATCTTGTCAAAGCTCCTCGGAGCTCTCAGGAAACTGTCTGTCTGTGGGGCTGAGCTCCCTCAGCTCCGGGGTCTGAGGGACTCAGCACCTTCAGGAATAATCACCAGGGAATTCCTTCCCATTTCTGCTCACGAGGGTTCACAAGTTGTGTTTCCTCCTGACTGTTGGGACACCAATCCTGTCTCTGCTCAATACCCACCCCTGCCACCTTCAAACCTCTGGTTCACTGCTCTTGTCTCCATCTCTCCCGATGCTTCCCAAACCCATCCCAGCTGGGATCAGACTTCACCTTCCACACGCTGCCCTTTAGTCCCAAGCAGAGCTGGGCTTTACCCTTCCTGCCCTAAACCTCACAGGAAACACAGCCCCGAGGGGCAAATCCTGCAAGAGCCAAACAAACACGAGTGTGGACAGATCCAGAGCGAAGGCTGAAGGTTTCTATTGGTCAGAAGAGTTGTAAATTAAGTCATAAGGTTTGCAAGTCTGTGAAAATTAACAAAATTCAAATCAACTTCTTCAGAAAAGAAACTTTCAGAAAAGAAAAAAGGCCCAAAAAACTGCTGAGAAAATTCTGTGGAAATGGCTGTAAAGCAGGAAATGAACATTTTCTGGTTCAATCCATTACCAACACTATAATGACACCAACAGGATTCTTGCTAGAAAATGAGAGTCGCTTCCCAGGGAGCAGCCTCAAGTCAGGCAGCCCTGCTCTCTTTCAAGCTCTAGACTCATTCTTTGTTTGACACAGGAAAGGCTTCTACTGAGCAGCTTTATTTCCCAGTGACTCAAATGCTCACAGTTCCTCTCCTTTTGCCTTTCCATGTCCAGACTGGAGACTTCAGAGCATTGTTAGCAGCTCAATAATTATAAAACATTGAATTCACACACGCACACACACATTACAAACAACACTCTGAACTTCCTGCAACACTTCAACTCTCTCAATACATGGTTTTACCCCTTTCCCTGGCAGCCAAAACTGTGGTTCAGCAAGAGAACAGCACGAATTCAGCACATCCCACATCCGAACACACAGAGGCTGAGGAGTCAAAGGCTGTAACAGAAGTGGGTGCTGAAAAAATACTTCATTTTTAAATCCCTGTCTCCAATTTGGTTCAGTTCAAATTATTTCCAAAGCAAAAA
Source organism: Cephalopterus ornatus (assembly GCA_013396775.1). Taxonomy (NCBI): domain Eukaryota; kingdom Metazoa; phylum Chordata; class Aves; order Passeriformes; family Cotingidae; genus Cephalopterus; species Cephalopterus ornatus. The sequence continues at coordinate 161,176 of VZRE01003873.1, read as the reverse complement.
ATCCCAGCTCTTCAGAATTTCCAATTAATTTAACGGGGAATAAAACCAGCCTTAGCAGGAATGGTATAACGACGTCAAGAGAAAGGGAGCACTTTGTCAGCAGAGGCAAGGAAATTACCCCACCTGTACCTGGAGTTTACCATCACCTCTAACAAGGTGATTCTTTGCTCAAATCAGTGATTCAGCTCTATGCTGGTTTATGGAGCAGAAAGTGAAAAAGGAGTGTCTAGGGATGAAATACAGTTCTTAGAGTGAAACTGAGACGGGAAATGGGGAGCCAGGAACAATCTGAGGTGTTGCTATTAATCACTTGCACAGCAGCACTGCCTGAAATACGGCTTGTAACGAGACTTTCCTTCAAACAATGACAGAAAATTATTTCCAAGACGAAGAGAGCTGTTGCAGGCAGGATGATGCTCACCTTGCTCAGCTCAGGGAGGACTAATCCTACAGTGAGCTCTTTCAGCCTGATCCTTCAGGGCACATCTCAAGCCACAGGAATGGCAAAATAAGGCTATTCCACAGCCAGAATTAGGCTGCAAAGGACCCAGGAGTATTTCCCTCTCACATCCTGCTGCAAGGCCTGTCCTGAAATGGAAATCACCAACCCTTTCTAGCCCTGCTCCATCTCTCCCCAGAGGGTGTGACAGTCAAACAGGGCAGGGAAGGTCCCTCAGAGCCTCACTTTGTGAAAGTGAACTTCTTCCCCAAGCTCCTGAGGATGGCAAGGACACCTTTCCTGCCCGGCAGGGACGTTTTAACCAGCTCTCAGAACATGCTGGAGGCCCAAATTTAACTTCCTGCTCTGTTTTGGAGAATACATAAAACCTGGGGCTTCATCACAATTCTCCTCCCACCCTGTTCCAACCACCATCTATTTCTCCCCTCATGCAGCAACTTCAGCAATCATGCTCCCACTGCCAGCCAGAAATACCAGAACAGAAATCACCACAGGAAAGTCCATACCCAGCTCTGAACCAGAGCCATGAGATACTGTCCAACCCTCCTGAATAACGAAGTTGAAATCTGGAAAAAGACAATACAGATACAAGGTTTTTAAAGTGCCCAACAGCGTCTCCAAAGTACCTGTCAGGGTACTCAAAGATACTCTATTCTCTGTATCTGTAGTAAACAAGGCATTTTTGGGCCTCCTGCAGCTTGTTCCCTTCTCCCCCAGCACTTCAGTTTTCAAGAGGGAAGCACCACCCAAAGCACCAGAGACTTCCCCTCTTCTCATGCAGCTGAGCTACACTACTTTTTTTTGTCCTTTAGTCTGGTCAAAATGCTCTCTTCACACAAGATCCTTCAGCCACCTCTAACTTTCCCAGCTAAAAATCTTCCACTTGTGTTCTTGTGTCCCCACTAAAATTAAAAAGTACTAAAAATAATTCAAAGATCATTTTTTTAAAATGCCAAAACCATTTTTAAAAATTCAAAAATAATTTTAAAATAATCCTATTGTCGCTCCTCTATCCCTTTCTCTGACAGCTTTCTAAACATCCTCCCCTGATCCTCACTGCAGCTTTCCATCTCACTTTTCACTTGCTCTGCCAAACCCCTCCTCTCCTGCCCCATTCCTTCCCTCCAGGCTTCTGAAAACCCTGCATTGCTAAAAACTTCCCAGCTGTGAAATTTGCTCTGTCTGGCACTGTTTACTGACAGGAAATAATATGATTACCAACTTCTGGAACCACTTCCACGACATGACATCCACAACGCTTGAGCTCCGGGGGAAGATCCTGCAGGAAAGATTCCACCCTCTGGAACTTTCTCCGTAACACAAACGCTCCCACTGGAGCTGGAATCACAATTCTCTCTTGATGTTGCACCAAGAACCTGAGATGACAAGAGCTCAGAGAAGCCCCTCTGTAATTCAGTATAACACAAGCCAAGCCAGAACAGATGTGAGGGGGGGAAAATCAAAAAATTACCCAAAGTTTGGGTGTTTAAAAACTCGGGGCCGTGAACCAGCCAAGCAGAGGACTGGGCTCATCACATTTATCAAGTCCAAAGTACCTCCTAAAGCCAGGCACGGCAAAGATGACACTCTGCAGCCATTCCAATAAAACCTTCCCTTCCTGACACAATCCCGATTTATGGCCCAGCCTGTTCCTGCAGCCAGCCTTTGAAGTGTGTGAGAGGTGCTTCATACTAATGAAGGGAAAAAGAAGAAAACAGAGTTAAAACATTCACCATTTATCATCTAAAGAGGGGGTTAAAACTTTATATTTTCGGCCTGACAGGATAATACAGCAAAATGCAGCTCTACAGAGCAAAATCTTGGAAGGTTGTGGGGCAGAAATAGTTCACTGCCTTTCCTTGGCGAGGTCCAGCCTCAGGAATGTCATTGAGGTCTCCAGGAACAATCACGACAGCAAATTCCACCTTCAGGAGCTACACAAAGGAGCTTATTGAAGGTGTGTGGGGGGGGGGAAATCACCTGAAAAAGACACAGCCTGATTTACTGCTCCCCAAAGTTCCAGTCTGTCACTCTTCCTGCTCTAAATATAACCGCCAAAATCTGATTTCAATCATTTGTAAATAAATGTGGAAGCCCTTCCCCATCTGTGCTTTAATTGGTGACTCATTTCACAGCATCGCTGAAGGATTTGTGCTTTTCCCTCCTTCCTCCCGCTGAATTCATCCCTCCATCCTGCTCTGCCGTGAAGCTTTGCCACTGCCTCTCATCTGTTACCATGGCAGCCACGAGAAACAGAATGCAACGTTAACAAAAGATTATTTCCCCCCCCCTTTAATTTATTTATATGCAAGTAACCCACTGAGAGCTGACAATAGCAATGACTTCACATTCACACCACAGCAAAAGGCTTTTTTTTCCCTTTTTTTTCCACACACATGTGCTACCAAAAATAATTAAAATTCCACTGGAAGAGGGGGGAAAAAAAAAAAATCCTGAACTTCTTAGGATTAAGAAATGCAGTAGCAGATCTGTATAGGATGCTGATTTGGAATTAGAGCTGGGGGAAAGCAAGAGGCTTAACACACAAACTGCTTGAATATCCCTCTCCAGAAAGCTTTTCACTATTTTCAACAGAGCCATTAGATCCAGTGAGAGGCTGAACTGCAGAAAAAAAACCCCCTAATTCCAAGCATTTCTATCCAACTAAAAACCTAAGGAAAAAGGAAAGCAAGCTAACTAGAGAAAGACATAAAGCCTTTTGAAACGTACCTGTTCCTGATCTGCTGCTTGCAGGCACAAGCTGAATTCAGCTGTTAATTATTGAGTTCTGCGAGAACTGCTCACGTAAAGTTACAGCTAAATAAGTGAAGTTACAGCTAAAACAAATGATCCCCTGGCTGAGGGGCCTCTGGTGCTGTGGGAGAGCAGCCAGGCTGGAGGGCAGGGCAAGGCAAAGCAGGACTGACCCAGGGATGGTGCCCAGGCACACCCAAGAGTTGGGATCGTCTGGAGGTACCTTGGTGCTGGGGCAGGTCTGAGGGGAAGCTTGGATGTCGCAGGATCATGGAATATTCTGAGCTGGAAGGGACCCACAGGGGTCATCAGGCCAACTCCTGGCCCTGCCCGGACACCCCAACAGTGCCACCACTGGAAAGCATCAGTTTCCTTCGGTGCCCTTCGCAGATATTCCATGTAAAAATCGAGGACAATGAGGCAGCCCCAGCCAATTCCAGCTCATCCCTCACCCCTGTTCTCTGTCCAAGACTGCACAATTTCAATGGAAATGGGAAGCCAGGCCATACTGGCTACCAACCTTCCTACCCCGACCCCCAGCCCAGATTTCTCATTATCCTACTTATTCTGTTTATTTTGCCAGCCATCACACACAAGGTGGTTACTTTTAGGAGTCCAGCTCAAGGCAGGGCAATGGACTGAAACGTCACAACAAAGAACCTCTGTATGAAAGGCAGGAACACATTCCAATTCCTGCTCCAGCACTAAAGCCAGGACTGCAAAGTTTGATGTATTTTGGGCGTGAACTCTGCAAAAGGACATGATAAGATGCAGTTGAACAGTCAGAACTTAAAACACTAGGAAAGAAACAATTTAAAAATAAATATGACAAAACTATTTGGGAAAAAAAGATTAGATATATGCTACTTCTGCAGCTTAACCACCACAGATCGTTGTTAAATCATCTTGAAAGTGGAAGCTGCAGCACCCTGTTAAGCAGCATTTAAACGATTTAAAGCAGCCTTAAAATTGAGTAGTTTTTCCTTGATCTTCTTTTATAGAGAGAATATATGTACCTTATATATATATATATATATGAAATACTAGTATTTAAACCCAATAAGGAGCTGAGAAAAAGAACATCAACTGTTTTATGCTGGGGAGTAATTCTCTAGAAATCTTTCTTTGGCAAAACCTCACTGAACCAAGTTGATGAAATTTTGAGCCCTTGCCTTCAGTTAAATATCTATGTTAAGTTAAATATCTTAAATATCTGCATCAGGTAAATATCTGTGTAAAAGTTAATGCCAAGATGAAATAATACCTGGACAGCCCTTGGCAGACAATGCCTCCAAACAAGGATGATGCTGCAAAGTTGAATGCATTTTAAATATCAGTCTGGGAATAAAAAGAAGACTCGGTTGCCAGCCCAGAAATTTAATTTTTCAGGAGGAAAATTCCTACCCTCCGCTTGCAGTTCCCTTTGGAACAGTCAGCACTTATTCGGTCTCCCCATTATTTGATTCTAAGTATCGAATATACAACATATGAATTAAAAATGCTCCCCAAAGGCAATGGGGGTTTATCACTGCATCTCTTCTGGCTGCACAGTTTCCTCAACAGCTCAATTAGAGACAGCCTTGGAAACACCAGCTGAATTTGGGATGATTAGTTTGCCAATAATCAATGCTTTCACATTGGCTGCAGCTTTTAACACACAGAGAGCGAGCTGTAAAAGATGAGCCGCTCCGAGTTTTATGTTTGAGGTAACGCAGAGAAACATTTTATTTCCAGGCCTCCAGGCCCCATTTAATCAAGACACACTTTGCTTTTATGAGCCTGTGCACTGCAGTGCCTCCGATTCCATCCACAGCAGGGAAGGGCTCCCACACACACGGGAGAGGGAGGGAAGTGGGATGTGGGAAGGCCTCACTTAGAGCAGTGCTGGACATCAGGGAGGAGAAAGGACCTTCAGGCATAAACAGCTGGAATAAACATCTGATCAAAGCCACACAAACTCCCCCACCTCTGCCCAAAAGTCAGGAGTTTATTTTGATGTCACCAACAGCAGCTGGAGGAGACCCGGGAAAGAAAGGAAATGTGCGGATCTGCTTTCTCCAGGCAATAATTCAAATTATTTTCTATTAGTTCTGTGTGCCCCGTGCTTCTTTGCCGTCCTTGAAAACAAATTTTCCTGAAACTTTTAATGGAAGCAGAAAGTAATGCTAAATTTCATAGCAATATTGAGAATTCTCCCCTCAGTACGTATTATTCTTCTACTTTTTTCTTCTGTGATTCAGGACATCCCTTTGCATTGGCACCACACAAACTGCCACCACTGTTCTGCTCTAACATCCACGGAACGCGGATCACAACTCCAGGGTGCTAAACAGAGACAGGTCTCCAAAGTAAGTCATTAAAAAAAAAAATAAATAAAAAAAATCCATCTTTCTAATATATTTGCTTCAGGGCATAAATTATTCTACTTTAAAAAAAGAATTTTAATGTCGTGATTTACTCCATGTGGCTACGGGGTGAAAAATTCAGAATTACCAAGAACACCGAAAGAGAACGGCCTCTTAAAAAATCTCCTTGTAACGCACACAAACAGACATTTGAGTCATTTTGTGACCCCAGTGAAACCCAAAGACACACCAAGCTCCAGGATCCTGCACTAAGAAGGGCCAGTACAATATTCTGGCTCCATCACCCCCTTCCACTGGTGCCTGCCAATCCCACCCAGCACACAATGTGGGCTGCTCTCAAAGGAATTCAAAGAGACAAACGTGCTCCTTTGCAATTCAATGACCCCCTTTTCTCACGCTCAAGGGGTGACCTCCTCCAAAAAATCCACAAGTGGCCGAGGAGGTGGTGCAGCCGAAATCCAGGGCTTGTCAGATAAAATAATCTGCATTTAAAGAGGCAAGACCGGGCAGTGTGAGCCTCAAAATTCTGTTTGTATTGAAGAGAAAAGGAGGAAAATAAAAAGAACTGGTGCTGATTTTCAGCATCTGCTGATGGAAGGACTCGCACAGCACAAGGCCACAGAGAGTGGAGTCACTCACACGTGGCACGTTTCTGACCTAAACTCTCTCTTAACTTACCACATGGATGTTCTGAGATGTCTTGCCTGCTCACACTGATCCCAAACCATTTTTCTCCATGTGCTGGTAAAGGCATTTCTGTGTAGTTCAACCGCAGAATTGGGGAAGAACCACTAGGTTTCCTTTTCAGACAGAAAAAAAAAATCTAAATCTTAAAAGGTAACAAAGAGGAATAACCAAGAGTGGAGGAAGTGCCCTTTTGCTCCTAAAAGGAATGGATTAGAACTCCTAAAATCCAATAATATTCTGGTTTACATCTCATTTCAGCCCAGCATATGCTTGAAGTTAAATATATTAACTCCCTTGACATCAGTGGGCTGATTGTGCTGACGGCTGGAACACTGCTCCTAAATCAAGTGCATCTGCAAATTCAATGAGCAGCGTTAACAAACCAAATTGCTGCTGAAATGTTGGGCTTTCTGCACCTCCAGAAGGGTGAAGATTGTGAATATAACAAACCTACTCACTGAAAGCATTCCCTGTCCCAAGAGGCCACTGGAGCTCTGCAGATCCCCCCCCTTCCAGCTGGGAACCACAAGGCTCAGAGCCTGGAGCAGATTTGCCTCTACTGCAGATAAACCAGGCAAAAGGATTTGCAAAAATGCGTCTTGAAAAACAAGACGGTCCAATGAATTGACTTGAACACCAACTGGTTTATGAGGAAAGAAAGGAAAACGGAGCACACAATAAAAAAACTCCTTGAACAAAACCATGTGAGGAAGATCCCAGCCTGGAATCCTGTTGGTCTCGAAAGCAAAAGTTCAATGACAGTGATTATATTTATTTTTTTTTCTGCAGTGCTCTTAAGACCATGTTAAATGCCAACTATATTGTGATCAAACGTCCCAGGAAGCAAAACAAGTCTGTTCCTTTCCCCGCCTTTGACGGTGAAAGTGGTCGGATGGTGAAGCAGTGAAAACCCCTCCTTCTCTTTTCCAAAGGCATTTTAAAGCCTGTGAATGTACAAATCATGTGAAAGGGCTGAATTAAAGGACTCACAATGATCATTAATGAAGGCTGGAGGACCTGCAACTAACCTGATTCAGGTTCATCATCCTAAATAATGTTCTACAATACTGCAGCAGAACCCTTCTGTCACCTGTTCCCTCCACAGCAGCCACAAAAACGATCCATGACAAACCACTGACCTGCCTGATCCTTCCCTCTCTCATTTTAAGACAAGATCTTCTTTAGGAAACTCAAGTTACACTTTTCTTCTAAGGCCACAGGTGAGCTGGTAACCTCCCTGAACCTTTCAAGAAAGTAACAAAAAGGGGAAAAACCACCAAAGCACCACCTAAACATCAACCAGAGGCTCAGAAAATTAATCTGGTTTTAAAACTACCTTGAGTCAGGGATTTTTTTTAACTCTGTATCATTTCAAGCCCTGTCATGTTCATGACATTAAGTTCTGCAAACCTCACATCATGAGCCATTTAATGAATGCTTTCTTCTCAAAGGAGAGAAATAAATTTAAAAGCAGCCTGCAAAAGTAGTGCTTTAAGAGTTCTAAAAAGAAACACGATGATAATTATCATCAACACCCATGAAAAATGAAAATATCCTTTCAAGAATGATCTCCAAGAAGCAGGAAACTATCAAGTCCCCTGGGGGGAAATGAAATAAATAAATAAAATTGATAAATGACAGTATTTGCAGCATCTTGGTTAACATACCAAAGATTTTTAGCTCTTAGCAAATCTCAGTTCACACTGGGAGTGTTTTTTCTGAGACTTCAGGGACTGGAATTCCCTCTAAGAGTTTTCCCACCTTGACTTCTGCTCCAGTACTTGGGAAACCTTGGAACCACTACGCTGCTGCCAACCTCAGTGTTGGATTTACAGGATGCTGCTGCTGCTGCTTCTTCCTAAATGCTGAACGATTTCAAACCCATTTTGAGCCAGCAGGAGCACAACTGCAGGAAAAAATTCAAGTTAATACCGAAGTTAATACGAAAAGCAAGCACTCTGAGAGAAGGAGTTTGTTATGTGACAACAGGGCTGAGTATCAGCCTCAGCAGAGCACAATTAAACCTGTGTTTTGTATCAAACCCAGCAGAGGAGGGAGTTAAAAATTCCCTCTGCTGCAAGTCTCACTCGGTGTTTATCAAAGCCAAAAATGCCAGAGAAGGTCTGATATTATAAGCTGGGTGTATGGAGTGTAGCAGTGTGATTATATTTTCTTAAGGATATTATATTATATACACAAAATTATGTTGTTATTTAATATATCATATATTTTTTAAATTAAAAAAAAAAACAACAAATCAAATCACCTACTACAGATTCTAAAAATAAGTCTACCCAGAGTTAAAGAAATCCCAGAACTGTCTGCACAGATGCAGAAGAAATGAGACAGATGGTGACTCTGACAGAGGAGGAGATTGGTGCTGAACAAACAGAAATATGTTGTTGGTCAATAACATTTTAACTGTCAGAAACAGCGAGGGTAAAAATGACTTCAAGATTCGACCCTCTGCCCTGTCCCTACAGTTCTGTGATTCAGAAATCCAAAACCCACTTTGATGCCATAATCGTGAATAAAATCGACAGATCCCCTCTATTGGCAAATCACATTTAAAGGCTGCTCCCTTGGGAAGCGACTGCAACATAAATCCTTCAACATAGCTTTTGGATTTAAAATCCTGGATTTTACGTTGCACACGTGTCCTGGTACACACCTGGCTTGAACTGTGCCAGGGGATGTACAACACCTGCACCCAAAATATTCCATTTCAGCCACCTATGAAAACAATGCTGCTCGGTTCTTAAGGAATGGCAGCGAGAAATTCCTCAAAGTTAACCAAAATTCAGAGATTTCCACGAGAAGTAAAAAAAAAAAAAGGCACAAACCAAACAATTCTACACTGCAGATCTGCCCCCAAAAGCTGACATTATAAAGTAGCAGCCCCCTGTTTTTAATTGACATAAAATTGTTTCGATAAAGGCACTTGGGAAATCTGCATCTGTAACTTGATTTAAAAAACCAGCCCCAGGCAAGTGATTTATTTGTTCAGAGCTGATTTGGAGCATGTCATAGAAACACTTACTGTGGGTTTCCTGTTGGTCAGTCTTACTATAAATTAGGAACATTAGACGAAACCCAGTTTTATCTTTTGGCGAAATGGGAAGTTATTAAGTAAATTTGTCTCATCAGTCATTGGCTTTTCCTGCTCATCTTCCTTCAAAGTCATATTTGGGGCTATTTAAAGAAACTGTGAGTTTGAGATGTCAAACCCTCACACCAAAGGAGACAAAACCCTTCCTGCTCTGTCAACATTTCCTATTCCAAAGGATGGACAGCAAGGCTGAAAAAAGATTTATTAAAGCCCCTTCAGAGATTTATCCCCATTTCCAAAATGTGGCCATTTAACCTCCCCTTTCTACGTTAGGAAGAAGAAAAAAAGCAACGTAAAAAGAAGCTGCTAATAACATGGGACAAATAAATGTATTATTTGACATTTAAAAGAACATGAAATTAATTTGACATCCGCTTTTTAACCTTAAAAAGGGTTTATTTTCAGAACATTAAGAAGATGTTCAAATTCAGCCTTCAGGTTGTGCGGAAGCAAAGCAGCACATCCTGCACTTTGACAAAGAAATACCTCCAGGGAAGCGAAAATGAGGCCCCTCTGCCACACATTAGTAAAACACACAGATTCGACAAATCCTTCTGAAAAATGTGACAGCAGTGAAAAGAGGGACAGAGAGATTCAGGGCTGCAATATCCAGTCTCGGGATCCGATCTAAGGAATTGGAACAGCACCTGCACTCAGCTGCCCCAGCTCCGGGCACTGGAACAGCAACTAAGTGGGAATTTGTGGGAAAATCCCAAGTGGAACTGGGGCTGATGAACCCTCAGATACATCTCCCTGCTGCTGGCACCTTAAATTGGCTTGTCCTTCGTTTGCAGGCAGCTGGATCCCTGATGGAATCAGCTTCCCTTCCTGAGCATCCATGTCCTATTGAAGCCGGGGGGGTTTGGGCACCTGCACACCCGGGCACACATGTCCACAACCACCTTGGGGAGCACCACAGAAATCACCCAGAACTCCCAGCCGAGGGTCAGCAGAGTCCCTCGAACATCTGCATCACAAAGAAGGTGACCCAGGCAGCCCCTATGGCCGCTGGCAGATGGCTTTTCCTTCCTGTGCCATCCCTCTTTTGGGATATCTTTCCACCCCCATTAAATTCCAAGATCCTGTAAAGAACATCTCTTATCCTACCACAGATAGGAGGAGACTGCCAGATTGCTGATTTTGCAATATTCCCCCAGGCAGTGAACACTTCGATACCACAATCATTTTTACTAAGATTTTACTATGATTTTTACCTGATTTTACCACGGCAGCAGGTTCTTAATCGCATTTTTAACTGTGTACTGGCTCCACGCAATAAAACTTACTTAAAACACCAGCAATTCTCCTGAACACCATCAAAAAGGTGCCATTTGCCAAACCTAGACAGCACAAAGTCCCAGTGGGAGAAGAGGTTTGTAAGGTGTGGTGGTTTATGTCTCCCCAGGAATGCAGTCGTGTTTACATTTTAAGCTTATTTAAATGTATGGCCTCTGTAAGCAAAACCAGCCCTCGTTTAAACACTTTCAGGGGGATGTTTTACGTAGTTAGGAAAGACTCTGCAAGTCTTCCTGTGTTTTAAGCATCAGAACAGACACCCAGATCACCTCCCTATCTTGCCTTATCCTGCAGTTCTGACATAATCTCTTCCGCGTGTTATAAACACTGGCTTTAAGAATCAAATTTATAACTGACAAATCCACGCAGCTTTTTCTGTTTGGAAGCTCCTAATCTTCACAGAGCTTCAAATAAGTAAGGAATAGTTTTGTCTATTGAGTGAAAGAGCCTTCCCCCCACCACGAAGAACTTAAGAACCCAAGTAAAAAAAAAAAACCTTTCTTTCATGTGCTGCTTTACTATTTGCATTACACATGCTACAAGTACCAACACCAAGCTCCCTGGAAGGAGATTATCTAATCATATCACTGGGATAGAGTGGAAACACAGGAAACCGTGTGGGAGCTGGACCTTCACTTTAAATTTTTCTACCACCTAAACATTTAAGCAGCAAATGCAGTCATCAATACAAGTTTATTGCTTAGAGCTTTTAACACCATTTGCTTATGACTTGGGGGAAAAAAAAAAGACAAGAAAAAGGCAGTAGAGCAGAAGGGAAGAAGGGGGAGGAGGAGCATTTATTGCCTTCTCTCCGCAGGAATGTTCAGGAGGTGACTGATCACTGTGGCACAGATCCTGACACTGTTTTACGGGATCTATATCCGCACTTCAATCAGACTGTTCCCAACGAGACTGCAGGAGACAAAAGCAGAATCAGAGCAGAGGAAAAAAAAAAAAAATCTCAAACTCCTTGTAGACATTCCTAACTTTTCTCCTTCTGTAAAACTGCAGCCTCTGCTAGAGAAATGACACCACTATAAGCCAGAGGGACACAAATAAGCTCGGAAAACACAAACCACTCTAGATGCTCCTTTATATTTCAGGTCCTTTTTTCATTTCTCTTTTATATAAATCTACACTTGAGCACTTGCTTCGCTTTTGTTCGTGTTCTCAAGACTCGTAGCTCTGCATATCCTGAAGGGGAAAACTTGAAAGCATTTGTTGAAAAAGCAGTAACATCAAAACAAGTAAATAATATCTTAATTTCAATCCCTACACAGGCCCAGCTGGAAGACAGCAAACCCCAGAGCAACCTCCATGGCATCAGGGATCTTTCCTGGAGAAGTGCAGAGTATTTTTTCCTCTCTCTGAAGCCTTTCCATTTCAACATCCACATCAGTGCTAAAAGGATTGATGTATTCTTCCAGAAACTCCATCGCCTCAGAGCTACTTTTGCCCAGGTTTGTCCTGTGTTACTTTTTCCCCTCTTCCACCACGAGCCAGATTTTCAACAAACCAATGGCACCTCCAACATCATTTCTTCATCCTCACCAATTACTCTGTTTCAAAATGTGTTAGTCCTGGGATGACTTGACCCCAGACTTCACCAGAGAGCAGTTTTTCCAGCCTAGGAGTTGGCCGGGCTTCCACTTCCATGCCATAGGAAGGTATGAGACACTTGTAGGTAAAAAGCTAAGAGAGATTTGCAAGTGCTTGTGGCTTCTGAGACCCTGTGAAGGGCGAAAATCTATTTATAACACAAACAAAGGAAGAAAACAAACAGCCACAAACAGATGGGAGAAGCAGAAGAAAAGGAAACTGTAAATGGACTTGGCCAGAGCGGTGTTGGAAGATGTCTACAAGTACTTAATAGAGTTAAATGTTTAAAAAAGAAAGGCACTTCCCTGGAAGTTCAGGCTCCGAGGTGGTAAATAGCTCCGTATGTCAGCCCATATGTCAGTCAGCAAACAACCCTCACAAATCAGCTTTCAGAAACCATCCTCTGCAGCTCCACGTTGTCCACGTTTTGCCACACAAACAGGAACAGGCTCACTTCAAAGCGGTGACACGAGAAAAGGCACACGCTGTCCAAGCATTAACCCTCTCACACATCAGGGAAATCAGCCCCCAGTGCAGGGGTTCAGTGGCTGGAAGGTGTCAGCCCATCCCACAAAAAATCCAGTGCCACGGGCACAAGCAGAGCTCCGACCACAGCTGCTGAACCCACACACTACTCCCACCTGAAAGATTTATCTTCTTGCCACCCTTAAGCAACAAGAACCAGCCGAGTTCTGTGGAGTTACTGATTCGTTGGACTGGCTGAACTTGGAGCTGCTGAACCAACTGAGGAAAATCCACGTGTTCTCCAAGGCCTGTGGTATGGATTTGAACACTGCACAGATCAGGCAGATTTAGAACACGCAGCATTTGGGGAGAGAACAAGTTGCCTATGAAGTTATTTTGGAAAATTAAATATAACGAGATCTTTCCAATGCCTCCTTCATACACTGTCTAGCCCCCAGCACTTCGTCTGGCAACTTGCTAATAAAATTTCAGGCAAGAATTAGAAGACTCAAGAACAAATACTGCAACTCCTCTACACATGTCCATGTCAAATACCTCCATCTTCATTTCTGGAAATCCTTATTAGGTAGGTAAACTACCAGTAATGCTTATAAGGAATGAGATTTTACTTCACTTAAGCAGATAACACAGTGTCTCCACTCTCAAAGAAGTTGCTAGAAGTAGTGCAGCATCATGAATGCCTCCCAGGAAAGGGGGAGGAAAAAAGACCTTTGTCAGGGTATGGAGGAGCCCTGTGGGTGTGTGTAAGCACATACTCAGGCCCCAAAATTAATTCCAAATTAAATTATACACAGAGCAACCCAGTCGTGTGTGTTACTGTCATCTCACTGAGGCTGCTAGAGTAAAAATAGCTTTAAAAACTTGTGAAAGGTATTCAAGTTCATACCCAAGCTCAGTAATTCAACCAGAAGGATTTGTGCAGTGTATGGATCAGGAAGCCATCGGATCTCACTGATCTGTTCTCAGACACAGCTGCTCCAGAACCACATGGGTTATTCAGCTTCCAAAGCCTTTCCTTACTGTCATGGTACCTGGGAAACTAAAACACACAAATTATTTTCCAGCTTGTTGGTTATGTCCAGTTTATCCCCCTGAACACCTGAGCAGGCTCCAGAAGGGCAGTAACACAGCCCATAGAGGGAAGACCTACAGAAGATTTTACACCTCATGCATTCTGTGGGTTATGGGGCTGCAGTTGTTCCCTAACTAAGATATTTTCTGCCCTCTATTAAACCAAGATTTGCTGCTCTCATGCATCAAAAACACAGGACAACAGAAATTCTAAGCCCAACACAGAAAACGCACATTATTTGCAAAACCTTGCTATTAAAAATCTCAGCAGTGTTTAAAATACAGGATCGGATTTGACAGCTCAGAACTCCAAAAAACTTTTCACAACCTTCCCATTTGGACGTTTCATTCGCGTCTTGTACTCAAAACAAACCACAGCATCCATCTGGACCAAGCCCCTGCACTTCCAACGAATTTTACAAAAGACACTGAAGCACTTCAGAGATTCCTCCCGGGAGCACTCGGGCCAAGTAACGGGGAGTTGGGAATGCTGAGAAGCCCTTCCCCAGGAGAGCTGGAGCACCCCCGGGTGCTGGGGCAGGTGCTGGGGTGACGGGGGCACCAGGTTGAGTATCCCAGGGTTTTCTGGCAGCGGCTCCAGGGTCTGCTGGCTCAGCTCCCCGTGCTCAGGAATCCTGCAGACCTGTTTAACGGGTTCTCAGCCTTCCACCTGCAGGGCAGCTCCCTGTTCATTCCGCAGGCAAAGGGGTGCGATCTCCAGCAGGAATTACAATGCCTGACGTCAAAGCTTCGTGGGAGTTCATTACAGAAACACCGGGCAGGGGCTCCTGGTTATTCTGAAGCATTCCAGTTTATGAAAAGCTGTTTTGAGTTTACAGGGAACGTTAAAACTTTCTGACCTTGGGTCTGTTATGGCAGAGGCAAACCCAGATGTGAACGCTGTGAGATATCTCAATCCTCGTGATAACCGATGCTTTGGGCTCCCCATCTCCAGCACTAACAATTCCCACAGTTATATTTCTTAATGAACTCCTCCTCCTATTGTCCGTGAGAAAAATGCACATGGAACAAAGCTGGATTCAAGAGATTGCCCCCTTTAGATTACAATTCCTGCTGAACCATTTCTCCAGATGGGTGGAACAGTCTCAGTTCGTTCTGCCATTCTTATTTTATTCTCCAAATGTAGGCACAGGTTTTCACACAGCAGTGTGCTCTCTAAATCTGTTTTAGAACTGAAATCAGCAATTATCTAGGAAAAACCTTGAAAATCAAGCATTTACATTAATTCCTCCTCTTCTCCTTCTTTTAAACCTTACAAAGAATTAGGAAGATTAGAGAAGGCAAACTAAGAGACACTTTCTATGTACTTATTATGTGTCCTACAGATTCTAAAGGCATATGTACCTTATTTCTCACTCCTGTCACACAGCAGTTGTGACCCAGGCTTTCTGAAGGGCACTTTTCCATACCTGCTCCCACACAGCAGCACACACACACACAGATCCTCAGCACTCTCTGCCTCCAGGAATATTCAACAGGGAAATTCCAACATGCATATGCATGAGTTAACACTCCGTTGGAAATCCAAAATAATTTAGGGCTACACTTCTTTATGTATTCAAATTTCTTTTTTGAAATTTTAACACATAAAATGAGAGAAGCAACACAGCCTCCAGAATTATCCAAAGCTCCCAGTGCCAGGAATTTCTGAGCAACTGTCCCAGCAGGCCCTGACAATGTGGCCCTGAGCAAACCCTCCAACATCTCCATGCTAAGGAGCTCCTTTGTCCAAAAGGGTAAGGGAGTATTTTTAAGTCTCTCACAGGACTATTATGAAGATTAATTAAGGTCTGAGCTGTGCTTTGAAGATCAAAACTGCAACGCTGTTATTTATTATTAAAGAACAACAAAGTGCATTCTTGTTGTGTGTAATTCAACTTCACAGAGCAGGCAGTGCAGGAGCACATGTGCTCAGTGCATTCATTAATTCATTAATCCTCCTGCCCCAACAAGCTGGGATCTGCACAACTGCATTTTCAGCCACCAAAACCCCATCTACGCTCATCCCTTTGAAATATTTTAAAGGCCTGAAGGAATAGAACCAATGCAGTTTCTCTTCTGATTCTTTTCCAGGATAAGCTTTTCCTATCAGATACTTCTGCCTCAGTTCAGCAGTGCCTTTTATCCCACCCAGAGCTCTACTACTCCCACGCTAACATTTAACATGTACTAAAGTGCTTCGCTAAATCAGAAGTTTAATACCTGTTTTGGATGTTTCCATTCAAAAGGAGGAGAGAGAACAACAGTATGGCACAGTGGGTAATCCTTTTTTTTTTTTTGGAGGGGGACAAAACCACAATTATTTTGGAGCTCTGTTTTCTTCACAGGTGTTCCCCTCAGAAAGTGACTAATCTACATGGCAAAATATTTCACACACATGTCCACTACTGAAGAATACGTAGAAATACTGCATTGCACAGTGTATCTCTAATTTTCACCCCCTTCAAACACACAGTCACACACGCGACTTTAAAACACTTCGTAGAAACTCTGCTGTATTTCAATTACGGTTGTATTCTTAAAACATGGAATCACCTGTATTTTGGCAGCATCTCTACAAAAAAAAAAAAAAACCAACACAAAACGTGAGTAGTATCAACAAAAATTTTAAAAATAAAATTAAAAAGCTGGAATAACTACTGTCAGTTTTGCCACCGCAGCCTGGTGTGGTGATCCTGATCCAAGTTCTTCAGCATCCCAGCACTGGGATGCAACAGTGCACATATTTAAAGCAAACCAGACCAGGAGCTGTTGGAGCTCCAGGGTGGTCATTAAAGCTGACAGAACTGGACAGTGCCACCCATGCACTCCAAACACACTGCTGAGAGAGGGCCCAGGACCCGCAGGATGCTGAGCATCACCCCAGTGTCAGCCAGCCTCACCCGTCACAGGAAACCCTCACATTTTATTGGATTGCCCCTTGGCTCTATTCCCATTACCTTAATCTGCACTCGGACCATTCTTCAAATCTGCAGCACATTCTTATTACCAACACAGATTGTGAACTTCTGTACTTTCTGGGCTGCTCTGGGAGAAAGTTGGGTTATATTTAGCAGCCATATGGGCCTCCCTCCTCCACACATTTGCCAGCGAGAAGAACTGACAAATTAAGTTTTGTAAAACACCCATCTATGTGTTTTCATTTCCAGCCTTAATGGTAGAAGTTAAGTGTGGCTTCATTTTTAACCCTGGCATCTGCCAAGCAGGAAATGCAAAGGGTGCCTACGGAGGGGGGCGCAATGATAAAAAGGTTTTCTTGTAATATAGGTGAAAATGTTCAGAAAGCTCAATTCTCCCTAAATTAATACAATATGGCTCCATAATTAAATAGCCAAGGAGGTATTGCCTTCCTGATGCAGTTGTTCTGTGAGTGGATGGCTTGAGGTCACTTGTGCAGCTCAAGCATCTGAGCATCTTCAGAGGAGAGACGGAAAAAAGCACAGTGACAACCAACTAGAGTCCTGTAAAGAGCTTCAGAGACGGAAGGGCAACCACCACCCAGTTTTCCCTGCTCCTGGGAGCCAGGTTTACACACTGCCTGGAACTCAAAAAGCTGCATTCCCCTACAGCACAGCCTCATTTCACAGCAACACCAGCCAAAGGCTGGAAAGAGATCAACAGTTTAAAGAAGGAACACAAGACATTTGAGATCTGCTGTCATTTGGGAAGGCTGAAAAGGGAAGAGGAACACACGATAAATATCTACTTAAATATCTCTGCAACTTCTTTAAAGTGTAAGTGGCTGTCCAGTTCTACCAGCTTTCAGTGCTCACCAACCTCACCCTGAGTGCCATCCCACACGTGATCCCTTAGGGAAAGAAGAAAGGGGGGAAAGAGGGTCTGAAGGCCCCCAATAATTTAAAGAAATGGATTTTTTTCCTCTCTAGCTCAAGAAGAATCACTACTTGAAATACTACTGTCAACTAAATCACACCTGATTTCTAACTCCTCTTCCTGGTACCTGGAGCTTTCCCAGTTCTTCCTGTGCTTTGCTGGGGACCAGGGATGCGGAGAACACCCCGGAGGAAGCTCTTGCTCTCTGTGCCAAGGCGCTGCAGCCACCTGAACATCACCTGCCTGCAAAGTGATGTGGAGAACGGCCTCTCCAAGGGGGGCTGCAGGAGGAAGTCACCCGGATTCCAGGATTCCTGCCCTCCTGCCAGCTTTTGTACTGATTCAATTCCTAAGAGACTGCAGGGCAAGCCCAGCCTTTCCCTGCTGTCCCAACAATTCCAGAGCAGCACAGAGTATTCCCTCAGGAGCAGACAGAGGGGACAGCCAGGCACATCACACACACAGAAATGGGGATCACAAATGAACAGCCACGCGCTTTCCAGCTGGTGTGTTGTGCTCATTATCACAGGGAAATAATCAACACTCAGTACTGTAATACTGGGCTTTCTCTCCGAAGCGATTCAGGGAACATGTTCTTCCAGCACAGCCCATCCTGTGTTCAAGCCTTGTCCAGTCCCTGAAGGTGAGTGATAAAGGCACAAATCCTGCCTGGAGCAGGGCCCTCACTCTGGACACACTGGAGGCTGTGCCCTCAGCTTGCAGAGAAGTAACAGTTTCCTGGGAACACTGATTATTCCCTCCCGTCGTCCTGGAGCAGACAGCTACCACTGACTGAAAAATAATTGTCAAGTCTGAACACCACCAGGAAGCAAGAGAAACAAATTGCTTCACAGGCCAGAATCGCTTGCACAGAACGTCTGAGAGAGAACAAAATGTTTAAGGATGAGATCAATCATTAAGCTTTCTGCCCAAAAAACAGAGCACACACACTCATTTGTTTAAAGCTTGCCTTGGTGAAAAACGAAGTGAGAAGAACCATCCCTGCATGCTTGATTATCAAATCAGAGCTGAGGGGGGAGAACAAGAGAGTCTTCCAATTAACCAACATTTTTTTTCTTTTTTCCCTTTTTTTTTTTTTTTTGTGTTTTAAACGTGGTCATTGAGCACTGCTGGAGAAAGTCGTCAGGGAAAAGCAGGTCTCTGGTCTCCTGGCAGTTTTTCCCATTCCTGAACAATTCCTCCTTCAGATGCACAGCCCCAGAGGTTCAAAGGTCCCCGCGGCCTTTGTTCTCCGTTCCAGAGCACTTACAAACAAACTTTTGTTCCTGTTTCTTCAATGAAATAACTGCAGCAGTTACCAGGGACTGAACTGCACATCTGAAGCTTGCCTTGTGCATCACTCAGCTGCAGGACTATGGCATCTCATTTACGCTTCCAAGAATAAATTATCAGAGCTTTTGCTGAAATACGAATCAACTGCTCCTTACTGAATCAACCTCCAGCAAACACATTACACCTCTGCAAATCCCTAAAAGCAAGGGAGCAGGGACATGTTTTGGTTTACAGACTGTGCCAAAGAACTCTTTTTGTTTTATCTCAATATTTAGAACTATTGCTCCTTCATTTGCGAGTTTTATAAACCCCACATTTTATATTTTAGTGGTATCCATCAGCAATACACATAAATAAACATTAGAAACATGTAATGATACCCAAACAGCAATTTTTATTGTCTATATCACAGCCAGACTGTAAGGGATGAGATGGGGATCACAGAGGCAAGTTGTGGAAAGCAGCCACTGAAATATATTCACGTTGCATGAAAAGCTGATATAAAAATGGTTGATACAATTTGTAAAGATTCTATCAGATTGTATCAGCTGCTATGTCAGTCTGGGGGTTGGACAAGCAAGGTGCATTACTGAGCAGGGTAAGGGGCTTTTTGAATTCAAAATAAACTTCAAAAAAAATACTGAAGTCACCCTGTTAACAGACTGGTTGTTCCCAGCAGGCGGGAGCTGACTCTCCTAAAACACAGACACAGAAGCTACACCACAATCTAACGAAATCTAAGGGAGACATTCCTGAATCACAACAAGGAGGAAAAGGGAAAATCTCAGCAAACACTCTTGTTTGCTTTTGCAACAACTGAAACCGTGCACAAACAGGGTTGTCCAGCTACATTCTTCCACACTTGTGCCTCTAGTGAAGTCAGTATAAGAACATGGCCAAGGTGCAACAACTGGATTTGGAAAACCTTCTGGTTTTATACCAAAAAACCCCCATCAAACTGCTCTCAAAACACCAAGCGCTGTGTCTTCTCTTTTCCCTCAGAGCCCTCACGTGCACCTTGAGCATTCTGAGTATTGAGGCCAAAAAATTCACCTCCCCAACGTCAGGAAACACTGTTACTGAAATAAAAAATAAATAAATAAAAATCAACAGCTTAACGTTGTAATAAAAATTTGCTTAGTCAGTGATAAATATCTCTCAGATAACAAAATACACGGAGGATTAAACACAGCTTTCTGTAAGAAGCATGAATTTTCAAGCCACTTAACACCTTGCAATCGGAAGTTATTTTGAGCAAAACTGATTATCTCAATCTGCCAGTGAGGGATGACAAGGCTTTTAGAAACCACCTTTCATCTGTGTATCTTAAACCCAACTCACCCAGAGCAAGAGCCACCAAACCAGACCAAAGGCCACAGCTCAGGCTGTGGCTGATCAAGGGTCCCTCCATCCAGTAAAAAACCTCAGGAATGTTTTAAGCAGTCAGTTTTACCCTGAAACCCATGGGAAGCCAGGCTCCGAAGTTCTTGTGGTCCTGGCTTAATGAATTAATGGTGGAAACTGGAAAAATCCCAGCTCCTGTGATCCTTAAGGAGTTATAACGGACACGCCAAATCAATGCTCTCTACCCACACACATTAATAGTGAGATGTGGGCAAGGAAAAGCCCTGGACACACCAGGGAGGGAATGGAGGGGCAACTTCCCGCTTTTTCATCAGGAAAATCAACTGGGGTGGCAAGAGGATGAATGACTCATTGATCAGTAACTGCTGCCCAAACATTGCCTCAACCACTGACCCCAGACCAAGACAAGACACGCTCAGAACGTTGCAACACAGCTGCAGAAACAGGACTGAAAGAAAGTAAAGGTTCTTCAAACAGTGATTTTGAGAAGTGGAGATCTGGGGGTATCTCACTTTCTAAACTATGGGTTAAAAGCTGCTGAGCCATATTCCCATACAGTATTCCTGGAGGACACCACCAACTCCAGAACTACGCGTGTGTGAGCACAGAGCAAGAACAGCCAGTGAGTAAGTTCAGTGTCATAATCATCACCTGAGAACACTAAATGCATTCAAATCGTTACACGGTAATACTTAATACTGAGTTTAATCACAGGACAATAACACGAGGAAGCACATCTCAGGCACATACTCAGGGCACATTTACCAGCCTCATTACAGTAAACCTGGTGGCGTTGGTTTATCAGCTTAAACAATCAGCAGGTAATTAACTGTGCATTTAACAACTAGGTAGCAAAGTTTCTTCCCAACGAAAATCAGATTGGAAAAGTCAACATCAGCTTAAACGCGATTAACTTCCTGTGCCACTGCTGGTAAAGCAAATCCAATTTACTAAATAGTTTAAAGGGCGGGTTTTAATTATTTCACACACTTCCAAGGAATCCAGCACGACACACAAACATGGATAAGCCGATCTGCTGCAGCGAACACGGACCCAGCACCACAAAACACCACTGGAATAAACACCCAAAGGGCTTCTTAATGTGCTTAACACCCCCTGCACACTGACCTGCAGGAGCCCCCAGGGATATCAGTCACAATCTGTCCAGGGGAGAGACCACAAACAGCTGCAGTGTCTATAATGTATTACAGATAAATATAAATCCTAACCTGGTGCATCTCTTCCAGACCTCTCCATTACTTCCTATTTCTAAAACGACCTCTAGGAAACAAATGCACAACAAATAAACCCTCGTGAGTGGTATGTACATATTTTACCTGGTTTCAAGTGGCACACACACCCCCTCCTCCAGGAACAACCACAGACTACCCAATAATCTATACCTCTAAATAAATAAATATATAAATACATATTATTTGTATATAAATATACAAATATTTATCTAAAATCTCTTACACAGCAGAAACTGGGGGCTCGCAGACAAACGGTGTGGGAGAAACACAGCAAGTCACCCACAGAAGTAGAAGAAGGATTCAAATGAGCAGCTCACAGGTTTCCTGCCTTCCTACACTTTTTACCTAATACAATAATTAAAAATTGAAAAACTGAAGTTCCCCAACTTTAATTGTTCGGCAGCAAATACAACAATTCGGTTTCGGCTACAGCGTGGATTCAAAAAAACCAAAGTAAACCAAAAAAAAAAAAAACCCACAAAATTAACACTGAAAAGCAACTGTTTCACCCCAAGCGGCTCAGAATTGCTAAATAAATGGCTGCTGAGCCACAGCATCACATCCTCGGGTTACAGAGTCTCCGAATCGTGGTTGGCTGGAAACCCCCGATCTGCATGACAATAAGGACAAAAAAATGGCTCCTCTCTCGTGCCCTCGGCGTGCACATCCCTCCTCTCCCACCGGCCACAGCCACAGCCTGCTCAGAGGATTAGCATAAGAATAGAAATCACTGGGAAAATCCACAGGCTCCAACCGCCCAGACTCGCTGACCTGCTTCACCCCAGACACCGAAATGACTTGATTTTTTCCAAGGGTAATTTATGGCCTTGAAAAGTTGATAAACACCTCGATTTGCTTCTCTTTTATTACAATATCAGATATTCCAAGGGCAGCTACGGGAGCCGAGCAGTGACCCTGAGCACCTTCCACAGACATCACACGTGCTCACCCTCAGATTCCTGCACGAATCTGGAGGAGAGGAATGGGGCTGTCAGGATCCTCCTCGGCTCAGACCTACCTCGTAAAGCCCATAAAATCAGGAAGCTCATCAGCTTTGCTGGTCCAAGATGCTGCTGCTGCAGCAGCACACAGGAGGCTGAAAGGAGACCCAGGAGCTGCAGGTGAGGAGCACACCTGGGACAGGACCTGGCCCTGTGACACCTCACCTGACAGAAGCCACCCGTGCTGACAGTCCCACGGGAGCAGTCCCAGGCTTCTGCAGCCAAAATTCACACACTACCTACATCTTTTTATACCTTCTTCCCTTTCTGTCCTCACCCTGGGACCAGCCAACAGCTGTGAGACAATAGCTCTTGCCTTGGTCACAGCCACGGGAATCAGAAGTACTACGTGGAAAAGAATATTTTGAGGAAGTGGGAATGAAAATAATCCCCCAGTTCATGAAAAGGCCAACATCTTCCTCTTATTTGTGCAGAGCAGCATACAAAGGCCAAGGGAACCCATTCCAACTCTCCTACACAAACTCTTCTAGCCATAATAAAGTATGAAAAACATCATTTATTTTTGGAAATATGGATATCGGGCTCCTGCAAAACACACTGAATTTTTCTACAAACATATTACTGTATTTGACGTGTTTGTTTTGAAATGGGGGAAGTCGACTGGAATCATACCCATAATGTGGTCTGACACTTCATGCAAAACAATGTAGTCAAACAGCAAAATGACGTTTCCTTTTCAGATGTTCACAAAAGAACCAGAAGCCTGGGGGAAAGGGCCGAAGCAGCACTGCTCCCCTTTTTTGTTAGATTTCCTCCATTCCCTCTGGGATCTTCTCCCCAGCCAGTAAGTCACCACTGCAATCCCTCTCCCTTAAATCCAACATCACCACTGTTCCCCTCACTCTGCGTTACAGAAAACAGATGATTAAGAACTGGGATCTTGATATTCCACAACCCATCCACTACAAGTGGCACAAAACCACTGCAACATCCAGCTACAAACCAGACGTAAAACCTACAACGATTCCCCAATGATATTTCTGCCGACTTGCCTCAGATGCTCTTTGTTTTCTTCAAAAACTCAACAAATACACTTTAAACAAACAAATCCCACATTAAGACCACAAGCTGAAAGACTGACCAATCATTTGCTCCTGGCAATGCACTGATATTTCTGTACCTCATGCACGGTGTGAATACCACAGTAACACTTTCGGTTCTGTTCTCTTGAATAAAAGGACTGACTGACTGCCAGACTGACTCCTTTCCACCTTTATTAACTCAATCACTATATGCCCTCAAAGGACTAAAATTTCGATTCTTTCAGCTGGTTCAAACGTGTTCCAGCATTACAAACCCATCAGCTCTACACGTGTACCCTGGTAAGGCACAAGCAACCTCCAGCAAGTCTCATGAAAATGAACCAGTCCAAGCACAAGAACTTATTTTCTTGCTCTTTTATCGTAGGGAATACGTAATGTTTTACTTGCCAGTCAAAATAAGTTGTTCACTCAAGGCTAACCTGATTTTGCAAAACCAGAATGAGAAAACACCTGTGCAGCGGCAAAGAAATCACATGTGCAGGGTATCTGCCCCTATTCTGCAAAAGCTCCAACCTCAAACACTTTTGAAATGGATTTTAAGAGTCTTGGAACTGCCTCAATTGGTTCATGTTAAAGAGGAGTGTCTGGTCACCTTTGGATAATACACTTAGAGCTGCTTCTTGAGATGAGATGGCATGTTTTAGGGTTCTACCCTCTTGCCTTTCCACCCATTCCTCTCGATTGCATTCTTCTAGTGCCAGGACCCACCAACACAACAAAACTGGACGTCCCAGCCTCTGTCCAAAGTGCTGTTTGCTGCACCAGCTCGTGTAGAAAGCGCAGAGATGGAACAAAAATTGACTCATTCCCATCACCTCCTTAGAATCCACCAGCCATCGGTCTGCTTTGGAGCAGCTCTTAGAGACGGCGGGAGGTTCCCCGGGGAGAACGGGGTGGGACACGCCGTCTGTGGAAGGCAGCAGTGCCGCGGGTGAGCCACAGGCGGGCGAGTTCCAAAGGTGAATGAATCCACCTTTTTCCCCAAGTTCCCCCCTGCCCAGGGTCCAGACGCGTTATGGATCCCTGCCCACGAGCCCTGACTCCAGCAGCCAGCGCTCGGCTCCCAGCGCAGCCGGGAG